>JAOXNQ010000009.1:886419-980650 GCA_028571165.1 Hypoxylon perforatum
TGACCTGAGGGAAAACACTTGTATTGTGCGTCTTTAGCTTGAGACGTGAGACAGAGGTGGATTACTTCACCATTTTAGATCATAATGTAATAAGAGGAGGAAAAGATGGTACAGGGCGAGAGACTGGGAGATCTCTTACTGTGAATGGGGAGGAAATTAATTCTATCTAATGATGTTGGTTGTGGCGGCAAGTCGGATGAGTTGCTAGTCTTGTTACATGTCTGTTATTGCAGGCCTTGACTGATTGAAACGTTGATTTCTGAAGATACTTCGTCCCTCCTGAATTGTTTCCTACTAGTAAAATGAAAGTAGACTTCCATATTTTCACGTCGCCTACTATTGAAAGCATCTAAACGTATGCCTACCTAGAATCCAGCAAGAGTCACAGGAACATCACTTATAGCAAGACCACTTACCCAAAGTTGCATTTTCACAGCAAGCAATCACTCAAGCCAGTCATAATTCGAAAACCACCAGTATAGATCGCTGGAAGACTAGAAATTCTCATTCTCGTTTTAAAAACAGACGTTTAGATATATATGTAGTTTATACACCGGATAAGTCAAAGCACCAACAATGAAAATGCCGCGCCGCCTAACCCAGTTATCGCACTCTTTAGAAGTAAAAGAGAGAAGAAGAAAAAAGCCAAAGCCAAAATGGCACGCTCCTCCATCCATCCATAGCCGCCGTTCCAAAAAAGACGTAAACATACACTTCGCGCTGTTCTCGTTTCATGGTCTATAACCTTTTCTCCCACCTAAAAGCAGTCACCGCTTTGCGCCGTGAACACGCAACCCGCTGTCACCTATATCGTAACCCCTTCTACGTTTACTTCAAGTACTTCATAACCTCCTCCCGTTCTCCGACGGGCATCATGTGCAGCATGTCCTTGAGACCCTTAAGGGCGGACACCTTGTCAGCTCTCATCAGATCGGCCATCTCGCGCGAGACGGCGTCGGCCTTAATCTGCTCGACCTTGGTCTCGATGGTCTTCGCATTCTCCTCGTACCAGGTTACCACACTCTTGTCGTCGTGCTCGAAGTCAGCAATGCCAGACCAGGCAGCCAATAGGCGGAGGTGGTGCTTGCGATCCTCGGTAGCAGCAGCGCTGGTTGACTCGGCCAGCTTGGAGGCGGTGGTAGCGGCGAGACGCTTGAGGATGTGCTCCTCGTTGAGACGTCTACGCACACGCCAGTAGAAGAAGCGACGAGCGTTCTTCCACTCGAGTATGTCGCGAATGGTACCCTTGGCCTTCATGCGGCCGGCGCGATCGTGCAGGTCGGCGAATTGAATGCTGATCTGCGCGTAAATTGGCAGCAAAGCCTTCTCGCGTTCCAACATCATGGTCTTGATCTCGTCGTGCTCTTCCTTGGACAGGTTGTTGTCGGCAGCCTGCTTCTTGAAGGAGGCGTACGTGGGGTCGAGGCGAGCCATGGTCTCCAGTTGCTTCTCCTTCTTGTACTTGATACCAATGATACCTTCCGGCTCAAGGACACCGGCACGAGATTCAGCATCGGCGTACATCTCCATCGCAACAGGGTTAATAGTCGGGTCAACGACGACCCAAGAGCCACCACGGAGTTCACCAAATGGTGGAATATACACGAAGATGGGCTGCTCAAACTTGACAAGAGCATCGACGATGTATGAACCGTACTTCAGGACCTCGTTGTACATATCGCGCTGACCACCAGAGAAACCTCGCCAGTTGGCAAGGATCATCAGAGGAAGCTGCTCACCATAGTTGAAATCATTGATGGCCTGAGCAGTCTTGAACGCAGAGTTGGGGTACCAGACACCACCCGCCTCGTTGCTCACCTGCTCGACGGAATCAGGGTTTGCGGGATCAGCGGGCGTGATGTTCTCGACAGTTCGAGTCTCCACTGCAATGACACCCATTGGGATACCACCAAGGCGAGCTCGGCCAACGACAACAGTGCGAGCCCAGCCACCGAGAGTCTCGACGAAGGAGTCCTTATCGAAGAGACCTGACTGGAAGCCGTCCTCGTCCTGCTTACCACCGATGAGCCATCTGACATCATGCGGCTGCTTGTTCGGCGGTGTGTAAATAATCTCACGGTCCCAAGTGTCAAGGCTGGGCGTGATCGGCACGGGAAGGTTGCGTTGAGCGGGAACAAATGATAGCCACTCCACAATCTTGGAGACACCAGCGAAGTCGTCGTTAGCAGTCAAGTGGGATACACCATTGCGGTACATGATCTGAGTGCCACCAAGCTGCAGGTTGGAGGTGTAGACTTCGCGACCCAACAGGTTGTTGAGGGCCTGAGCTCCAGTGAGGATGATCGGCTGACCTTCGATTTGAACGGCACGTTGACCAAGGCGAACGAGGTACGCACCAATACCTAACAGAGTTAGTTACAAAACTTCTCGAAGAGCATAACAGTTGGACTTACCAATAGATCTGCACGTAATCAGAGTGACTGTGAAGATGTCATTGTATGCACGGCTGGTAGCGCCAGCGATGAGACCGGAGCCCCTCAAGCACTCAACACCAAGACCGTCCTCGGCACCAACAATGGCGACAAGCTTGTGACGCGTCTCGCCATTTTCTTTCACTATCTCGGTGATAACGTCCTTCCTCGAGCCATCCTCGAAGCGCTTCTTGCCCTCGGCATCCAGGTAAAGGTACTTGAAACCAGCTTCTTGTTTAGCAGGGTCGTTCCAGGCAACCTTGAAGTGGGGGATCAGTTCATCAGCAACACCTAGTCGCGCACCGGAGTTGGCTGAGAGGTAAATACGAGGAATACCCATGCTGCGAGCTAACTCTGTGCATTTGTGGAAGAAGTGGTCTTCCTTCGGGCCAAACGACCCGATCTTGTACGTGATATCGTTAGCAACGACCACGAACTTTCGTCCCTTAGGGTATTCGGGGGTGCGAGCATTGATAACCCATCCGACCATACCGCATGTGTTAGTTCCAGGCTCGCGGGAAACCTCAATCAGCCTATCACGGTCGTCGAGAACGAGTTCACTGTAGTCGATGCACTCGCCCTGGGCGGGCTTCTTGTCAGCCATAGAGGGCTGGGCTTTCGCAATTTTGGTCCAGGTGTTCTCCACAGCCTGTCGGAAGAGCTCGGGGAAATCGTACACATACTGGGTACCCATCAGGTGCGCTCTGTAACGCTTAGGCTGTAGCCAGTTCTTGGTAGGGTACGGTGAGCAAACGGGTAGAAGGTGCATCGCGCCGATCTTAGTAGTGCCGCCGATGGAGTAGAAGACCATCTCGCCCTTCTCTGACTTCCTCTCGGCGTAGATTTCCACGTGCACAACGTATCCGGAAGTGTTGGTGATGATAACACGCAGGGGGTAAGCCGTTCCCGTGGCCGCGTCCGTGCAGACAATACGGATCTCGACTTGGGACACACGAAGGCGCCATGCACGAGGACCGAATCTGTCCAGGAAGCCCTGGAGAGACTGCTCTACTTCCTGAGGCAGCAGCTGGAAGACAGGGGTGAAATTCAGGAACATGTGGTTCAGATCCGAGTTGTTGTTTCCGATGATCTCCAAAGCATCGAAGATATCGTTGATAACACGGTCGGCCTCGGAGACGAGGTACTCGGCGGTCGGGATATCATCCCGAAGACGGCCTGGTCGGATGACAGCTCTAGTAAAGTATCGCTTGTCCGTGTCAACACCCTTGCCTACAGCTTCGTAGACGTGGATGTTCTTGTTTTCGGTGAAAACAGGGGAGATCTTAAACTTGGCAAGACGCGCAAGTTCCAGCTGGAAGGCTAAAGCAGGCTCGACATGACGGATGCTGTTATCTTCGATAAATTCGGGCGCGCGGAAAGTGTAGTATCCAGGGTAGGAACCGTCGTTGTGGCCGCAGATAAAAGTCACACGTCTCACTCGGCGAGCTACCAGTTCTTGTTTGGACGCCTCAACCAGCGAACGGATACGGCCCAGGATATCCTCGTCATCGTAGGACTCCACATCGCGCACGGCAACGTTGACGACGTTGGTCAATTCTTCCTCGGCTGCCTTCGGGAATGACTTACGCTTGCCGGTGAGATCGGGAATAAGGCTGGGGCCGCGCTTCTTAGCCGGCAGCACTTCTAATGCCTTCTGAAGCATTTCATCGGCCTCATCCAGGTACTTGCAAGGAACCACAACACCCTTGCGGGTAGGCTCTTCGGCAGTGTGCCGGTTAAGATAAGACATATCACTAACAGAGCTGACCCTGTTGAAGTTCTCCGTGGTCGGTGTGCCAGGGACAGAAGGAACGGCCGATTGGGGTGGAACCGAGAATTCGGTCTGCCCAATCTTGCGGAAAGAGAAGTCCCAGGAGAGGAAGAGAGGTGCGGAGTCTGTTTCATCATCGTGATACTGCAGCTTGTTGAAGTTGTACGCACGATACGCTCGGCGGACATATACCTCAAGGGCGGCGGCATTGACCCAAGGGTCGTCGTGAGCAAAGAACGACGACAACACGTCGAAGACGGTGTACTTGGAGTCGACAACCTCCTTGATGACATCCAGATTGGGTTCTCGGTGCTCCCAGCCAGTCTCGCCGTACTTGTTCTCGACGACTGAAGAGCGCAAGATGTGCTCCATCTGTGCAGTTCGCTCCTCAAGCGAAGGCAGCGCACATTGAATCAGAATCTCTCGAGCCTTCAGAGAGACCTTAGCAGTCTGGCGCGACTCAAGCTCAGTGAGCCTTCGAAGGACTGGTCTAAGATACCTGCCGATGTTGCCAACATGAGGCTTGTTCGGGCGGTATTCCTCAAGAAGAGCTAGGATTAGGTGGTTCTTGGACCCAACGCGGCTGTGAGACAAGACAGTCTGGATAACCTTGAGGTAATCATCCCGGTTCTCTTCACGAAGCTTTAGGACGACTTCTTCGTCTTGGCTGCGACGGCCAGAGAAGCGGCCCTCGACATCTACGTAATACTGAAGGAGGCTTGAGATGGCAGAAAGTTCGCGGACTTTTTGGCCTTCAGCATAAATATCGAGGACTTCGATAAGAGGCGCGATGGTTACTCTTAGCGTTTCGGCGTCACTGGGCGACACGTTGTCATCCAAGAATTTTGTCAGAGTCCTCGATAATGTCTTGGCAGGGAACTCTGTTCCACGGGCTTTGGCTCGATCAACTACCTGAGTGAATTGAACATCAAGCTTCTGCGGCATCCTGGAGTGAAGGGCGGCGTGGTGAGTAGCCCATTCGCTATATGGTAGCTCAGGAGCCCGCAGCACTTCGATCATTTCCTTCAGCGTCTGCTGCATAATGACAGAGTTGTCGTAGCCTGAAAGGATGTTTTTAAGGATGTTGTAGGTTAAACTGAATCGCTGCGCAGGCTTATTACCCACAACCTGAGGAGCACCAAACTCGGGAAGCTGTCCAAGGAATGGCTGGGCTTGCTTGACGCGGGAAGGGTCATCAAGAGCGAGTATGCCAAGAATATCACCAGCCTCGATCGTGACACCGGGTTGCTTGATCAGCTGAACGATACCGTCCTCCTGAGCAAGTAGAGGCATGAACATCTTCATGACTTCAACCTCGGCATAGGCCTGGTTACGCTTGACGTGTTCGCCGTTTTCTACGGTGTACTTGACGAGCTTACCAGGGCTAGGGGTGCGGAGCTGGGTAGGATCGTTCTCCTGCTCAAGCAAGCACGTCTTGCTGTCAACCGAGATACGTGTAGCGCCGACCTCTTCCTTCCAGTAAACACTGTGGCTTCGTCCGTCGAGGAGGAGAAGTAGACCACCGTCACTGAGGGCACGAACGCCAACCGAGCACTTGGAGCCATTGATGAAGAGATGGTAGCTGTCGACAGCTGCACGGGTAGCCGTGAATTTGTACCTATAGCCTTCGTAGATGAAGTCGATGGGGAAGACAGTCTTCAGGATATCCTTAGAGGGTACTTGACCTCTCTCGAGGCCTGTGCGGTACTCAGCAATACAAGCCTCACTAGCGATGTGTGCTTTTGTTGTAGCACCACACACCACAGCGAGCATGGGATCCGGGCGCTCAGCGGTTAGCTTGTTGGAGATAAGCTCATCCAGCCAGCCAGTGGTGATGGTGTTGTCCTCAAACGCCTCGGTCTCAAGCAGCTTGATAAGATATTCGACCGTCGTTCTGAAGTCACCACGAATGCTCAGCTCTTTCAACGCGACGACCATGTTCTTCCGCGAAGCGGCTCGACTCTCTCCGTAAGCAAAGATGTGACCAAACTGACTGTCGGAGAAACTGTGAATACTGGACGCGGTACTGACAGAGAAATAACCCCAAACGTTGGCGCTACTCCTGAAGTTGAGGTCGTGCATGACACCGTTGGAAGGCTTGAAACCCTCACCGGGATCTTCCGACGTAATTCTGCAAGCTGTGCAGTGACCACGCGGTTGAGGGCGTCGTTGTATCTTATCACTCTCGGGGCTCTTAAATTCGAAGTCGATCTCGGTGGATGTCTTAGGGTCAACACCATACAACAATCGAATATCGCTGATTCTGTGCAGAGGGATACCCATGGCAACCTGCAGCTGAGCAACGGGCAAATTGACGCCGCTGACCATTTCAGTGGTAGGATGCTCGACCTGAAGACGGGGGTTCAACTCTAAAAAGTAGAACTTATCATCCTCATGTGAGTAAAGGTACTCGACAGTACCAGCGGAAACGTAACCGACCAGGCGGCCCAAGCGCACGGCGGCGTCTTCCATACCCTTGAAAGTAGGCGACTTAGCGATCGTGACGGGAGCCTCTTCAATAATCTTCTGGTGTCGTCGCTGGACGGAGCAATCTCTGCCAAAGAGCGAGATATTGTTTCCGTACTGGTCAGCAAGCAATTGCACCTCCAAATGACGGGCGTTGCCTGCCAACTTCATGATGAAAATAGGCGAGCCAGGAATTTCGCTTGCAGCAGCCTTGTATAACTGCTCGAACCCCTCTTCAGACATGGCCTTTCGGATACCCTTGCCACCGCCACCTTCCGATGCCTTGATCATGACGGGGAAGCCAATGTCCTTAGCCTTCTCCAGACCTTCTTCCCAAGAGTTGACGCATCCCTTCGCATAGATGTCATCCGCGACGGTGACAATGCCGTGGGTATCTACTTCAACTTTGTCGACACCAGTTCCCGACCACGGGATACACGGCACTCGGGCATGTTGTGCAACGATAGTAGAAGAAATCTTGTCACCAAGAGACCGCATGGCAGATCCCGGGGGACCAATGAAGACGATCTTTTTCGGCGAAGCGGCGAGAGATTCTGGAAGTTTGGGGTTTTCCGAAGCGTGTCCCCTAAAGAATATAAGTTAGACCCAGGCTAATTCAACCTTTCCCTCCGATCTTTACAAGACTCACCATCCGGCCCAGACAGCGTGGACGTCCATCCGCTCGGCAATATCGACGATCAGCTCCACGTTGGCATAATTGTGGTTGTTTGTTCCACCAGGAACTTCGACATAGTGGTCCGCCATTCGGATATAATCGGCATTGGCCGCGAGATCTTCTGGCGTGGCCATCACGGTAAACTGGATGGCTCTCTCGTCGCCAAACGTTTCGTATGCCCATTTTCGTACTGATCGGATCTCTTTGACAGCGGCGATACCGTTATTGGCGATCAGAATCTGCGGCAATTCATCAGCAACACTTCCTCTCGTTACAGTAGGATCATTGGTTACCTACGTTTGTGATTACGGTATGTCCATCGTGGGCGGCAACAAAGTCCTTCACTTTTGACGCGGGGGCCTTGTCTAGTCTATTACCACCAATGAAGTGGTCGTGGACTTTGTGCTTCTCAGCCCAGGAAGCCTTGCCGTTGGTCACAGGTACCGTCCGGCTGCCATTGACGGCGGGACCGGTGCCGTTAGTCTGGGCCATTATGTCGGTATCAGGAGCGGAGGCCGATGGTTCGGTAATGTAGAAAGGAGTCGGATTGATGTATCGGAATAAGATGTTTAGGGGGTCATCAAAGTACGGACGCCCGAATCGAGCTCCTGCAGAGCGCCAGAGACTCGCAATTGTGTTTGGAGAGGAATTATGGGTTCGAAAATCGGTTGGCGAAGGGTCCGATTTTGCTGGCTGACTTAGAGGTATTGGAGTCGTGCCAATAAGCTGTTCGAGAAACAGATAATAGGATCAAGAAAGTCCGAACGATAATAGATCGTCTAAGCAGAGGAAACCTAAAGAATGGCAAAGTTTGAAAGGTTAGCAGCGAATCTAAGCATTTTAGAAGCTCCCAAATTTTTGCTGAGCTTGTTTGATCCACAATGGGGAGAAAAGTATCGTTGTTGAGCTGCCTCTTGATCTGCCCGATCCAAACAGGTACAACGACAATTGGCATTTCAAGTTGATGGGCATAGATACATATGCATATACGCGGGGTTGCCACTTACAAGTTACAGGCGCAACAAGTCAAATTAACCTTCCAGAACAACCACGAACTGAAAGAGTGGAGGGAGGTAAGAGAGATAGAGATAGGTAGGGGAAGGTAGAAGGGAGTGTTGAAACGCCGACAACAAACTCGCGAGGAAATAACTTGAGTCGGAGAGGCAAATGCGTGGAAGGAGGACGGACTTCCAGCTTTTAGAAACGGGAAGGGATATCGTAATGTACTTGAACCAGCCCAGCAAAAAAAAAATGCAGGATCGAGCCAGCACTAAAAAAGACCGACTATCTAAGGTATGAACTCGGGTCCAGCGAGGCTGATATGGTTAAAATGAACCAAAATGAACCTAATGGTACAGTGGTGATCGACATCCAGTCAGAATCCTGGCCAATCGTAGAGATCTCCAGGGTGTTGGGGACATCCTAGATCATCCCTTAGTGCCCTCCAAAGCTAAGAGAATGCAGTCTCGGGTCGGGTCTACTGCGACGGGCGTGTGTGAGTGGGTATATGTACAAACCGAAGCTTGCGTTAGCTTGTACCCGCCCGGGTCTGTCCTGACCCGAAATTCATACAAATCATGTATTAGAGGTACTATCATAGTAAGTACAGGCTTCAACTACCTCCCACATGGCTGAATAAGATTTTAGACTACTGAGGGTACATTGGATCGAGGGCGGAACATTTCAAATCGTTTTGGCGCCCCTTAAGTCCGGTGGATGGGAAGTGCAAGATTAAACTGTTTTAGTGACAGATAGGCATTGCATGATTGAATGATGGGTGTTGTACAACATGCCGTCGACGCCATACTGCAATCCTAGGTAATTCATCGCAAAATTCAAAATACTTTCTCATTGACAATTATCAGACGAATACGTACTGTGCAGCCAAGCAAGAAAGATCGAGGACGAAGACTGGATCATACATGACATTGATGTCTAAAGTAAAGCTACAGGTAACACTTTACCAGGGCCACGGTTAGTAGCAAGTAAGGTAACCTGAAATGGATCGCCTACGGACTTATTGTTTACTCCATCGGCGTCTGAGATGTCATATCTAGATCGAGCTCCCAATTCTATAAATTCTATTTACCGGTCTTCTGATCGAGCTTGCGTCTCTCTGTTCTCAACTTTCGATTTCGTTCATCGCCCTTCCTTCGTGTCTCTCTCTACACCTATGCTAGGAGATTGTATTCGAGTCGGAAGAGATTCCATGTCACCAAGGGTAGACAGACTGACTGACAAGGTACAGTAAGAAGATCTGTTAATGCCGTAACAGGGTGGATTCTCTCCACTTAATACCCGACGCTCAACAAATATTTCCTATTCCAGCAAGGTCCAAGGAAGAGGGCGGACCGAGATTGGGTGATGAATCCGCATCTGTTCCCTTTCCTCCATCATTATTTTTCTCTTTTCTTTTTTTTATTCAATTTTATTTTCCTATTTTCCCCTTGGGCCGGCCGGCGCTATCTTGGCGGTTTTTCTTTGTGTCTTGCAAGTCACAACCCTTGGGCCTTAGCTGACCCATCCATCCGTCTGTGGTAAACCAACCACGGCCTTGGTCAATGCTTACTGTGCATCATCCACCCCGACGCCACCGGCGCCCGTCATCTTAATCATCATGGTAATTCTTGGTAGAGACCGCTTACTTTTCCATGTTGTATTCGAAGATAGGTCCTCCAAGACCGATAAATGCCTCACAGCCCTAGTCCGGACCTGGGATATCCTTTGTTTGTCATTGCATATCTTCTCTTACCTAAATCAAACCATCCTCATCATCTCGCGGGACACGATGTAGTACAATACAGTGTTATATGTACTTTATCTAATGTACCAACCCGTCTGTAGATTAGGTTCCTTTACAGCGAACTGGGATGTAAAATATGAACTCAATTGTTGGGGTAGGCTTTGGCACTAAGAGAAACCCACACCTACGACATCCCAGCCAGCCCAGCCAACCGGTTCCTGGTCTGCGGTTCCTGAATTGGCCAATTATTGAGTTGTCGAGTTGAGATTAGCGAGTTATCCTTCTAACGATTACATTAGACGTTAACGGTTAGTTGATTTAGCTGAGCATGTTTAGTGTCCAGCTGAACTTCTTAAGCTCCCACGCCCGCGTTCCGCGCACTTGACCTTTCGTCATAGCTGATTCGAAATACCGAGCTGCTAACTTGCTTGCCTGTTAACGTGCTTAATAGTTTTGGAGACCCATCACCAAAAATTAAAGAAGGTCCTATACTAATCAAACACGTCGAGCCGGCAACTCTTTAGTCCCTGAAACTATTTGTTTTCCCTAAGAGAAAAAAAATCAAGTAATTCTCTTGGTCTCCACCCGCCACACAGCGCAGGTCCCCAACATCATGTCCGGCGAGATTCGGAACGATCACTATTGCATGCGTAAGCCTGCACCTGCATAAAGCCCGTCCAGCTTTCGGTGCGCTCGATCCCGCACACGGGCCCCATGTCCCATTATCTTATCTCGCGTTCCCGTATTATTAGAAAGAAAAAGAGACTACCTATTCCCTTAATGTAGCATCGCTCCGCCTGCCACTTGGGGAATATCCGTACGGATCTTGGTTGACTAAGAAATGATTCCTGGAGGATCTTGCCGCCATCCATGTCAGCAAGGCGCCAGCCTGGCCCGCCGGCGGGCGACGTCGGGCCAGTCATCTCGTCGAGATGAACAATCCCATCCCGTCAGACTGCTAGGCACCCAAGAGCAACCACCGAGCTGCGCATTGTCATCCATTGCCTGTCGGCTGTGGTTTTCGGGTAAGCGAACGAGTTTTTGAGGCATTGGCAATCCTGTCCGGTCAGCCTTCGGTGGTCGAGCTCTCAATCCTTGCAAGACCGTAACCCGAATATCATCGTCCAGCTCCAGTTGGCCGGCCGTGTCGAGGTTAGCCCCGACGTTGGATATGTGACAGGCACCAAGCGCGGAAGTGGCTTCGTCCCTGTAGTTCGTTACCAAGTGGAGTTTTTGGAATTCTATAGAAAGCAAGTTAGTTAGCCTTGGGACAGACATTGAAATGGGCGATGTCTCAGCGAATTCGTGATTTAAGCAGGTATCACTAGCAGATTATCGCTAGTCTCTGATTAGTTGAGGTCCTGCAGCATAGAACCCTGGTTCCTGCATATTGATCTCGTAACTCGAGATTTCAAAAAGACGGCCACAGCTCGAAACACGTTGCCGAGTCCCATATGTCGTGTATTTGTCAATTCCATGTGTTACTGCGTGCGACGATGAACCTTCGGTTTTCTAGGTTTGCAACCATGACACATGTCAAGTCAACGCAGAGCGGGTGCCATGCAGGTATATGTAGGAAGATCCACCCGAGTATCGCTCGGATGCAACCGATGACACACGAAAAGGGACCTAGCCTGCGTGTCGACGTCGTCCCGTTGTAGTAATAGTGATAAGCTACAGTAATGGCCAGCCTTACCCGAACCCGATTCGGGAAGTGTCATCGACGAGATCTACCAGCTTCTGCAGCGACTACTTCTAGAAGTTCTCGCAAGCAACCCGCTCTCCAACCTCGAAACCTGGTTGACTTAGGTAAGCTCCCGTGTACCACCGCACGTGTTCGCATGGCTCTCGGCCGGCAGCCCCTGACGCCAGATCTTCACTTTTTATCAGGGAGGCATGAACTGGAATCCAGTGTCTTGGGGGTTGTAGTTCGTGAGACATCTTGCCGAGCCATCTTGCCGAATGAAGTATTACTAGACACTCTATACCAGATCACTAACACCTGCCTTCACTTACCTGCCTATAAGAACGAGAACTTGATAGCTCTGAGACTGAAGACATGTACTTATCTACCTATCTTCAAGCCCACGCGAATCGCTTGCATAGCCAAGACGTGGTATAATAGCACCCTGCGTTACAGGTAACTTAGAATTCCATCCAGCTCCTCGGCTACTAAGAACGGCTCCCTACAGAGGTACATGCTACACAAGCTTCCCTTTACTCAGTCATATGCTCTTATCCATCATACACCAACCCGATTAAGTAGTAAGCTACCTGCTACCTGTTTAAGGAGCTTAACCTAGCTGGATTATACTTAGGTAAGGCTGATCCAGCATGTAGAAAGCCGGGTGGGTACATTCCAAGTTCATACCTAGGTAGGTTGACCACCGGCAGTGATGTGCCTTTCTACTTAAAGCATTTAACTTAAGGGGCTACCTTCATCGTATAGAGAGTCCCGTCTGATTTGTCCTGTATAGAAGCTTAAGGGGCATCGACTTCTAGCAGAAGATGAGCTCATTTTTGTTCTGCTTGAGTTTATGTACTTCTAGTATATGAATTTTAATCTTGAGCTAAAGGCTGATCGCATATTAGCCAAGCAGACGAGAAGTATACATGCCAGCTAAGCCGCTGTCGTGGTATAAGACTGCCGCGTTATGCAAACAAGGGTTCCTGTAACCCCCTTTTATATTTCCCTGATCTTGTATATGTGATCAGATACTGCCTAACTTCCATAGGAAGAGTTCTACCTTCTCATCTCTGTCCGCCCTTACGACGTACACTATAATATCACCCAATCTTAAGTGTTTTGGTAGTGAGTCTCAAGAGTTAAGGAAAGCACCGGAGCAATAAGTTAAGTTTTAGGTCAGGTATATTAAAAGCTAGCTAAGAAAGAAAAATGAGAAAACAAGTCAGTATTCAGGGCAAATGTGTTTTTTTCGCTTGCAATTTGTTGTGCCCGATTTTGAACTCCTATCCCTACCTCTCCAATTCTAAGTATGTATACAGAAGTTGCCGAAAGTCGGAGTATTATAACAGCTAATCGGTACGTCTACTTCGAGTTTCCCTTTGCTTCGTCTAAGGGGTGTCTTAAGATGGCTTGCTTGCTTGTAGATCTACATACTGTGCGGTATCTCGATTTAAGACCACCGCATATGTGCCTACCCGTCTCAAGTACTACTGCAGACAATTCTTTCAACTGAGGATAGAGGAGGGGCTTCGTATTCGCCCTCCGTAAAACTCAAGCGAGCCCACACTAGTCTTGAAAAGCCTTAATAAGTCCCAAAGGGTCGTTGTATTTAACAAAGGGAAATTTTGTGCCGTTTAGGCTCGTATTACTACTATCTGAGTTGGAATCTTCGACTTTCCGACTTAGTCTTCGATCTTTCGACTCCTCTCATGTCAAACATCGCCACCCATCTCGTGAAAGAAGGAAAGCACACCATATGTACAGGGCCTCGCAAGGTCTTCATTACCGAACCACCCAGGACACACGACGGGGGAATCATCATCAAATACGGTCGTTGGTCGTCGCCACCGCCGTGATATGAAAAAAAGGGGGTACATGGAAGGGAAAGAAAAAGGTCGACAGTAACATCAGTCTAGGTGGATGCAAATTAGTCGCATAGAACCAACCCCCCCTTTCCTTATTTCCGTAACGCCCCCGCCTCAGAGAATATCATCATTCCTTCCCAACCACGCCGACCGAAAGAATATGCTCGCCCAACACCGTCCGGTTCTGCTGATGGAAAAAAGTAGCAAGCACGTATGCTGGCGAAGAATGATGATTATGCAAATTCGTTCGTAACTCATGTCGCCTCGGCGAGGGTATAATGCCGGTACCGTCCACGCCATCTTGGAAAACGCGATTACAGACGGTACTTCGAACAGGTACAGGGGAAAAGTAAAAGGAAAGACTAGGGGAGCGTATCCTAATACGTCTCCCCAAGATCACTCAATTTTCTCGGCCTGCCGCCGGCGGATTCGCCCGGCACGCCACCACTAATTCGGCGCGCCGAATGCATTCCGCCGCTCTGTCGTCTCGGCATCGGGATCCCACTAGGAGCTGGAATACCGCTAGCTGAACCATCAGCGTCGTATTTGCTGTATGTTCCCCTGCGACTCGGGGTTCGTTCTTCAAAGCGTTCGTCGAACTCGTCAAGATCGATGCGGCTGACGCTCTGGGAGTGGCCGTGCAAACTACCACTTAGAGAACTTCTAGGTCTTACTCCCATAGGCGTTCTCGTGCCCGAGATACTGGTCCGAGACATAGGGCGAGCCATTTCGCTGCGACTAGCAGGTCTATCGGGTTTCGCATAGCTCGAGACACTAGCTCGACTACTGGGACGCGAGAGGCCAACTGAGGAGCTGTCGGGGTCGTAACCGTTGGATCGATTGGGAAGCGGCCCAAAAGACAGCCGTGATACTCCAGACGTGCTAAGTCTGGATACGTGTCTGCTAGTGGATTGTGTGGGGGTCTCATCTGCAATCGAAGATGTAGTAGAGCCGACTGTACGCTTGCGTGAACGCATCGTAACTGTCGATGGGACCTGACCATTGCCCAGGACAGATGATCTGGGAGACGCACGCGGGGGGGTGTGAACCGGGGCTGGTAATTTAGACCGTGCTGACTGTACCCGTGCTTCCAGTCGTTGCATTTGGGCAGTGAGAGACCGGATGTGGGTAAGAGAAGTTGAGGGTGGAATTTTGTGCGACGCTGAACGGTTCGTCGTACTGCGTGCTGGCGCCGGCGTGCGAACGTTAGTAGCGGAGCGCAAGCCCGGTGGTTTCATGCTCGTAGAAGTCATACTCCTCGCCTTTGGTGTGATACTACGGTCAGCGGCAGGAAGGCGAGACTTCTTCTGTGCTGAAGGCGCAGGCGTCTTGACCTTGGAGATAGGTCTGGGGAGGGGTGCTGAGGCGTCAGACATAGGCGGCGACGGAGGTTCGTTAACTGTAGGCGCGCTCTTGCTTGCAGGAGGCAGAGAGACCTCGTCGGGGGGCGTCGTGATAAGAGGTGAGCTCGCCATAGAACGGGGCGAGTCTTCGAAGGTAGGCGACTCGGGGATAGAGATGTCGGTGGAGATGGTAGATAGATGACGATTCTCCGCCTTCTTGATCTTGTCTTGCATGATCTCGGCCTCAACCTTGAGGTCTGATAGCTCCTCACGCAACCGTTGAGACTCGATTCGCAAGTTCTCTCGCTCCTTTTCACCTATCTTGATCTCCTCCTCCATCATGACACTTCTTTCGAGCGCGACGTTAAACTTGGATTCCATATCCTCAAGGGATGATGTGGTGTTGCGGGCCTGTCGCTCGAAATCATCGTTTGCTACTTCTATGTCGCGTAGCTTCAACTGCAAAGTACGGTTAGAGTCGCGAAGAGTTGTAACCTCCTTCTCTAGCGCGTTCTGTGCTGCATTGGACTCTGCCTTTGCCTTCTTGCATTTTTCCTAAGAGCAAAATAGTTAGCGTATTGAATCATTGGGTGAATAATCTTGAAGGTACTCACTTTCCACTCATCAACTTCAAATTGTAGTTCCTCAATCTTCTGTTGCAGGTCGCGCTGTCGCTTGTCGGCAGCGTCCAAGTCCTTCTCAAGTTCTGCCTCGAGCTCGTGACTGGATTCACGGAATTCGGAAAGTTCATCCGCTAGTTGCTCATACTGCCTCTTATACCAAGCCAGGGACTCCTCCGGCGTGGCGGACTCTGTCGGGGGCGAGGACGGTGGTTCCGCCATGATTGTTTATCACGTCGGTAGTATGCGGCGTGCGCAATCAATCCCGCTTAGTGGAAGTAGTGTTGTCGCATTGGGCGGTGTGGGGTGGTACCAGGAGTTGAATTATTTGCAAGCGATTTGGTGCGATGTACTACTATACGGCAACTTCTTTTCGCTGTCGTATCGGCGTGCTAGAAGGAAGAGGAATTGACTGTCGCGTGACAAAAGAGATATGAGGTCCGGTAAGGCGTGTCTTAAGTTGGAAGTCAAGTTGTTATCAAGAGGTGACGTGGTGATAATAAGTCGTAATTACTTTATTCGATTTTTCTTTCACATGTTAGCGCTACGTAATCATCTATAGTCGTCTTTGTTCGTCGCGTCTCTCGTCCTAAGAGATGTAAGAAACACTTGTGTACAAACAAACTTACAGGTCTTGTTTTCTCCGTCGGGGTTTGGCGGTTTGTGGTGTTTGGGTCGCAAAATAGGTGAAGAAGTCCGAATATCCGTAGGGTGGGTTTGTCGTAGTTGTCGCAAATGGTTATCGTCGTCGCTATTTTGTCGAGTTCATCATTTTCACTTACCGTTTGCCGTCCGTCGTTTGTCGTGTTGTCCGGCGAAGATGGGCTCGGTGGTTTGTCGACGTGTGAACGGAGAGTTCAAGATGGTTTAGCCATTTCCTCAAGTGTCAACATTCTCCAACCTTGGAAGCCTCCCCCCTTCAAACAGCATCACGCTAATCCACCTCAGGACTAGCGCGGGACACATGCTACTGCCCGCTACCATGACAACCCGTTTTGTCCGTGCGGTGGATGCCCGTCTGCTCTTTGGCAGCTGCTAACCATCTCTTCTGCACGTCCTTTTGCATTTGCATACAGGTACGAACACATACCCATTGTTTTAGGTTGTCGCCCACGTTATCAGCACAAAGTATTCTTCTAAGAACTATTATTAGATCAAAGGTTAAAATAGCATTGTACTGAATAATGGCATTGTCTACCTATTCTACTTTGCTAGGGACGTACTAGCGACAAAGCACCACATCACACCGCTCTATCTGTTACTTTGCCTAGTTGTCCCTTGCCAGCGCTATCCAATGCCGGCAAGTTGTTGATCATGATTGATACAGTGAGGGCCTTGTCGCAGTAAAAGCTCAAGCGTCAACTGCAGCAGCTTGAGACAGCCTTTCATTAACCAGTCTTCAATTATGCCATCTCTGTTGTTTCAAGATCTGCCCAACATTAATGGGGAGACCCTCCTGAGCAAAAAGATCAGACGGACTGCCAAGCTTCAGATCTGCCGCTATTTAGTATCACGTTGACATGGGTTTTTAGCTCAAAACCCCCTGAATTAGCTCTCACTAGAATTTTAGCCCCTTTTAAAGGACCCCATATTATAGGACGAAATCGATGTAATTAGATGCGATTGCTTCTTTATACTACCTAAAATCTAAATGAACCCAGGTTGTTCAGCACTGCGAGGGCCATGGCATCAGTTCCGACTCGTAACGTTGGCTGAATAGACGGTGCAAAAAATGGCGAATGATTCGCTGGCACTTGTCCTTCAGTTACCTTGCTCCCTCCGAAATTCCAATATGCGTATGGAATAGAATGGGCTGCACCCAGCGTTGAAAAATCCTCGCAAGCACGTGTGAATTGCATTTCGACAGCATCGTGTTGGAAATATTCTTGAAATACTTGGCTGATGGGTTCCGATATAGAAGGGTCGTTGGTAGTTAGGGGTGCGCGAACGGTGAAGTTGATAGCAGGATCTTGTGGCACGTTTGCTGCTTTGCATTCATCGTGGATACTGCGTTTAATCACTTCGAGGACTCTTTCGCGAACGGCGGGCTTGATTGTTTTGATGTCGAGCAGAAAATCGGCATACGCCACGTAGTCATTTCCAGGTACACCTGCGTGGAACCCCCAGCATGCGACAGTAGCGTCCTCATGTGGTCCGACTTCTCTCCGCACGTCGTCTTGTAGTCGCGAAATGATCTTCATAGCCACAGGAATGGGATCAACGCACTGTTGAGGGTTCACCCCCGGGCATGGTCCTCCTATCACTCTGACATTGGCTGCATCTGCAGCAAGCAGGACGGGTCCAGAACGAATAGCTACCGTTCCGCTCTTCAAAGGGACGAGGTGTTGGCCGAGCATTATGTCAGGTTTTGGAACTTTGGAATAAAGCCCATCGTCAATCATCGCTTGGGCACCACCAGTCTCCTCTTCGTCAGGTTGGAAGATGATGACTAGTATACCACTCCATATCTGCTTAGCAGCCATCAAGAGAGCAGACGCACCCAAAAGTGTGGCCATGTTCATATCGTGGCCGCATGCGTGCATGACTAGGCGCTCATTTCCATATCGGTCTATCATCCTCTTGGTACTTTTGTAAGGGACTTCTGTCTGTTCGAGAATAGGCAAAGCGTCGAGCTCTGCTCGCATCAAAATAGTCCTGCCTGGTCCATTTTTGAGCACTGCGGCCACCCCATGACCACCTATGCCAGTATGAACTTCAAAGCCAAGCCGCTTGAGATGATCAGCGACGAGCATTGCGGTGTTTGATTCCATGCCTGAGATTTCAGGGTCTTGATGAACCTGTCGGTAGAAGTCTTCGTACATATCTAGGTTGGGTCGATATTTGTTGACAATGGACCGTAGTGTACGGTCACGCGGGACAAATATCCTGAGCGGCATGGTGAAATTCTTTTTCGTGGCCGTTCCAAAAACTACAAATTCAATCGGAGAGTAACTATTAAGTGAGTATCTGTAGAGAATAGCGTTACACAACGGTAGCAAAGAGGATAGTTGCGCTACGAGTTTTGCTAAAGGTTGAGAAATAGGAGGTTCTTAAAGCAGGTATGTTTGACAGTTTTCTTGGACGTAATGACGTCCAACCACGTACGTAATATTTGTAGATACCTACCTTGAGCTGCAGTGTAATCATAGCCTTGTGGAGTACACCCCTTGATTGTTTATTGCTGAAGTACTTGATTAAGTGTAAGGCAGGTACCTGGTTTTCAGCAGGGAGGTCTTGCATTGTGCGTTGTGTATTTATTCTTCATCTCATCTTCAAATCCATTATTCACACCGCTCCATCAACAGTTCGTGAGACTCCCACCGGCCCGAGAATTGGCCGTAAGAGAGTCACAAATCCAAACGTCTTGGTTGCTATGACTGTAGCGCTGACCTAGGTCGATAATATCTGATATGTGGATTAACAAGATCCATCGAGCTTCCTCGCTATCAACTATTTTCTGCCAAAGCCAGAGATAACCTCACTGCCCGGGACTGTGAACATCTGCTCCGCGTTCGGATCACTCAGCGGTAATTGCCCTCCTGAATAGGTAAGTATTCCTAGTATAGTTGAGAGATTCAGTTCTACCAAGCTAATATCTTTATAACTTGTATGGTGTATATATACCTGCATATAAGACCACGAAAGCTGCCTTCAGTCAGAAATCCGTCACAGGGGCAAGAGAATTGAAACAGCTGTGCTATTTGTAGAGTAAAAAGATAAATATTTTATTTGTAAGAGTTCTGTAGCGATGTCAATATTGTAGATAGTTTGTACTTCTAATAATACCTTAGAAGATAGCACGGCTTTTTGAAAAAGCAGAGAAAACCGTGACGATTGTTCTACATCGAACCCAATATCCCGTCCACCCGGTAGCTTTCTACGTAAGCAAGCATTAGAATAGCATGACGAATGAGTATAGGCTGATGAGTTTCAGATCTCCCAGTCCCATGCGATCCTCCTGCGGCTGACAAATGACCCGCTCTGTTAGCACTGCCCTAATGGATTGGGGGCCGAAACGTCAAGAGCAGAGCGTCTCACTTCTGGTAGAAACGCTGTATTTATTCGAGATCTCATTCCTTTCGACAACTACATAAAGGCGCGACGAGGTTAGAAACAACAACTAAATTTAGCGAAATGGCCAGCCTTTGCCTGGGGTGCCGCGGAGCCGGCCACAAGATTTCAGAGTGCCCGATCCTTCCAAGAGACAGCGAAGCTAGTGGGGAGTTCGCGATAGGACCATCTTTAGGTCCGGCGCCAGGCTCAGCTGATAAGCTCTGTGGTAGATGTGCGGAACTTCGAATCGTAGACTGGCTCACAAACGAAGACATTAGAGACGAAGTAGTCATCGGCGCGGACGGGGCAAATCTCCTAGGGTTGGAGAACAAGAGGCACAATGCCGATCGATGGCTCGGGCTTGGCCCACTTCGCTCAATTTCCCTCGACGCATCATGTCCACTGTGCCGGATGATCTTTAGAGTCTTCCCGCAGATCGAATCGTCGGATGAGGAGAGCTTGAACGTCGAGTATTTTCTTCGTCCTATTAGGAGCTACAACCGACTCGATGCAAAGCTTCCGAATAGTGGAGACGATCTCACAGGCGGGGAGCTGGGGAAGAAATACGCAGTTTATGCAACCGTGAACAGTCGCGAGGAGCAGGTCTCTGTCCTGGGGCGATATTTTGGCGATGCAGCCGATCAGCTGGTGCATGGTCTTGACTCGACATTCGCACTCTCTAACAAGACCCCCACGCCTGACCGGCCAGGACTTTCAGCTCGTGAGAGGGGCTCCATGTGGGATCCTGACGTTGTCAAAGCTTGGATGGGTCGTTGCGAAGGAGAGCATTCGGCGCCGTGCCAAGTTACCTGGTCAGATCAGCTCCTCATATGCAAGATGATCGATGTTTCAACCCGTAAGATAGTCAGCTGCCCTCCTCAATGCCGATACATCGCCTTGAGCTACGTATGGGGTGGCGTGAGCCCTAAGGATGGGGCACTGGAAAGAGGGGATCTTCCCCAGACCATAGAAGATGCCATAGCGGTGACAAGAAGCCTTGGGTTGAGGTATCTTTGGGTAAGCTACATCTGGGAAGCTTGGGAAATCCACTAACTGACTATGCTTCTCAGGTTGACGCATTATGCATTGACCAGACCCCGAGTCCGGAAAAGGAGCAACAGCTAAGCATGATGGATCTTATTTACAGCTGTGCCTGGGCGACAATTGTCGCCTTACACGGGGACAATTCCGATGCAGGACTTTGTGGCGTCAGCGCAAGGCACCCTCGAGCACCGCAGGGAAGTGAATGGATCGAAGGCAGCCAACTACTCAGCTTGTTTCCAACTCTGCACCAGGAGCTCACCGGGGTAAATTATTGCAACCGAGCATGGACTCTGCAAGAATTCTTACTGTGCAGTCGACGTATTCTCTTCGGAAAGCATCAGATTCATTTCCTTTGTAACACGGGTAGGTACTGCGAGTCGATTGATGACACCCGGGACCCGGGAGGCGTCCTCAATACGAACCCGAAGCAACCGGATTTCTTCCTTTTGGTAAGCCATCCCGGCCCGAGATTTCGGGAAGTGGAGAATGACAGCTCATTTTTCTATTGCAGCCAGATCACAAGGAATATGTCAAAGACTCTGAGTCACGACGCGCGTTCGCCGATTCCACTTTTACCGGGATGGTGGAAATGTACACGGAGCGGAAGATGACGAACGATTCCGATTCCCTGAATGCCATCAAGGGTATGTTGTCCTTCTTGCAAAAGAACATGGTACCGCAAGGGTTTATCTGGGGCCTGCCCTTGGAGGAGTTCCCACAGTCACTACGGTGGTATCACCCTCGACAGATCAAGCCGCGCCGGCGCCCTGACTTCCCATCCTGGTCGTATGTCGGATGGGAGGGTACGATATCTTACACCGACAAGCTGAACCTAGTTAATGGTGGGTCGTCCGAGCGTTTTGATGAGGCTGTCGACCTGGCCTTGAGTTACGTCGGCGTAAATGACAAGGTATTGACTGTTGAAGGCGTTGTTCTTGAATTGGAGGTCCGCAACGAACCATTCAACAACGCGTACATTCAGGGGACAGATTTTCTCCTTGGCATGTTGCAGGAGGGCAATTTTCTCCACAAGAATACTCTTTCATCGGGCGTCTTCAAATTTTTGGTAGTGGAGAGGCTGAGCTTCCGGTATTCGCCTCAGGGTTCTGTGCGCCACGTACTGTATTTGATATTGCTGGATGGTGGTAGTGACATATTCAGCCGCCACTCGATGGTCCGACTGTACGTTGAGCCCGGCTTAGAGGCACGTGAGGAATACATGGGGGTATTTGGCAATCATCAAATGATTTGCCTTGTATGATGTTTCATAGCTATGATGCCTAGCCAAATAATTGGATACCATACCAGATGACTGCAGGCTCCCTAGCAAGTCCTTGTTCCATCATACCTGGTCTACATGGTTGTACGTTGATAATAGAGGGTGCTGGAAGTAATAAGTCAATTTCTTAAGGGCTCTTTATATGGCGAACGTAAGGGCTGGCTACCTAGGGTCGCGTGACTCACCCTAAACACAAACATCAGCTACGAAAAGGGTGACATTATTTCTGATAAAAATCTCGCCCCCATTCTTGATCTGCATTCATCGAAGGGCTAGAGAATGTCAAGACTAATACCTCTAACACTAATGGATTTGATGAGACATAACAAGGTAGATAATTGCTGGGTTTATTCCGTCACTTATGAAACAGTAAGAATTTAACAGCCTGGCAGAGCTACTAGTGGCTTAGGGATCATACCCGTGCTCAGATGTACAATTCAATCATCATCAGGGTCCCCTGTGGTGCGACCGTAGCTGTTGTGTTGCCTTCGTTCTCGACAGTATGGCATGTGACCAAAAAGAGCTATCGGCACTTGTGGATGAAGGATTTTCTAGCCGTCACGCTGATAACCCTGTATCCTGGCGGTCCCTTGGAAGACGATTTTTGTTTCTCCGGTGAGACGTTATCACGGTTTATTGTCGTTTTTCGCCGATTTTGCTTTTATTTTCGTGCCCGAGGGCGTCAGCCCTACCTGCGAACCAACCCCTGTCACCGATCTGGGACATACACTGCAAGATCTTTGGGTTTCGCAGATCGATCGGCTATCGACAGCCTCATTGAAAACTTCCGGGATTTGATCTATTGGCTAAGAGATATCCCGGTGATTGCTCCGTTTAGGAAATGAGGCCCACAGTTTCATGCGTAGTCGGCCGCAACGAAATAAGATGTCATTGAAGAAAAAGGAGCCGCGCCCGCGATAGAAGCTGAAGGAGGCGTAGATAGTCCCTTTTGGGATAGCTAATTATAGATCCCTTACCGTACGTAATACCTATTGGGCCACAGCTCATCTCCATAATGGAACGGCTGACAGTTCGATCCTTACCATAGTAGTAGGTTCTATCGAGGGGTAGGTACGGTAGATTCTGAGCACATGAATAAAACAACAAACACCCATTGCTACCAACGACCTACGCGTCGTGCCTATGCACCCAATAGCTGCGCGTGAGTTTGGATCAGTTGGGTTTTCTTGGACCACTCATATAAAGTCTTGCCATTGGTTGGTCTGACGTCGTTCCCCAATATGCACCTGTAAGAAGTTCTGGAAAGTCATAAGCCTTAGTGGCAATTGTGACTTGCCGCGCCGAACGCACGGCAACTCAGTTGCTCGTATAGGTCCCAGCCCAATGGGTTCAATACAACACTGTACAACTCATCTGTTAGCAGGAGAGGCGATGATATGAACTCCTATCGATACTAGGGTCCGGCGTCGGCCTGCCGAGTCTATTTTTAATTGCTACATAGCCCAGAGCCAAGGCAGCCTATGCTCAGTCGATTCGTGTATGAAGCTCGTTACGATTGGTTGGTCATTCATGACGTAGCTGCGACAACTGGAGCGAATCGGTTCAGTATCCAGGGCAAATTTTCATCGAGCATCGTATTTTTCAACTTACTAGGTACCTAATTACGATGACTTAATATGTACGATGACTTGATATGAGATTCTAGGAAAAGATGATAGAATCAGGTCCCCTGACGTACAGTAGGATGCGTAGTACGATGGCACTGACATTGGCACTGACAATTGACAGGGTCCCGGAAATTCCAGGAGTCTGGTACCCCTTGCAGGCTTGCAGGATACCCCCTTGTACCCGCTCAGCCCGGTTTGACCCCTCGTCATTATGCTTAACCACCCCTGTGGGTAAACATATGCAGATTGTAGAATGTCACGACTGAAAACCCCCGATTTGAATCTCCTTTGGCTGAACAGGGATCATGTGTAAGGTAGAACTAGAATTATCATAGGCTCTATTCAGTTTATGTTTCGTTTTACCCAGTCCCTTATTTATTTGATGATTACTGATCATATTTTACCTATTAGCCTTACACCGCATTCTGTAGACATCGACTTCAGCTAGCCTACTTTGCTTTGTTGATTATAGATTACCAGCCTCAGCCTCGAATCTCTACATGGCCCATCCATTAATATCCCGTATTATAGGTTCTGGTGGTGGTGTTATGCCTACACATCGATGTCTATCAGGTTGTAACTCTCGGTCCTAATCTCGTGGGGAGAACGAATAAGGCGGGCGAAGGGGCAATTCCGCGTCATAAGAAAAATTCAGTGGCCCATCCGCCTCCCACTTTAGCTGGATATAGTTCCTCGAGGTTCTGGAACATGTGTTACGTCTATTGGGGTGCCAATAGCGAGATATGCTTCGTCCAGCGTAGGAATCAGTCTCATAGCTCACCTACTTTCCCATGTACCTAAGTTAATTCCAATGAGTGACCGAAGTGTTTCTAGAACCTCACTTCTAGACCTATGACCTATCATCAAAGGTAAATATGATAGAACCCAAGGCGTATTACAAACCAGTCAAAAACGGTATGTCTCTCCGCGGAAGTATCCGGCAGATATCACCCAAGCTCTTTTATGTGATCTATCGCTGCTGTATACCGTCGGAGAAAAGCATCGTTGAGATCTTGCGGCTCGAAGATCAGCTTTCGGTTCGAAGATCTGCTTTCAGTGTCACCCAGATAGATTTAAAAGGGATTCGAGGAGAGCATCGGATGCTGTCCAACGAGCGGAAAGCACCCTCCACATTCGCTGCGGCCAAAGAAGCAACCTATCGAGACTCAGATACAAAGCAACTAAGCAGCAGTCATGGTCACCGTCGAAGTCCAACCTCCAGCCCAAGTCCAGGCGGGGGCAATCATGTACCCGCCTCTCGTGATCAGCTCTGACAGTGGTGACGCTTACGATTTCGTCCAAGTCGCCCTCGTCGACCCGTATGGCCGTGTCCTCGACGACCAGCTACACGGCACCCTCTCAACTTCGGGGAGGGCCTTGAATGATCGGGCTTCTTCCCGAAGTGGTGACTCTACTGTGTATTCGGTCTTTCCCGATCTGGCCGTAAGTCACGCCGGCGCTTACACTCTTCGAGTTAATGCCCTTCGGATGGATTATAACTCCGCCGATGGGGCGGGGGCATTCCTTACCGCATCAACATTCACAGCACAAATCATGGTCTACGAGCAGAGTGTCGCTACGGAAATCCCATGTAAGTCCGCGAGGTCTCACCCATTCTAATATGCTACTCCCACATGAAATTTCATTTGCTAACGCGCCCTCTATACAACAGCCCCCGACGAACAAGCCCTTCTACGTAGACTGCGTCGAAGTGGAGGATTCGGTGTCCCTCGCTCACCTCGATGACAACCTTCGAATTTCTACAAACACACAAAGATCCGTTGTATGGCGAAGACGCAGATAGCCCCCACGGGATTGTCATGACAGACAAAATCTAAAAAAACTGGTGGATTGGAGATACCTTGATAAACTTCGTTACTGAGTGGGAATAGGGGTTTGGGTTGTTTAGTCGAATGAGTTTGGCATGGATTTATCATCGTAGACGGGGGTTGGATATTACCTAATATTAGATTTAATTTCTATTACATTAATTATGTTGAACTCGGCCCATCCTTACTGTTTAAGCTAATTACTTCACGATGTGTTATGGCTCAACAGTAAACACCTGGTAGATTTTGGGACTGAGACTAGAACGATCTGGAAACCTACCCTCATAGGCATTCTTCGAGAAAGCTTCGTGGAATATTCTAAGTAGCACCAAACCTGCTTCGTGTTTTTAGGTGTGGTTTGTTGTAGATTGGTGTACCCACCCACAAAGATGGTCATTTGCCAATCAATACTTTCTACTAGGGTGGGTAAATATTTTAGGATATTTTACACCCCTTACTGATATTAAGGAGCAATTTCCCTTTTCATTATATTTTGTATTGTACTGCACAGCGGGATCATATGTACTTTGCAAATGCGCGTGGTTCCTTAGCTATCTACGTCCGAAAACAAATATACCGAAAGAAAGCTAGGGGTTGTGATAGTTATTTCCCATAGGCCAAAGCACACCGCAACCTGTCGCCCAGAGCGAATCTTGTAGTCATTGCTGCCAGCCACATAGGCTACATAAGGTATATAATTGGTGAGTGAAGTGACGACATGCTGTTGTTTCTAGGAGCCAAGACTAGAAGTCTCGGATGAGCGGCATATTCTCCCAATCGTCCATCATAATGATGTGGTGCAACGCTATAAACATCGCCCAGTATTTTGTCTACAATAACCAGTTAATTAATACCTCATTTTCCTAAGACCTCGAAAACACAAATCACCGGGGACCTGTGTTTACTAAACTGCCAACGTCAAGGATACACGGTTGAAACGAGCGGCTTATAATAGATTCATAATCTTCTAGAACAATTCTATCTTCCCGAGGGGCTTGGAGCTAGTTTAGTTGCTGTCGGACTGTATTCAACGCCACGCATATTAAAGCTGCAGGCTATAGGGGATCAGCAGTGCATGTGGCTTGGAAATATGCCCTAAATAAGACATGGCCTACGCTAGTATGCTGCTAGAAAACTGATCCAAGCCATGACTTAGGTCGATTTCTCCGCAAGAAGCCATGTCTTAAGCCACCGTACACTGCTACCAACAGATGATGGGGTCACATCTTTAGCGTCCACCTAACATTCACAGGCGCAGACTATTTCCAGCAAAATATGTTTATGTGATAGGTCCTAGCAAAAACTCCGTAATATGGGTTTCGCCAATGCCAGGACACGTCACAAAGTCGTAGGGTTGGTTGTCCATTAGTATGGAGATACATCAAGCTGCTGCCAATCCTCGGGCAAGCCTTTGAGCAACCAACAACCAATCACCAAGGGCTAAACAAATTCTCCAAGATCTCGTGCTCGTGACTCATGTACAGACTTCGTTTTGAACTTCCTTCCCCTCCCGTGTCAGGTTACGGGACCTTGGTGCGCAGCTGTACGCCATGCCAGTCCTTCATCTGATCTCCCAGCGCTGCGTTGACCATTCTCTGCTGCTTGAGCATGTTCACGCCACGAAACTTCTCCGACGTGATCTCAATCCCGTACATGGATCCGCAGCCGCCCGATATGTCTTGCACCATGAGCTCCGTCGGGGAGAACTCGGCCGTCAGCTTGTCCCATATTGCCGACTCGGCATCGTCGAGGTAGTCGGGCTTCTCGGGGAGCGCTGGTGTCGCCGACGAGGCTGCTGCTGAGTCTGATGCTGTCGCGGAGGCGGAGAAGAGTCGCGAACGGATGTGACTGGCTCTGGGTGAGCTGATAGAAACTCGAGGTAAGGCTCTTGTTGCTCGTTGTGTCGCGATACTGCTGAAGAGTCGGTTGTGTTGCGACACTTTGGGAGACGCTCGTTGTACGATCCTTGTCGCGAGGAGGCGGCAGTGGTGACACAACATCTTGGTTATCGAAACAATAAGAAGACTTTAAGCGATGTATGGAAACTTGCGCCGGCTATTAGCTTTGCTTGAGTGACTCGGTCGCTGTAGAGATGGATGGATTAGAAATCGTACCAAAATGTAAAGATAAGAGGTACAAATTCACGATAAGATCTAATCATCATCCCGAGGTCATTGATTGGGTAGACTGTTTAAGTGAATAACGCTTACGAGACAAAGCTAAGAATATTCCATTGAGCGAAATATGCTTTAGATGAGTTCCTTCACCCCTCAAATATGTGCGTTCTGGGGCGCCTGCTACTATACCTCAATAGCAAGAGTCAATAAGTCTGTTGTGTACGAAGCTGATGAATTCAGAAGCTATCTAGGAGGGCAGAGGGATTAGGTGGACTAAATAGTAGCCGGTAAAGCTGCTGCCTTAGTCATCTACCGTGCAGCCTATCAGGCAAACTTACAAATATCAATCACAACAATACAACTGCCTGAGGTCCGCGTTGCTTTCATGTTGAAACCACGATTAAGAGTCAAATATTATTCCAAAGCCCAGACATGCCGTGGTTAGGCACACTATTACTATTACCTTCTCTCATCATTATCACATAAAAGACATCAAGCTCACATCCTGCAGGTCATGATCAAATGACGCAAACACCAATCCTCGCATTTAACCCATTTTATTTTATTTATTTTATATCTAGAAAAATTTACTTCTAGAGCCAAGTATTGAAAATCTTAGATCTTACGATTAGTACATCTGATATTCCTCATCTCTTATATCCCCCCCTTTCCTAGGTATTTACTGTACAATATCCTCCACTCTTAGCTGTACCGGATCGAGAAGGACACCGAGTCATCAGCGTCATACTCAGTCGGGTCCGCAGCGTCGCCGAAGATGTGCAGGGCCTCGATGCGCAGGGTGTAGGCGCCGGCGGGTGCCAGCAGGCCATCGGCGAGCCGGCCGTCCCACGCCACCGTGTACGGGTCGCGCGACGCGTAGAATATCGGCGATCCGAAGATATGCGTGCCCTCCGCGTCCGTGGAGGCGTTTGCGGGAACCACCTTGATGTTGACCTGCGGCGAGCCGAAGGCTAGCAGGACTACCGCGACCGGGTACGTGGTGTCGGTGTCGGAGCTGTTGGCCGCGGGCAGCACGAATGAGGACCCGTTGCCGCCGATGGGGTTTAGGTCCGGGTCGGACGAAAGGGATAGGTAGCCGATGTCTAGAACCCGTGTGTCGTGCAGGCTGCCGACGGCGCCGTTGTACGGCAGAGATAGGCTGTCGCCGTTGGTGCCGTTTAGGGTGATGTATCCTGAGTACACCGGCAGACGGGAAGCATCAAGGGCGGGCGGGGTGACGGTCACGGAGACGGTCACTTCCTCGCCGGCAGCAACGGTGACCTTTGATTCGCTCAGCGCGACGGTGGCGTATTCGTCAGTCAATTCTACACCGGGGAATGGATCGGGGTAGATAGAGTCGGAGAAGGTGTATCCGGTTGAAGCGCCGACACTACCTAGGTCGTAGGTGACCTCTTCGGTGCCCAGGTTCGTGATGGTGAAGTTCAGCGTGTCGACGAAGTTGTCGGTGTCGTTGAAGGCAAGGCTGGACTTGGAGAGCAAAGTGGTCGCGTAGGCAGCATCATAGGCCTGAACGATACCGGCTCCCAACTGCATGACAGGTGCTAGAGTCGAGTACGTTGCGGTACCATCGTTCAAGAATTGGGGGTTAGCTGTAGCCGACAGCAGGTTCTCGATGGTGGCGGGATCTAGAGTACCGCGGACGTTCGAAACAAGAGCAAAGATAGCTGCAACCAAGGGGCAAGCCATCGAAGTACCAGAAAGGACAGCATAAGTTCCTAGAGGAATCGGGTACGTGGACAGGATGTTGCCGCCAGGAGAAGCAAGCTGAGGCTTAATGTCCATTTCGAAGGTTGGGTTCCAGGTTGTGAAGGAGCTGGCGAATCCACCGGTTGCCGTGTTCGCTTCGTATGACAAGCTATCATCTGTTAGATAATCATTTCGGAATTCGAGTGCTTGATACTTACCTGACGGGTGCCGTAAGAGGGTCAAGCATGTTAAGGCTGATTTCGGACCCGGCCTCTAGTGCCGCAACCCACGCTTCTCCTTGCGACGCAGTTACCTAAGACGATTGTTAATTACTTGGCAATGATAAAAAGGGGCAGCATCTTGATCACTTACCATGCCAGTTCCCAGGATGCCATCAACTCCAGTAGTCGCAGGACTGGTCGCTCCGGGCGAGACGTTGTTATAGAACAGGACGTATTTGGCACCGGCGGCAGCAGCGTTCGTAGCTTTCTGGACGAAAGTGCAAGTACCGCGGCGGATCAGTACAATGTACCCAGACAAGTCAGGAGTGTCTGCGGCGAAGGTTTCGCAACCCTGAGCTGCTTCGGTGATGTCGAAAGAAGGGGTGTAGAGCGGAAGGCTGACGTTAGCCCACTCGCCAGGCTCTCCGATGGCGTAGCCAAACGACTCCTGGTCGCCGCTGTCGACGGTGAATTCCGACTCGGTCAGAAGCAAAGGCGTAACCTCGCTGTCGATAGAGGCAATCGACGTGACCCTCTTACCGTTAGACGCCGTGCTAGCGTAAAACATGCCGACTGCGCCATCGTTACCAGCCGACACTGTGCACGGAACACCGGCTTCGACAATTCGAGACACAGCAACCGACCACGGGTCCTCACTCCAGCCTGAAGAACCACCGATAGACGCCGTAATGATGTTAGAACCGGCCTCGAACGCTTGCATGTAAGCATCAATCAAGACGTCGTTAGCGGCACCACCTGTGCAGCCGAAAACTCTGAACATTCCGAGGGTGACGCCAGGGGCAGCGCCAGTGAAGCCTAGTTCGTTTGCTTGGGCAGCGATGATCCCCGACACGTGAGTGCCGTGACCACCGCAGCCATCATAAGGGTCAGGGTCCGGCACCGGGATGTTATCACCATTGTAGTCGTCGCCGACAATATCGGTACCGAATTGAAACAAGCAATCGGCACCGCCAAAGCAGCCGCCCAATGCGGGATGGGTGTAGTCAACACCCGAATCGATGATGCCAATCTTGATTCCCTTTCCAGTAACGCCCTCTGATCGAAGCTTTTCAACCTGGGTCATCACGTGGGGAGTAAAAGTATCATTGCCCAATTGTCTCTTCACGTTCTTGATGTAGTCCACTCCTCCGGCTTGCCCCGTCCAGACGACCTCATCCTTAGGCAGTGAGTATACCCTGTTCGGCCACACTTGCTTGACGCTAGCAAGAGAGTTGAGTTTTGTCGCCTCTTGCTCCGCCGTCTTTAGGTCCTTGAATTGAATCGAGGCTCCCTTGAACAGCTTGTAGTCCAGCTTCATGCGCGTCTCCGCCTTCGATCCAATATGGCTAAAGAATTCTGCTGAGTCCTAGCCGGTAAGACCTAGTTAGTATAGGATTACACTTTATGTGACTTTGCACGTTCAGGCTAAAATACCTGGGAATCCTCAAACTCCACAATGTACGACCCAGCAATGTGTCTCGTCTCGCCAGCGATCTTCTTGGCTGCCGCCGTGAAGATGCCGGCTGCGCTGGCGAGCAGCGGCAGCAGGATGTTCGCTCGAACCATCCTCGATAAGTGGCGCGGCGATAAGGAGAAGCCGGCAAGCGAGTGTCTAGAAGGGAAGGACTAGAGGATAACGTGCGAACACTGGGCAGCTCAACGGAGGGGAGGGAGGAAGACCAAGAGGTGGTGGGAAACCTCTTCTTCCCCCGCGGGGCGAAGGTGGGAATGCCCACGAGTATTTGTAGGTTGGCATGCTGGCGAGTTGTCCGGGGGAGCAGCGAGCATCCATGATTTGCCAAGTTGCGGATCAGCGCATGCAAGATTGGACGTGCCATCGCGCCGCGTAGTCGAGTTGCATTGTGAAGGACGAGGGTCGATAAACTCTCTAAGTTGGCTGACTGGCTGGTCACCCCTTTGGCCATTATCATAACAGCTTCCGTAGTAGTATTAGAGGTGCAGGGCGGGCAGGGGAGCTTTGTGGATAGCCACAGCAACTCCATGACCTGGAGAAGGCTTGGCAGGGGAGCAGTTTACCGGTTATGGACCTGGCTTCCGTGCAATATGTGAGGCAATGCTTTATCGATGGTGAAATTATCCAGGTCTTCCCCCTCATGGGCCCCTCGTGGTCTTCGAGTTGGCCGTGCGCATTTTCTCATTGGAATGACATGCCAGTCTTGGGACAACTCGAATTCCCTTACGACGTCTACGAAGACTTCGTGGGATGAGAAAATCTATGTCTACTATGGCGACTATCGCTTTTGCCACTCTGTCTATCAATTCTTAACTTTTCGACAATTGGATCACCGCGGAAAATGTCATATCCAGGATGCTATTGCACGATATGCACTCCCACGTCGAGAAGCGCGGGGACGCCACCCATCTTGGGGTAGGCATCCCAGTCCTTACCAGCGGTACAACAATGTGACGGGAACAGATAAGGACCAGACGTGGCGAAAAACGACAAGACAATTAGAGATTACGCAGATGAGAGTAGCTAATTGGTGGTAGATCTTCAATGCGCTTTGCATTTGGTAGGGAGACAGGGAAGATCGCACACAGAAAACAAGATAAACCCAACAGAGCGGTAACATGGAATGCGATGCTGGCAGAGGAGCAACTGAATGTGCTCCCTGACCCAAGCGCAAGACTCGAAAACAAAGCTCTATCTATCTCTCATAGTGCCTGGTATCGGCAACGCGCTCCGGCTAACAATCCGTTCGCATGGTCGCATAATTGTTAGTGATAATTGGGAAATCCTGCCAAGTCGGATGCGAATGCAACGCTAAGCGATGTCGTGCTTCTGTTTCTGTTGAAGAACCCGGACGCAAGTTAGGTGCGTCGCAGGCAATCCATTTAATACGCGAGGCCGATATGACTGCGAAAGCGACAGCTGCCCACCGACAATATATTCGAGTCGGACAACGCGAGGTCTGGATGTCCCCGGCCGCTGTCGTGGACGGTGTCTGTCTCACGACCTGCCCTATGCGGCTCCGAAAGAAATGGGTGCCGTGTGAAAGGTAAGTTTAAGCTGGCGGGATACGCCGATTAACCCAGAGCTGCAACTAGCAGGGCGAGCTACCTAAGACCTCCCTATCAAGGCAACGTTTATAGGCTAGCTGCCTCGGCGGCGTTTAAACCCGCCACCTTGACGGCACCTGGGCACTGCGGCAGTGTAATCTAGACGCTAACTTGAGATCCCCAGCGCTATACCTTACCCAGGTGGAGGGACCAATCGTCCCCGGCAGTCCAGAGCTCTCGGCGTCATCCTTCAGACTTCAGAATTGCCTTTTTCGGGCGTGGGATTGGTCGCTCCTTGGACTTTGTCTCTATCCTAATTTGCTATCTCATTTGCTATCTTGGAATTGGGCAGTTAGGGTTTATCGAAGGCACATCAAGGGCCTAGTAACGCAGGAAATCAATAGGAGTTGATCAATCCCGTCGCTTTGCCTCTCTAACCACATGTACCAGCACCCCAATTCAAGCCACACCACCCCTAATATCCAATATCTTATCGCGACGGGGGCACCTACACGAGAACACGAGAACAAGAGGATAGATGAATGCCGTGGTAGAAACTGACTATTTTCATTTTCGGTCCCACTAGAAGTAAGTCAGTACGTCCCGGCACGCCGCATCTTTCTCTAGCGACAGTAGTACATACAGCGTTGTGATCAAGAGACACAAACTTCACTTAACGGATTTGCGTGCCACGACCGGCGGGAGAATACTGATATACTCTATTCGATACAGCCTAGCGGTAATTGCTGTGGCACCGCCGTCTGAGAGTATATACAAATATCAATGAAGAAATACTGAAAACGCAGCGTCTCCTAAATTATTTACATAAGTACCTTCCAACGCCGACGCTGACGCCGGCATTCGCGGCGTCACACTAACTTCCGGAGTCAGCCGTTCCGGCTGCAGCAATCCCGAACGGACGAGCTACCGGCTACCAATGCGGCTACTTGCCGTAACTTCTCGACATTGCAATGCCGTGGCCCTTTTAGAAGAAGCCAACTTCGCCTCTTATGAATAATCCAAGATGCGATCCAATCCTAATATATTTACGCTCGCGGTAAGGCTAGTGTCTTGATCTGAGCCTGGATACGGAAAAGTTATGTACCTCTCTATGAATATTATGACACTGCTCTTACTTCACATTCGCGACACAATATTCCTTCCGCTGATTCAAGTGGAATTGATTTACCGGCCAACTACCTAGACACTGGGCTACAGTACTTGTTGGGCTCACTGTCTCCACACCACTTCCGGATGCCCTCATTCATAATTTCAACAAGCACGGCTTTTGGCAATTATTACTTTTTGATTTTTTCTATGTATATGAGGTGCCATTCTTTATCTATTATGCAATGCTAAACGCGCTCGATCCTAGCTCGCCTATCTATATCTATAAGATGACGACCAAGAACACCCGCGTCCGTCTAAATGCAAGGGATATCTCAGAAAACCAAAAGGAAAGCCAGCCGATTGTGTTAGGGGGGTGCCTATCCATCCGAGATCCAAAATGCTCCCGGAACAACACCCGTCGATGATGATATGCGAAAAGGGAAATGCTCAGTAGTGAGCGAGTAATAGGTAATCAAGGGAAAAACGTCACACGTTATCTGTGTAGTCTCTGCTCTCCGTCGTTTTGCGGCAAAAAGGAATGTAAGGTTAAGGATCGTCAAGCTTTTTCTTCTTGTTCTTCTTCTTCTTCCTCCCTAATGATCTTCGACGTCTTCGTCTCGGCCAGGGTACATGATATCCTGAATCACGACAGCTCGGATGTGGCTGTAGAGGACAAAGAGGTATGTCAGCAACAAGCAGATAGACATGCCCGTCGTGATCCACATCACCGTCTCGTTGCCCAGCTCCTTTCCGATTGAGATGGTGGCCAGGATGAAACCGGTGTTAGGGAACACCATTGCCCACCAGCCCAAGTGGAAGTATTTCGGAGGCGAGCTGATGACAGCAACGAGGGCAATACCAAACCACCACAGCGACAAAGCCCACAGGAAGATGGCACCGATGATAGCGAATGTTCGAATCATATTCACATCGATGAAACCGTCCAACTCTCGGTCGAAAGTGTCGGGCATTCCATTCGCCATACCGATGAACGCGAGGGCGGTGAAAGCAGGCGGCCCCACGTTCATGAATAGACCAGGTCGGTGCTCGCGGTTGGGAAGGCCTATCTATTGGTTAGCTCGATATTTTCATATTGACTTGTCACAAAGCAGAATTAACTTACCAGCTGACATCAGACGTCCAACCATGTGAGAGTACATCAGGATAGCAACGGAGAGACCCAGGCCTTGACAGCTCATACCAGCAATGACAATTGGGATGGCATGAATGTCAGGCTGCGTATCCGAGATAACCGAAGCAATAGTCCCCGAAAGCATAATGGGGAAAATGGGCAGAATCCAGGTCGGCATCATAGTTTGTAACCCGAAGTTGTGTGTCGCAAACACGAAGCTGTATTGTCCAATGGCCAAGATGAGCGTAATCACGACGTAGCCCCAGAAGGCAGTCTGGATTGCCCATACCAGCGGCGTATCGTGATCGGGAATGGCGTAACGCTGAGTGCTGGTGATGAGGGTAGCAATCGACAGGAAATACGTCGGAAAGAAGAAACCTTCACGAGGGTGGGACAGAGACTTGTAGAAGTCGCCATGGTGGAGGAAGAATCGTGTAAGCATTCCAAAGGTCAGCAGGGAGAAGATGATGATGTTGACGATATAAACGAATAAGCCGATCTGCTTGAGACCAGGAAACTGATGAGGTTGCGCGAAGATCAGTAGTGATAAGCCACCTGTGCTCATTGGTAGAGTGAACCACGCCCATGTGAAGTGGTGCATCCTCTGGCGGATTCCAAGCTTCGGTCGGTTAGGGTCGTTGATATCCACGTGCTCTTTCAACTTCTCATCATGGTCGTCGCCCTGTTCGAGGTCATTGTGATCGTGACCTTCTTTGCCATCAACGATCGTGCTGGCGGATGAGCTTGACGTCGCCTCTCGTACCGGTCCATCGGGTCTCTTCTCGTCCATGGGGTATTGTAACGATGATCTCTCTGGCTCGGCAAAGGACAAGGAAGGCATCGATGATGACTGTGCTGAATATGAGACTGGCTCCTTGGAATAAGGAGTGTTGACGGGTGAGTGGTCCATTGCCTTGAAGCAAGAGCTTGACTGTCCCTTTTCTTGAGGTCAACGACAAGGGGAAAGGAGAACTATGCAGATAAGAATGAGATTAATCCAAGATATTAGATCGAAGGGAAGGAAGAAGCAAAGGAAATATATAAAAAAGCGGAATGAACCAAAAACTATAGAGTACCGGCCTCCCGAGATGAAATGAAGTGAAAAAAATTGCGCCTAAAGAAAATAAACTCCGGATGTTAACTCGAGAATTCTCTGATCGTCTGGGCAATTACGAAGTCTTTATGACAGATTGGTACCACAGCCTACCCCTGGCACCTATGAGAGCCTGGTTAAGGAAAGCCAAGAAACATCTTGGGATAGAAACAACCAACGATGGAAAAGGACGGGACCGTCCAGGATCCGAATCATACAGGAGGGTCTCGATAAGGGTACACCATCAAATCAAGACTGTGCGTGAGTGACCGAGCTTCCATTGCGATCTTCAACGATGCCCAACGAAGAATATCAAAGTATGGAACGGAGGGTCCACAGAAATTGTAGACCGTAACGGTTCACTACCTAATTTGTGCTTCCTTGCACAGCACAGAGTCGAGATTCCAATGACGACCCACGTAGAAACATCTTGGCTCTCCCCTGTTCCAAGCCGCCAGTAGGTAGCATGTGCTTCGAATTTGTTTCCTTTAGCACCCTGGGCACGCTAAACGGTTGAAGAAAACGTGAAAAGGAAGAAGCAAAACCCCCCACGCGTTTGACAACGACCGACGACGACTTCGAAAATAGAATGTACAGTCTCCCAGTCTCCACTCCACCTCTATTCCCCGGTGCCCCGTCGAGGAAAGAGAAGAGAGCCCACCGCATGCGTGCCCAGAGAAGAAGCCAAGATGGAAGGAGAAACTCGAGGATTCTTCAGATACATCGGATAGTGTGCGAAGTATGCAAAATGGAAGCAGGGCGGCGACTTGGCGCGAGGGAGATCGCCATGGAGCCTCATGGGCACTTAAGCGCTAGCCCTCATTGGACTGGTTTTATGATACCCAATTACAATAATTCGGTTCGAACCCTTGCTCAAAATGTTTCTTACTGGGCCAACGTCAAACGTGAAGCTGATTGAGGCTGGTGGGTCGGATCCAACCCAAAAGAAATAGTTCTATCTTTTTTCTTTTGCGGCCGCTCCTCTACCAACTAACCCCCTAAACCCCCCTACCCTAGCTCACTAAACAGGGCTTGACAGGTACCCGCCAGGGGTGCTGACAGGGGACCTACGGTAGTGCCGCCGTTCAGCATGAGCCTCATAGATAGCGATCTTGGCTTATTCTTGGCCCAGAGGCGGAGTGGGGGGTCACGAAAATAAAGGGGGATGTTTTTTTATTTTTTTCCCTTGCTGTCCAAGCCAAGAACAGCATTTCGAAAGAAAATGCATCGCGATGCGAAGGCCCCGAAAAAACCCGGGCTTAGCAATTATCAGGTACTATGGCTATGCTATACCTAACCCTCAGTAAGAGACCATAGCGTATCAGAGGCTACGGTTTCATATGAGAAATAGTTTCCGAATGAGACATGACCACAACACTACGACTCTACCACTCTGCGACTCTGCGATGCCGGTACTTGGAGTTGACGAGATTTCAACTTACGCGGTTTTTGTGGCGACATCTGCAAATCCCAACAGGCTGCAGCGGTTCCCAAGTGGAAATTCAGCCTAATAATGTCGTCGTAGATAAATAGACACGTAATGAGTGATGCACAAGCCAAGAGCTCTCTTACTCTTAATAGTGGTTCTCTACTATCGAGCATCGAGCGTTTCTTACGCTGCCGAAGACGCACCGCCTCACCACCCGACTTGGTCAGCGACCGGACAAGACGAGACAAGACAAGACAAGACAAGATCTGTACACAAGCTTTTGCATACAAGCTCTTTTGCCAACACAGGGCACTGGCATACCGTGGACCGGCTGGACTGCCCGGGGCGTGGCAAAGTGGAGCTGTAGGTCGTCCCAAAACACCAGCCAGCCTCTGGGCCCCATCGTCTGTTGTCGTCACTCACTCTCAGAAAAGCAGACCCTTGCGAAGATTCGACTTCCTAGCTCGGCTGCCGTCACATGCGAAACAGACCTTATGGATCTCGAAGCTGCTTGGCGACCGAGAGGGTCCGCAACCAAGACAAAAAAAGAGATTATTTTTATCCTGCAAGAGCTTCATCATGCTACATAATGCTGCACGAATCAATGGTTACTCCGACGAGACGGAACAGAAAGAAAAAGAGCAGGAGACATCAGAAGCTTTTTCTTCGAGTTGTATACTAAGGCTAATGCTTTGATAGGTTACAAATTTGACATGTCTCTTGTGTAAAAGTCTTGGGTCTTACTGCATCTCTCTTCTTACGGCCATACGCATGGGGACGGGGACGGGTGATGTGACCGACCGACGATCGATGGAGGTTAACGCCACTACGCTACGCAGAGAGCTGAGCTCGGTAGGACGCCAGGTCGACGACGCTCCAGACCCTCGCGATCTTGCCGTCGACGAAGCTGTAGGTGACGTGCTCGGCGAAGCTGACGCTTCGGCCGTTTGGCTTGACGCCCGCCAGCGTGTGCGGGCCCACAGGCGTGCCGGAGAACTCGATGCGCGCCGCCACGCGCTGCGCTACCTCGTCGGTCACCACGGTGTGCAGCCCGAAGACGAGATCCGGAATCGCTGCGAACGCGTCCTCCATCAGCAGCCGGTACCTGTCCAGCGCCAGTGTCTTAGTGTTGTGAACCACCCGCGCGTGGCAGAACCGCGGTAGCTCGATTCCCATCGTCTGCGCGTTGATGCAGCCGATGTACGCGCGGTACGTATCCTCGAGCTCTCGCGAGGACAGCAGCAGCGGTACCTCCTTGTTGCCACTGCCGTCCGAACCCAAGGACGAAGCTGTCGGCGCCGGCGGCTGCTGGCTGATTAGATCAGGCGTGTACGTAGCCCCAGGATCTGCCAACTGCCGGTGCATCTCATCGCGATCTGCCAATATCAATGTCTTGGACAGCTTCCCGCCCTCCGTGAACCAATTGAAGTGGTGCTCCATGAAGGAGACCGGTCTACCGGGTAGCTCGGCAGCGTTCTCATCTGAATTGGCTGGCTTATTGACCTTGACGAGGATGGTGGCAGCCAGCCGTCGCTGAGACTCACGATCGACGGTCAGGGCATCAATTGCGAGCTCGACTCCGCTGGCCGACCTCATTTCTGCGGCATAACTCTCGGGTGTGTAGTCTTGGCCATTCTTGATGAAGTCGTAGTGCATATATCTTGGCAAGTCCTCCCATCTGCCCTCGTTGATACACAGGATGAGTGATCGGTACGCTGCTTCGATATCGGCCATCCCGCCTTTTTTTTTTTTTTTTTTTTTTTTTTCAGCCAGTTCTAGCCGGTCCTTCTTTTCCTCCACACGAAAACAGAACAAGCGCCAGAATATACTTCAGCTGTTCGCTATCCGCGATGTCATAAGACGGAGGAGGACGAGTGGTCGTTTCTTTGGCCGAGCTTACCAAAATCTAAAAATTTTGCCCACTTCGCCTCTCTCGTACGTCAGGGAAAATGTCTCACGTAGTTGTGTTTCTGGTGAAGATTTCAGCACGGCACGAAACTTGGCAGCAGGAAGCGTTGACGGATCTGCAGCCAACCGGACGAAGTACCGATCCCGGTTGCTGTCGCGCTTGGCTGGAATCCTTCTTTTCTACTTGCCAATCTACATATTGCCATTCTTCAATCAGATGCTGTTTTAATTATCACCAAAAATTAGATATTTACTCCCCTCCTTCTCGTGATCATAGAGAAAGACCACATGCCTCATCAATCTCCAGATTCCCAAGTTCACGATACCTGTCAGGGCGTTTTATGAGAGTGGTATGTGTCAAGCGCGGGAAGGGAAACCCCTGCATCAGATTCGAATGCTACGGTGCGCTTCCGACGTTTAGACTCGACGACCTCTACCGACAAGGATAGAGCTAAGGCTCGGACGAAACGCATGCTCGGGTAACCGTATAGGGCTATACCAAAACGCCCCTAAGCTTAACAAGATCGGCGCAATCTACGACGCCAAGTAATGAGATACAGATGAGAAACACTGCCCAACACGTTCCGCAAATAAAAATAGATGTCGGAGATTGTCCGACGAGACAGTGGGACTCTTTTTTTCTCTAGGCGTCTATGGAAAAATATTTGAAATTGTTGAAATTTTTTTTCTCTTCTCTTCTTTGCCAATTCCTTATCTTTTACTTGCTCAATGTAACAAGGGGATCGCGTCCGACGAAAGTTCGGTTGATGGGCCTTGGCCAAATTGACCGACGGCCAACCAGGTCGGTAGAGAATCACCCCGAACCGCATCAGGTTGTTTGCAGACAGAGACATGCTCTAACTGGTCTAACAATGGGATACACAGCATGGGAGGCAAACGTGTTCTGCCCTGCTGCAACGCCACAGCAAATGGGGGGATGTGGATTTGTCTCAAAAGATAGTGGCAGGTAACTCAACATACCTAAGGTAGCAAAGTTGGAACTGTTACTATGAGGCAACGCTACTTACAGAGTGGCCTGGAGGCCTCGTTGCCGCATGTCGTGGTCCCCAATACCGTCCACGTTGGGTAGGAATGACATTGGATTAAACTATCATTGCATCTGATCTGCTCGGACTTACAAAGCCCCTCCCCGAGAGATGACACACTACCTACACTAGATGCTTATCGTAGGGACCTAAGTCGGTAGAGAAGCGTAAGCTTAGTAGTACTAGACACCTAACCCAACGTAGAAGCAGGAAAGGAACACAACGTGGGCCCCTTCGTTGGCGAGGTAGGACATGCACGACGGTAACGGTTTTGCATGAGGCTAAGAGGCGTAGGCACAACATTCTTCCAATGTTCCCCTTGTCACGTCACCTTCTAATCATTCGACTCCCGGAAAAGCCGTCAGTCATTATCGTTGCAACGGTTACAATTTTGTGTAGCAAAATCCATTAAGCTCGGTCTGTTCCATTGCTTCCTTACCCCTGGCGAGGACATCACACCTTACCCGTCTAACGAGTCACCGCCGTGCTACCTAGTCTATGCCATACTGTCTCACCGCTTAGTGTTATTCCGTGCCGTCGTGAGCCACCTAAACTTCCACGTGTCTTCGCTATATGTGTGACCTGCAGTGAATCTCTGGCCCGGAATAATAATGGCGTTATCTCTCTCTCCAGCTACCGAACCTACCTTCTTGGCCTTTTAGACCATCTCGACTTCCTGTCCCACCCACCGAGGTAGCAACAGCACCTGACGTACGTACGATGTCTGGCCTGTCAACGATATTCTTGGGCCTGCTGTCGAGCAAGTAGAAGTCGAGAAGTGACAAAAACGAGGCTGGCTGAGTCGCATTCGACGTACGTAAGAAGAAGCGGGTAAGGGTCATACAGCAGTGAGCAAGATTGTGTGCGTGACGGTGAGAAAATCGAAACCCTCCGCTGTGGATATTCGGGCGTTGGTTTACGATAGAGACAGACTCAAACCGTTTAAACGAGCCTCCGTATGATCGATGGGGGTCAACCGTTTCGCATTCCTCGTCGTACCTATCCGATCTTTCTTGGATCCGGTTCCGCCTTGTCCAAGGGGTAATAACTGGCACATCCAGCCCGGATAGAAGATCATACAGCATGCAGGGAACTTTGGTTGTTGTCGTTTCTTTCGTAAGAAGTTGGATAATTACTCTGTGGATTCTCTTCCGGTGGCCCTCGCCCGGCTTTCCTGAATTGGGTCTTGACTCCTGGATCACGCAAGCCACGATACGGGAACTTGTTGACAACTAAGCGTACCAAGAGTTGGAGGGACGACGTGGAACGTTACTTACCAATATACACATGCTGGCTTGGTTGTCTTAGGAGTTATGGTTTAACTTATTTTTCTATATGCCGTTATTTAGTTCATACTTGGCCTTGTGTTTCCGCAAGGCCAAGCAATGGTATGTGCACTCTTCCGAAGTTGAAGATACGAGAATGAGTGGGTAAGGGTTGTGTAAACTACCATCGTTGTAACCTCACGGCTTAGATAGATAAATTCGAGTAGATCATTTGGGATCTAAGATTTAATAAGTTAACATACCGAAGAGCTATGTACCTGAGTTTGGAGACATATGAATCCAAGACATAACTATAGAGTGCCGGCGTAGGCTAAATTATGGTATATAGAAAGATCGACAATGTTGAGTTTCAATTGCAGTACTTGCTCCAACCCCTTCCTATCACTTCTCGAAAAGAAGACCAAGCCGTGCTAAATCACGCAACAACGGGTTCACCCGAGAGAATGTAACGTAAATACCGCAAGGCACGTGAAATTAGAAATGAAGAATGACGATCTATTCGCTGATATCACTGCCAAGTTCTCCTACCCGAAGAGATGATAGATCAAGTTGACTCTAAGTCTAGGCAATCGAAACCTCCCGAACGATATGTACGATGGACCACTCAACAACGCTTTGAAGCCGGAAGGCAGGTACTCATTGCATTCTAGAATAGCATCGGATACAAAACAAAGTCTTGGGTTTAACAGCCAAGGGTAACTTTGCAATCTACGACGGCATTCTGGCCGCCTTCTACCGCCTTGATAGCCTCGGTGATAGTGCGCTCTAAGTCTTCTGCCTTGTCAACCTTCGCGGCAAATAGGTCACCTCCAGCAGCTGCCTTTGCGATGCCAGAATAGTCTGGCACGGGGTCGAACGAGATATTGATCTCTTCATTTGTCGCCTTGGAGCCGAGTCCTTCGGGGTGTACGAGGAGCATCGATTTTCGAGGGGCGTTCCAACCTGTTTTTTTCACTAATTAGCATTCCTTCATGTACTATATGTGCTCTCAACACCACAATAAGGGGGTAAGCTCACCTTTGTTGTTTAACACGATGGTTAAGACGGGAATTTTGTATCGTCTTGAGATCCAGTAAACACTACCGGGAACCGAGAACAAGAATGTCCCGTCACCCACGATCTGCACAACAAATTTCCCCTTACCACCGTTCTCGGCGTCCGTTGCCAATTTGATGCCAAGTGCACCGCCACCAGACCACCCCAATCCACCTCCACCACAGTTGATCCACGACCCCGGCAGCTCCGGCTGCAGATTGTCGTGCACAAATCCTGTGTTTGTGACTGCTTCTATGGCCCATATCGTGTCTTTAGGACATAGTGACTTGAGCGTCTTGCAAAGATGTCCAGTGCCAAAAGATCCATCTTCTGCTGGAGTCGCCTTAGCTGCGATGGTGGCTAGTCGCTCTTTGTGCGAAGCCTGTAGAGCTTCCCACTTCTTGGTGACGACCGCCGTGTCAAGCTTGGCAGCCTGGTTCTGCGCCTCGGAAGTAATTTGCTCAACCGCAACAAGCGCGTCAGCACGATATCGGTGTTGTGCTGGCACGTAGAAGAGAGGCATCATCTGCTTCAACGGGTCGACGTCTATGTGGAAGACTTTAATGCCATCCTTTGGCTTGTTTAGTGTTGGGATCCAGGGGACGTCGCAATCTACTATCACGATCGCATCTGCCTTTTCTATCTCAGACTCGATACCAAATCGAAGACCTAGCCAGCCCGGGTGAGAGGCGGGAAAACACATATCGCTGCCGCCGGTATCAAGTACACGTAGCCCTTTTACCGTATTCGCCAATTCCACGAGAGCAGCAGGGATTTTCTGATTTCGGCCAGAATATCCTGTGATAAGCAACGGGTTCTCAGCTCCGAGTAAGGCCTCTGCAATCTCCTTCGAAGCCTTCGGGGTTAGTCCACCAAGTTCGACCGAATCCCAGACGCCCTGCTCAAGCGAATAGGGGGTAATTTCCTCCTCCATCACTTCTCTCGCGCCAACCAGATATACCGGTCCCTGGGGGTCGCTCGTTGCGAATTGCAGGGCGCGATTCACCATCTGCTTGATGTTTTTGCCCGTTTTGATTTCTCCGGCATATCTGCAGTACTGGCCAATGATCTGGGTCTGGTCAGGAACATTCTGAATCCAATGGATATACTCGGTTCGCGAGCCGCGCATCTCTCCCTCGAGCGTGAAGGGACTTAACCCTGCAAACACGAGGACGGGAGCACGTCCGGTGCTCGCGTTGTGGACCGCAGCTCCTAGACCTTGAGTGCCGACGTCAACATGAACGATAACACACTGCGGCTTGCCTGTCAGGCGCGCGTAGCCGTCAGCCATAGACATGGCGACCATCTATTATTGCTTTGTTAGCCCGAGTCACTTTGGCACGCCGGTGCGGAGCGGCACCGTATCTCCGTCGGAGTCGCACGGCAAGCGCTTGCGAAACACACCTCATTGGGACACGTGATGATACGTGGGAAATTCCCTTTGTTCTCCTTTTGCCCCTTCACCATGGCCTCGATAATACTCGGGTGGTCCGAGCCGAGGTTAACGAAACAATGGGTGATGCTGGCCTCCCATATGGCCTCGAAAAAGGCGAACGACGCCGTGTACATGTTGGGCTGCGAGGTGGAGAGCACGCGATTCTGGTGGCGTTGCGATGTGTCTAGTGCAAGCTGCGGTCGGGTGCTGGTAAGGGCTGCACTCGACTTTGACGAGGTCCGGTCCAATGCTTGCGAACTATATGGTCTGCAAGAAGATGCTGAATTACTCAACAGGGTCCCTATTGTGGGAACAGCGCCCTTATACAGACCCGAGTTGCGGTGGTAGCTATGGAAATAGCGTTGGTGTTGGCACGTTGAGCCACGAATATGCACCGGTAGCCCATTGGTTGGGCCATGATTACCGAAGACAACCCCTCCGTACCGACTGCGTCTGCTGTGGACAGGTGCGGTTTCGGGCCACGAGGACGGTATTAAGGTGTGACCCTGTGCAAACGTACCTGGCCCGGCAAGTCGAGACGGAGCGAAACACTGTGGGACATCATCTACCCGTTGCGATGCTAAAGGTGGGGAAGACGAAGTCGAGTAGAGATGGGGATGGGGATGGGGTTGATATGGTGGGGGAGGGGCTGACGGCCGAGGCGAGCAAGGCGGGGTTAGGGGAAGGGATAGGGCCCTGGGTGGCTTTCCTAGTCGCCGTAGCCTGAGCATTGTTGGAGATGGCACCTGTTAGGGACTGCGGGGAAGACAATTGACTAGAAGGGCGCTACAAGAAGATCAGATCAACAGCTTATACTCTGCCTTCATAAGTCTTTGTCTTATTCGTAACAAGAAGAGAGTAGACGATGACGAATATAACCACAAGGTAAAACAAGTCTTGAAGAACTCTGAGTGATTCTCTGACTTCAATGGCAATGGATGTAGCTCTGTATATGACGATCAACAACTTCTCAAAGACTTAAGGTGTGGCTTCATTGGGGATTGGGGAACTGACAACAAGTGAACAGCTTTAACGGCAACTCAAACTTACTGGATATTGAATAAAGTTTTGGTCAATTCGTAGTAACAAGGTATTTTCCGAGTTGATTCTTCTACCAGGAATGTAAGTTGAAGTTGAGCTGGGAATGTAAAGAGAGGTACGTACGACTAGAGTGTTAAAAGAGGTAGTCAAGGGGGTACGTGGGATCGTTGGAATGCTAAATATAAGGTTAAACCCCTTAGAAAAGGTACGAAGGGCACGCTTTTCTTTAAGGCGACGAGCTTCCTTAGACTTAATACCCACACTGCCTAGTTCAACGGGCACATGCAGCTTTTAACTCGTACAGCAATGGAAACGGAGACAATTAAGAGCGTTGCTGTTAATGCGCTCTCCCACACAAACAACTGGGCAATCAGGCTTATACAGTGGCCGTGACCTTTATATATACAAACTTTAAGCCGTTTTTATAATGACTTTGCTTCAGGTAAAAATTAGGTAAGAGAGTTCAGATAGTGTAATTTCTAAGAGCTGAGACTCCTTCTCGTGAAACGAATCGATGCATATATGGCTATGAATTGCGATGTTATGTACTACCTGTCCGTCACCGCTATATTCTTGACGAGCTGAAAGACCCAAGACTGAGACACCCACTTGAAGCTTACTATATACACGAAGACATGTCCGCATTCACTTGCCTTTATTATACGATGGCAGTTTTGTTGTAGGTAGTAGAGACGTGCACGTGTGCATAGGTACAATGGCAGTGGCCTATTATATTTGACAATTCAACGGCGCGCTTATTATCGGCATCTATTTCGTCAAAGCATTACCTAATAATGGACCTTCATTGGAGTATGGTAGGTTCGTAGTAGATATAAATCATTTAGGCCGACTACTAGTATATATAAATCATTTGAGCCGACTACTAGATGGATGGGTGTACCCTGGTTATGTTATAATCTGCCAACAGCTTGCAGCTCCCCCGAAGGAGTGAATGTCTCGGAAACCAAGACATGGCGAATTCGTTGAGTGAGGCTCTCGCAACGCCCTTGCCAAGGCAAAATTTTATATGATGCCTCATCGAACAAGATGTCGGCTTTTTGGTTAGTTGGTACATCTCTCTTTGGCTGGGCTATAAAACGCTTCAGGTTTTTTTCTTTCTTTTCTTCTTTTGGTTGCAATCACGGGTCCATGTCCAGATGTGGCGCAGTATCCCATGGAAACAAAACAATGAAGAAAAATAGGGTGAGCAACCTTTTATACTATTTGATTTGAACATGTGACAATTATGGTAACCTAGACCGGCAGAGAAAGTTGTATTCGACCCTGGAGCGCGACCCTGGAAAGGTGAACGTTACGTTCGGTGAGGTCATCCCGCTGCATTACGAACCGCAGGCCATAGCCCCGTCCCTAGAGCGCATTGGCGTCTTGCAGAATCTTTCGAGAGCCTTAATTGGTTCATATGGCGCCACGCATCGAGAACCGGCTCTTGTTAGTCATTCATACGTAGCACGATCTAATGGGTACCTACCTATAGCATGCCTATACCACCTACCAAACTGAAGGCAATCGTGATCCTTTATGGCCGTGCTTACTTACGTGGCGTAGGTCATCACATATGGGTACTTCCGTGACGACCGTCATATCGTCCGCCACGGTCTCGGATGCTTGCACATGGCCCTAGGTTTATTGCCATTTTACTCTGTCACTCATCCGGTGTTGGAAAGTGGCGGCCTGAATGACACGGCAGGCTATTGGTTGCGACGGAAGCTGGCAGTATTCGACGCCGACAAACCCGTTAGCGAATCCCTCGTCGAGCTGGAGGCTTAGTGCCATGACATATTAAGGCACCCTGTCAGCTAGAACGGCACGGAGGCGTGCCTGTGGATCGGTAATTAACGCGCATATACTTGGCTGGGGGGCGTGACCCCCGGTCGATGAGTCCCTTGGGCTCCTATTGGGTAAGTCGCATCTGGGGGTAGGTGACAATCTTGGAAACGATGTCATGCCATCGCTAGGAAAAAGGGACAAACGTAGGTAAACATTAAAAAGGGCTTGCTTGCGACTTCTCATAAAACCGAGACAAGCACACCTCATCTCCTACTCAGACAGGAGTTAAGGAGTCACGAAGGGCTTTTTTCGATCCAGTCTCTATACCTCGAGCTTTCCTTTTAAGGACAGGTATTTCTCCCACGTCTTCTCTGTGCTTTCGGGTTTCTGGCCGTAAAAAACTTCCCGACCCGCTACCGATACCTAAAAACGGCATTCTAATTTACCTATTCCGAAAGGTATCATTATGGGGCAAACGCCAAGCACTCCGTTGTCCGATTGTTTAAACGCCGTCTGCAACGGCCGCGACAACTGCGTCGCGTATCCTGACGATCCGCTTTACCAAATCACTTGGGTTAACCGATACAATCTCGACATCGAAGTTGAGCCCATCGCGGTGACGAGGCCGGAAACTGCTCAGGATGTGTCGGATATCGTAAAATGCGCAGTGGCGAGCAGCGTCAAGGTCCAACCGAGGTCCGGCGGTCATTCCTATGCGTAAGCGCATCGTCCATTACTTCTTTTCCAACTACCTAGTGTAGTATCTTGACGTCGCTAACGCTCGCATAGAAACTTTGGTACGTGCGCAAATGCCGCAAGAAAACTTGTGTGAAAGAAGACCGAGAATTGACGAACGTGCAACTTTTACAGGCTTGGGCGGGACAGATGGCGAACTTGTCATCGACCTAGTGAATCTGCAAGATTTCTCTATGGACAACACCACGTGGCAAGCTACGATCGGCGGAGGCACTAAGCTGTCTGACGTCACCGACAGACTTCACGACAATGGAAAACGTGCCATCGCTCACGGAACGTGCCCTGGTGTCGGAATCGGCGGCCATGCAACCATTGTAAGTGCATCTGTCCCCCCCCTTTGTATAGCAAACAAGTGCTAACAATACCGCTGCAAGGGCGGACTTGGACCCTCCTCGCGTATGTGGGGGTCTTGTCTCGACCACGTTCTCGAAGTCGAAGTCGTAACCGCGGATGGTTCTATCAAGCGCGCCAGCGAGACCGAGAATAGCGATCTCTTTTTCGTAAGCGTTTCGAATTTCCCTTTCTTAAACTAAATACTTACGCTGGCATGCCAGGCATTAAAAGGTTCCGGCGCAGGCTTTGGCGTCATCACCGAGTTCGTTGTCAAGACACATCCCGAACCCGGTAGTGTGGTGCAATACTCGTTCTCGCTATCCTTCGCCAAGTTCGAGGACCTCGTCCCCGTCTTCCTGCAATGGCAGGACCTAATCACGGACCCGAACCTTGACCGGCGGTTTGGCACCGAGTTTGTCATGTACGCGCTGGGTGTAGTTATCACCGGCACGTTCTACGGAACCGAAGACGAGTGGAAGGCCTCAGGCATTCCGGACAAGATTCCCGTCGGAAACGTCTCTTTGGTTATCGACGACTGGCTGGGTGTCGTCGCCCAGCAAGCCGAGGATGCCGCCTTGTACCTATCGGACCTTAGGAGTTCTTTCACGGCCAAGAGCTTGGCGCTGCGCACTGATGAGGTGCTCTCGCAGGACACGGCTACGCAGGTGATGAAGTACATCGACGGCGTGGACCACGGCTCGCTCATCTGGTTCGTGATTTTCGACGCCAGCGGCGGCGCGGTCAGCGACGTCCCGATGAACGCGACTGCGTATTCGCACCGCGACAAGATCATGTTCGTCCAGGGATACGGCATCGGCATCCCCACCCTCAACCAGGACACCAGGGACTTTATCTCGGGTGTGATAACCACCATCCGCAACGATACCGTCGAGACTCTGACGACGTACCCCGGCTACGTTGACCCGAGCCTAGTCGACGCCCAGGCGTCGTACTGGGGACCGAACCTGAAGACGCTGGGTGAGATCAAGTCGAAATGGGATCCCAATGACCTTTTCCACAATCCCCAGAGCGTGAGGCCCGGGGAGACGGCCTAGGAGTCGAAAGGGAAGAGGAGATATCGGAGATATTGGTTGTGATACCCCGTTCTGCATTAATAGTCCAATATTATAATACCTACGTGCATTGATTACCTGAATATTCTTAAAGCCTGTTGTCATCCTCCAGTACGTCGATCCGGGCCAACTTAGGAATGTCACATACGATCCGCTCAAGAAATAGTAGGGTTTAACCTCTGGGCCTGTGCTCTATGTCTACTGCCTTGTGGTAGTTTTACTCACCTCCTCCATGCCCACCTACGGAGATGTTATTCTGTAAGATGTAGCTTCATCCTAAAATTCGCTGAACTATTAACGCCTACCGGACACCCTCCTCCCTTACATAAGCCCCCTTTTTCAATCCTTCTATCCGTACATGGCCCTTTCCCCCATCGCTTGGCTCGTGATCAGCTAGCAGGTAGATATGAGTCATTAGATCGGTTCTGTTTCCGATATTTGGAGTTGGAGGGTTTCTACGCGCGGTAGTGGAGCGATGTTAGGTGGATTGCTCGTACCCTACTCCACCCTAGGCTGGTTCACGTATTCTTCCCCATGGGGACAGGGTTCTTTAGCACACGGTCTTACGTGACAGACGCACAGAAGAGCGTTTAAGACACAGTCCTTTGGGTCATATGAGCCTAAAATTGTTCAAGTAACCTGGGAGGCTATCTGTTCGGTTAGATGTGGGTCGGACATTTGGCTTCCAGTACGCGGCAATCTTCGTGACGTTCCGCGCCATGCGAGAAGGGTCCTCCCTCGTGCCTCCTGCCTGTTGCGGCTTGCGGCTTCGTCTGCATCGGGATTATGCCGAGGTGAAGTGTCTTGTACGCTAGAGGCTACCAGTGCGAATGGTAGACGAGACGGTTCGTATGAGAGCCCCTTACGTCTACTACAGACTGACTCCACACGGGAAATATAAGACCGAATAAAATAGACCAAGCTCGTGACTTTCCTCTTTGATAGAACAAAGCAGTTGTCGAGAGGCTGCTGTAAGTTCTGTTGCAGCCCGCGTGATGGGCCCGCCCCTTTATTTGTCCCCTTTGGGCTTCTCCTCGAGGCTATGTGCGGGCCGGTGGTGTGAGACCCAGACGTGTTGGGCGGTATGTCTGACCTGAAAGAGGGAGTTGCCCGCCTCCCATACGTTAGGCCCTGCAGGGTGCATATAGTGCTTTCGTGGGGTTCGCGTTGACGAGATTGTCGATCGCTGGTATATCTGGGGTAATGCCAAGCAAACAGATGAACGTCCCTAAGCCCCGAAACGAGCAAATATTGTGCGCTCGGGGTTTTCAAACGTAAACCTGACGAGGAAGCCCGTAGATAGGTATGTAATTACCGAGTCGTTGATTATATAGGTTTGCATATTGGCCTTTGACCGGCCTCCCCGTGTGGTGGTATTCGGGGATCGGCGATCGTGGTGATGGGAATCGGCCACTAGTAAGATGACAGGCTGCCTCCGCAAGCTGAAGATTTGAAAATACTATTGCTCATGGTGGCCATTTAGCTGATTCGATGCTCAATTTTCTTGAATTACTAACAGATATTACCCGCCCAGGCATCATATTGATGCTGGCCACACCCTTTCACTTATCCAGACCACAAAAAGGAATAAGGGCACCATCTAGGTAGACATTGAGATCGGATGGATGCAATCGATGCAATCTACCTGAGGTTAAGGTAGACCTGTTTCAGAGACTACCGACTCTCATATGGTATATAGCCAAGGGTCTCTCATACAAGCGACGCAAGCGACAATAATCGCCCCTAGGACATCTATCCTAGGTTCTTGCATCGGAGCAGAAACCGATTGACAATCTGTTGGATACTAGGTAGCCGCCCAGGCATCTTGGAAGTGGAGAGTGGGTATCTCGAGCAGCCTATCGAGTGCTGAACCTTGAGCTTGTAGGCGGAAACAAGTGAACTATTCGAAATTCGATGTCTTCCATCTACACAAGAGGTTATGAGGGTTCTTAGTTTTTCATCCCATATTCTACCTGGGACTTCGAGGATGTGTACCGAATGCTACCCTGCCACGCAAAGCATTCTGCTATCCTTCCCCTGTATGTTTCCGGAAGCGGTTTATGTTATGTCGGATGTGGCTTTTCCCCTCATCCCATTTACATCTGACTCCTCCGCATTGGCAGGATTTTGGAGAAGGCGAACAAGCCGCATTCGCCTAGCAAATTGATGGGAGGAAAACAATGGCCAGTTCAGTTTATTGGCCCATGTCGGCATCAATTGACTTTTTGGGATGTCTTGGTACAACGAGAATGAGAAGCGAATACTCCCTAGGCTGGGGCTATTGGCTCCCTTTAATAACTCAATAGGTCTCTGCTGGACAAATGAAGATCTCTCGACTGCTGTACCTGAATTGGGGTTTTGCTGTGGTAACATACCTGATAAAGAACTTACAGCCAGACCACTTACACCTTGACACGGATACTTCTCCTATCTGGGAATTCCTTTCGATTCATTGGTGATGTGTATTCTGCATCTTCCCACCCAATTACTAACGCGAAATCATCGGAATCCAAGAGTCAGGGAGCAGTATCACATCGCATATCTGTAGCATAGGAGGTAAGAGGTAAAGGCTGCCGGTATAACGGCATGATGGTGGGGTGCTGCGGTTATTCGAATCGGGGGTATTTAACAGGGTCACGGGTTATCTGAACCTGCAGGAGATTTCCCCCCTAGGCCCCCTGTATACACCCTGTGCAGGTATATAAAAGATGCAAGTGCTCCAGGAGCCTTAAGGCACGAGTAAACCCCACATCGTGAACGGGGCTTGAATCGATCTCAAGTCCATGTCCATGTCGACATCCAAGTTCGAGTTCGAGTTCGAGTCGAGACGTTGAATAGCTAAAGTTCGTTGAGTTGAGTTTCGATCCCGACCCCGGTCCCGATTGTTGCTGCAATGCAAGCTGTAAGTCACAAGTCCTAAATCTTGCAATATCTTAACGGTTCTTCCTCTGTTCAGGTATTTCTTAGTGCAAAAGTACAGAGCTGTACAGGCCCGATTGCATCCCCGTTATTTTGCCATTTCGCCCCGAGGCTAGAATCTTTTAGCGCGCTCAGGGGGCTATACAATACAGCCTAGTACATGCACCTGCAGCCCACCGGTCCACCAGACCACCATTGCACCGCTGCAGCGCTGCAAGTCCGCCTGCAAGCCCGGTACAGCGCAATTGAATCTCGATACATTGGGAGGCAGTCGCGGGCGCGGGAGAAGGAAAGGCTTCGAGTCTTAAAAACTCGGTTTGCTACTTCTCCGAGGTCCCTCGTCCCCTCGACCCTCTCTTGGGGTCGTTCCCGGGTCCATTCCTGGGTCCCATTCTAAAATCTTGGGTCCTCTCTTTGTTCTAAATACTAATAATCTCCATCTGCCCTTCTGGTGTGGCCTCGAACGGTTCCTTGTGTCTGGTAAACTCATCACACGGCCTAAATTACTATACTAGCTCCAGACTCGGCCATACCCGTCCACTCGACCTCTTTCGTTCTAATGAGTGGGAGTGGCGACAACGACTGCAGCGATCTTCCGGCTACTTATCACCAACATGGTTCCAATGCTCTTATCTAGACGGATCTGACAGATCTGTTGAGCTGCTTGCCATCTAACTAGCTGCTAGATAATATACAGCTCTAGCTACTAGTAGGTGGGCAGACTACTGCTGCTCAATTTAAAAATTATTAGCAGCTGACTGGACTGGGGACGGTCGAATTCTTTGTTTTGCATGAGATCATGAGCTTAGCCAAGAGCCCAAAATCCAAGTTCTATACCACGAAGCTTCCTCGCCTGGGATAGCACCCAGTCAGTACTGACAAGAAGTCATCGTCGTCGTGTCAGTGAAAGGAGAAAATCGAATCAGTCGAACCACCTGTGCCAGACCTAGATCCTACAAGACAGCTTCGTTGTCGTCCCATTCGTTACCAACCTCAGTAGGTTTCTGGCTAAAGCTCTTATCGTGAAGGGACCAAGGAAGACAAACACAAGGTCTAAATGGCAGACAACGATGGTCAGCCTGACGCTCAGGCGTCGCAAGAAGATCACGAGAAGGGAACGACGCCGACGTCACCTCCCCCACCACCTATTCCTTCAGCAGACCCGAAGCTGCTATTCCAAGCCCGAACACCACCTCCTCTCCATGCCGCCCCGGGTCCGTCCTCGCACGATTTATTCAAGCTCTCTCCGATCGCCGCCTTGAAGCTGCTTTGCGCTGGAGTCGAGTCGCTCGTTCGCATCACAGGCGACATACCCCCGACACCTCCCCCTACAAGCCCGACCATCCCTAACATGCGGAGTATGCAGCGAGAGAAGGCGGAGATCGTGCGAACTCATTCCGAAAAGAATTTAGCTCGCATGCGAGAGTTGGCAGAGGCTCAGGCTAAAGCAGGAGCTCAGGCAGCGGCCGAGGCCCAGGCAGGTAATCAGACAATTGACGGCGTTCACCTTCGACAAACGCCTACACCTTCGCCGCCGAAGAATACCCCCGAACCGTATATAGTCATCGGCGCAAACTCGCAGCCGATTAATCTTCAGCACAGCGCTATCACGCGGAAGTTCTTCAGCAAGCAGCCTCCGCCCATTAGCATCGAAGACTACTTGTTGCGCATACACCGATTTTGCCCCATGTCGACCGCAGTCTACCTGGCTACGTCTTTCTACATTTTCAGACTGGCTGTCGAAGAACGGGCCATTCCCGTCACGAGGAGAAACTGCCACCGTCTCATACTAGCCGGACTAAGAGTAGCCATGAAAGCACTCGAGGATCTGAGCTACCCGCATGCCAAAATTGCGCGGGTCGGTGGTGTGAGCGAGATCGAGTTGGCAAGGTTAGAAATCAGCTTTTGCTTCTTGACCGGGTTCGAACTTGTGATCGGCGAGGAGACTCTCAGGCGTCATTGGGAGACATTGAAGCAGAGCCACCGCGTAGTTTCCGACGGAGGCCCCTTATCGGCAGATGCGATACCGACCTTGAAAGCCGTACCAAAAGGAAGAGCCCATCTTAAATCCTGATCACTACTCCGAGTCGAGCATACATTATACGTTACTATTATTCAAATCTGGGGTCGGGCTTAATACTATATCCCAGCGAGTTGAGAACGTTAGGGTAGCGTTTAGTTCAGGACTTAATTGAAGGTTATACCTGTGGATCATGTTCCGGACGGTTGAAGATGATGATGGGAGAGCCAGCAGAAGATGTAAACTGGTTGTATGGAAAATAATGGAGAGTAAAGGAGCGGAACTGGAAACAATGACAAGAAGTCGTCAGGTTTCAAATGACTCTCTTAGCGCATACGGGCGTGTTGTGACATACGGGCTTGCATTCTATATGGGCGGCAGTTATGTTGTTTGAAGCATATATCGAAACGCATTGTTAAGCACGGAAAGCATATATGGTGGACGGACTCATTTTACAGATGATACCCGATTCTCACTTGGTTGATTTACTATAGTCTAATTTATTAAAGCACGAATAATTTTACTGGTTTTATCCATACAGCTTTCTGGATTAATTGTCTAAAGTGCCAATGCCAGGTGTCTTTACGCTCTTGATAACTACCCAGTTTACACCCACGATAGTATAATGCCCCTGAAGTGAAGGTATCGTGAACTATACAGCTATAGAGGAGGGGGAGGGGCGGATACGAAGCCCCGCACTCCTTCTATTAGAGCCGTTTAACCGTAAGGGGAAGGCAGCTCTTATCGGGGATGTTGATTTGTCAATACCAAGCTTCAGCCGTTGCAACCCGTGCCACCATCCTTTCTTATACCTCAACGTCGCCTGTCGTATTTCTACTTACCTATGTCACTGACATTTCTCACGAGATCAATTAAGCTGCTGCCACCTCGTCCGATTCAATCACGGTTCATTTCCTCTGCAATCCCTAGGAGGAGCATCCCGGCGCGTGTCTCCCCGAAGCTCTGCTCGGATACGAGAGCTACCCCGCATTCGCCGCCATATCGCGATACCATCCCACCTCATCGTAGCGTGATCAAGTTCCCAGCGAGACGAATAACGACGTCAGCGCTACCCACCATGTCCAAAGCCAACATCGACGTGGAAAAGGTCCTGGCGGGCAAGTACCCGGCTAAGGCGCATACGAAGCGCGTGGTCGAGTACATAGGCGCAAAGATCCCCGATGCGACTGGCGTTCTATACCTAGAAGGACGGGCGGATAAGCTGTTGGAGGATAGCGATGAGCCAATTCCCTTCCGGTAAGCTTGCTCTAGGAGCTGGATCTCAATTGCATCGTACGTGGGTAAATTACGGGATTGGCGATACTAATTGCGACAACTACGCAGACAGCGGAGGGCTTTCATGTACCTGACGGGCGTCGATACCCCTGACTGCTTCCTCATTTACGATATCGCAACCGCGCACTCGACGCTCTTCATCCCTCCGATAGACGCCGACTCCGTGATCTGGTCCGGCCTACCACTTTCTCCAGAGGAGGCTCTGGCTAAATATGATGTCGATGCTGTCCTTCCTTCCACCGAGCTCAACCCGACGCTCGCCAGACTTGGAGGCGCACCCAATGCTACCGTATTTGCCATCGCCGATCGCGTCTCGGATGCCGTAACGTTCCTCGAGTTTACCAATAAGGACTTTACTATCTTGGGCGAGGCAGTAGACGAATGCCGAGTTCTGAAAGACGAGTACGAAATCGCCCTCATCAAGAAGGCCAACGAGATCAGTGGAGCTGCCCACAAGGCTGTCCTTGAGAAGGTCAAAAAGGCTAAAAACGAATACGAACTTGAGGGCGTATTCGTGGGCACAAGCATCAGCCATGGGGCTAAGAAGCAGGCATATCCAAGTATAGTTGCTAGCGGACGAGCTGCTGCTACTCTGCATTACGTGCACAACGACAAGGACCTAGCAGGAAAGGATCTCTTGCTTCTGGATGCGGGCGCGGAATGGAGCTGTTATGCCGCCGATATCGTAAGTTCGCATTGCACACCAAGAATGCGAGACGGGAAATTTGTGTAAGTGCTAACGAGGTACTAGACGAGAACGTTTCCCATCTCCGGCAAATTCACCGAGGAATCTCGAGCTATATACGAAATCGTTCTGCAGATGCAAAATGACTGCATAGCCATGCTGAAGGAGGGTGTGGACTGGGATGAAGTGCACTTATTAGCGCACAAGATCGCCATAGACGGCCTATTATCCCTAGGCGTCCTCAAGGGCGATAGAAAAGAGATTCTCGATGCGAGAACCAGCGCTGCTTTCTTGCCGCATGGTCTGGGCCATTACCTCGGGCTGGACACGCACGACACCGGCGGCCACGCCAACTACTCGGACCCCGACCCGATCTTTAGGTACCTGAGGGTCCGGGCGAAGCTGCCTGCTGGGAGTGTTATTACTGTTGAACCTGGCGTGAGTGCTCCCCACTTGACGTTAGCACTATAAGTTATACTAATGAAATGTTTAGATCTACTTTTGCGAGTTCATCATTAAACCTTACCTCAAGGACCCGAAGCATTCAAAATTCATCGATGAGAAGGTTTTGGATAAGTACTGGGACGTAGGTGGCGTAAGGTGAGTTAGATAAACCCCATATACCCTATTATAGCGGACTTTATGGGCAAGTTACTAATACGAATGGATGTAGAATCGAGGACAACCTGCTCATCACCAAGGACGGTTCCGTCAATCTGACTGATGCTGTCAAGGACCCTGACGAGTTGGAGAAGATCATCTCTGCAAGTTAAATGAACGACAAGTGAAATGGCGACCGGGAAATTAGGGGAAGAAAATAGTAGTCCACGGTGAAGCGTCGATATACCCTTGACTGGAACAATTCTAGTTCCGACCAGGAACGAATAATTTAATGATACAATTGCCTCCAGCCTCCCTATACCTCCACCAAGCATCTCCAATGTCTAGTTGACCCAAAGTAATCTTCGCCATCTCCCTCATCGTCTTAGCATCGAGGAGTGTTCCAGTCTAAAGCCGAGCTTGTCTCAAGGAAACACTTTTGTCTGACATTACCCCTCACGTAAAACGTTTTTTCAGCTGTTCTCATCTACATTAAACCGATTTGGAGATCAAGGACTAAATCTAAGGAGTCGAATGTGGTTATGAGCCAAGGAAATACCATGTAACCGTAATGAGAAGCCATTTACTGACATCTTATTACTTTCATAAGCTAGCTCTTTGCACGCCATTTTCCGTGCTACTGATTACATGAAGCTGTTATCTCATCTCATTCCCAGACTATCTACACCATTTTCACCCTTATACCTTTATACCCGAGACTCACGCGAAGCTATCCCTGTCTGTGCTCTAGTCCTCCGAATAGAGCGGCCGGGTGGTAGCATTTTTGTGCGGTATCGACATGCCGATCAGGGGTTCCGTCATGTCGTGCAGCTCGCACGCAATCGGATCCTTACCTGTGCTCATTTCACATCTCACACAATCAACTTCTCCGATCCGCTCGGAATCTCTACCAGAGCTCGTCAACGCGTGCGACCAGCCAATCGCGGGACCCTGCATTATCGTAGCATAACGCAATTCCTCGCCCCCACGGCGTGACACGCGAGATGGGGTCTCTCTCTCTCTTCCCGGCGCTGCTCCGGAGGCGACGTCTTAGTAGAGGAGACGAAAGGGCTTGATAAGATCTGATATGCCTGCTGCTTTCCGGAATCGTTGACGGCACTGACTGACCTTCTTTCCTCGGCTATACTGACGGCTGGCAAGATCTTTTTTTTCATAGAGCTTAGGTACTCCCGGCGTTGGGCAATCGCTTTACGACTCTAAGGTATAGAGGGCTTGCAAAACGACGAGTCGACAATGTCGAATCTCGTGCTGGGCGTGCACGGGGTGACCCTCGTGCCGCAGGAGACGGGATACGGCCTGCTCATCGGGCTCGGCGTCGCCTTCTGCGCCGTGATCCTCGTTGCGATCAAGATCCAGAAGGCATATCTGTCTGAAGACTCGGGCACGTCTGAGATGTTCATGGTCGCCAACCGGTCCGTCGGGATAGGACTCACGGCGTCTGCTGTGTTTTCGTCTTGGATGTGGATTAACGAGACGGTGTTTGCGGCGGCTATGTGCTACCGATTTGGGCTGGCTGTTCCTTTGGTACGTACTTGGAGCCGTTTGTACTTTGAAAGGGGGAGAAAACATATGAGTGAGCGTATATCTAGATATGTGCTAACATGGCTGTCGATAGTGGTGGGCGACGGGACTGTGTTTCCAGATCTGCCTCATGGCAGCGCTCGGAGTACTGGCTAAAATCCGTGTGCCGTATGCGCATACGTCGCTCGAGATCATCAAGATGCGCTACGGAAAAATTGGCCACGTCGTCTTCATCATACTGAATCTGACGAATAACGTGTTCGGGTGCGCTTCCATGATTTTGACGGGTTCGCAGCTTATATTTGGGATCTCCGGCATGCATTTCGTGGCCGCTACTGTTCTCATACCCCTTGGGGGTGAGTTGCTTATCCGATGCTCAGGAATCTAATCTGTTAAAATAGGAGCTCACTGATTTTTGGGTAGTGGTATTATACACGGCAGTGGGAGGACTCAAAGCCACCTTTCTTACCGATTATCTCCACACGACAATCGCTCTGATCCTCATCATTTACTTCACCCTTTCCATTCTAACCCACGAAGCCGTGGGCGGGCTAGGGGGACTCTACGACAAGGTAATGGCGACAGCGGCTGATAACTACATCCCCGGGAACTTCGAAGGCTCTCTGCTTACCATGAAGTCGAAAGACGCTATTATCTGGGGCCTCATCCTGAAGTTCGGAAATCTGGCCCTCGTCGTCATGGACACCGCGTTCTGGCAAAAGTCCTTTGCGTCCGAGGTCAGCGCTACCGTGCCTGGGTATAACCTCGCGGCCATCGCAATCTTCGGCATCCCCTGGGGACTGGGCACCGTGATCGGGCTGACGGCGCGCGCCATCCACAACACGCCCATCTTCCCGTCGTACCCGGGCACCTTCACGACGGCCGAGGTCAACGCGGGGCTCGTCATGCCGTACACGGTGAAGGCGCTGATCGGCGACCAGGGCATCGTGGCCTTCTTCGTGCTGCTGTTCATGGCTTTAACGTCGACGGTGTCTTCGAGCATGATCGCTGTCAGCTCGATCTTGTCATTCGACGTGTACAAGAACTACGTCAACCCGGGGGCCAGCGACGCCAAGCTCCTGAAAGTAAGCCACCTGGCCGTCGTCGCCCACGCCGTTTTCATCACGGGCGTCTCGCTCGCCCTCAACTACGGCGGCGCCGACATGACGTGGATCGGCTACTTCCGGCCCATTCTCAGCTGCCCGGGCATCATCCCGCTGGCGCTGACGCTCTGCTGGAAGGGCCAGACGCGGGCTGCCGCCATCCTGGCCCCCATTCTCGGCTTCTTCACCGGCCTGGCTATCTGGCTCGGTGCGGCTAAGGCTCTGTACGGCACCATCACGCTGACGACGACTGAGCAGGGGCTTCCTGCGCTGTACGGCGCCTGCGGATCCTTTTTTTCGCCGGCCATCTACTCGGTTCTGATCTCTAGGTTTCAGCCGGACTATCAGTTCGAGTGGCGCGAGTTCCTGCGCATCGAGCTCGCCCCCGAGTACCAGACCAACCCCAACGAGTCTTCCGAGTCCTCGGAGGAGTCCTCAATCAGCGACGAGAAGAAGGATCCTAGTCGTGTCGACGACGATACGGGCGTCGCATCTCCCGAGTCGGCTTATCTGTCAAGCAACGAGACCCGCGACGCGATCGAACCATCCCACGCCGCAAGACACGACGGCAGCGGCATCGTACCGAGCGCCGAGAAGGCGTCAAAGCGTAACAGCACCGCCATACCTCTAGACGACATCCAGCACCCCTTCAGCGAGGAGACACTGCAGCAGCTGTACCGCTGGTACAAGATTGCATGGGGTGTGTTCGTGTTCGTCGTGCTCGTGACATTCGTCGCCTGGCCTATGCCGCTGTACCGCGACTACGTCTTTACGAAGTCGTTCTTCAGCGGATGGACTTCCGTCGCTATTGCCTGGCAGTTCTTCGCCTTCTTCGCAGTTGCAGTATACCCGCTCTACGACGGACGCCGCGAGATCGCCAAGGGTACACGGGGTGCGTGGAAGGCTACTAGCGCGCTATTTGGAAAATGGAAGCGGTAATAAGAGATGAAATTCCCTCTAAGGAGAATTATGGGGGGTATATGCTGAAGAAAGGGGAGTGAGATTGGGTGGAATAACTTCATAATAACTTCTCAAACAAACCTATAAAAACATTAAACATCCAAATAGAATAGACCATTGACGATAATAGACAATACGTAGATTCAATGAGCAAAAGCTTTCACCAAAAAAATGACGAAAAAATCAAAACATACAACACCAGGGATTCGCTGGTCGTCACCGACCCAACTACTAATCCGGCTGTATGCGGCTTATCTATGGGAGAGCGGACGGGATCCCGAGTTTTCCGCATCATATGGTCGTATGTGAAAGATGGGACTCTAATTACGGGCTATATGTCTGCTGTGGGAAGCCCACTGGGTTGAACGACGCCCTGATGATAGGGGGCGGTCTGGAAAAGGGGGTATGGCAACAATGCTAAAGTGGAGGCAGGTAGATAATAGATTATGATTCTTGTGTGTTATCAATCCCACCCAAATTATTTTTTCTCTTGCGAAATGACGAACCTTTGATTCTTCCACCCGTGCCATGCTATATCCATAGCTCCGTCCGCTAAGCTGTACTACCATTTCCAGCCGCAATCCGATCAAGCAGCGCAACAAGATCATCCTGCTTCTGCTCCTGCAGTACATCGCGCACCCACGGCCCGCGAGGACGAAATACAGCCTTAAAGTGCCTCGGCTTAACCAGGACGCCGTCGACCCAGTCCGTATCATCAACCTCTTCGTCCCCCACCGCCTCGATATCAAATGCCCAGAGCAGGTGCGCGACGACGACAAACAGCCCGTTGAGCGCGACGTGTCTGCCAGGGCAGCTGCGGCGGCCGAAGCCGAAGCTGGTCTGCGGGAGGTCTTTAAGCTTAAGCTTGCCATCACCATCGGCGTCGAGCCATCGCTCGGGCACAAACGCGTCCGGGTCGGCGCCGAACACGGACTCGTCCCGCGTAATGGCCCAGAAGTTCGGGATCACGGTAGAGCCCGCCGGGATGCGGAAGCCCATGTAGCTGTCCTCGTACTTCGTCGCGTGCGGGATCCCGGCAGGGGAAACGGGACGCCAGCGCAGCAGCTCTTGGACTAGAGGGGATGTGTGGTATGTTACTACAGTATACTACCAGGGTGCAATGACAAGGGTAATAAAAGCAAAGATGTGGGGAGAAGGTGGTAGGTAGGTACTTACCAATCGCATCGATATACACCAACCGCGGCCGATCCTCATACGCCGGCAGCCTCTCACGGCCCACCACATCATCCAGAGCCCGCTGCGCCGTCACCACGAACCGCTTGCCGTGCGCAACGCACGCGACGACAAACCACTCGAGGGCTATAGCTGAGGTGTCAAGCCCAGCAAGTCCGACGTCGCCTATAGTCCAAGCGGTCTCGAACGCGGGTATGCCGCTCGCCTCGCAGCTGTCCCTGAATTGCTTACAGAGATTCCAGCCCGGATTATCGAGCCCCTTCTCGAAATTCTTAGTGTGCATATTTGCCTCCATCTTGAACAGGGCGTCGCCTTCGGCCTTCCAGGGCGCGAGCGCCCGCGGCAGGTAGTTGAGGCTCGGGAACAGGTCGACAAGGTAGGCGCCCATCTTCCCGGCCCGCGAAAAGTTGCCCTGTACGAGATGCGCGTCGCGGAGGGCCTTGTCGTGGCCGCTCTTCAGCCGGTAGCTATAGAGCAGCGTGTAGATGACGCTAGCCGTCGTGCCTAGATATGTCGTCGACCATATGTAAGAATCGTCTCACCAACACCCTAATGGAACTACGTAGAGGAGGCTGGCAAGAGGTCAAGTCTTAGACATTTTACTCACGTTCCACCAGCGGCCAAAAATCCTGGCCCCTCTCGCCCTCCCTATCGTATCCCTCGACAAGATCAACCAGCAACTGCCGCGACTCCATGTGCTGAACGGGACGGTATCGACTACTCGCCGCCGGGCTGAGCAGCGGCGCCATCAGCTTGTGCATCTGGAGATACCGGTTGTCGTAAGGCCTCATCGAGCCGTGCAAGTTCCTTGTAGCGATCTCGACGGCGACGATAAGCCGCGGGCGGTCCGAATACCGGGCACCGCGCTTTGCTAGTAGATCATACGCAGCGGTTTGGGTGGAGAGGACGACGAGCGGCTGCCCGGCGGCGCTGAGGTACATGACGGGCCCGTAAGTACTGGCCCAGCGCTGGAACTGGAGCCATTGGTACCTGCTGGTCCGCATCAGCTGGTGGAGGTTGCCGATCAAGGGGAGGGGCTTCGGGCCCGGCGGGAGGCGGAGACGGTTCTTGGCGAGGTGCCGTCTGCCGACGATAAAAGCTAGTACGCCGACGGCAAGGGCGGCTTGTAAAATATGGTTTAAGGCCATTGCTTTCTTACGCTTCTATAAATGATGGCAATGGATGTTGTTTCGAAACCTCGACGTCTCCGGCTTATGAATTAAGCCCATCATGGTTCTACACCTACCTCCTACCTTCTCTCACATGATACCCTGAAAAATAAGCATGACTGAGGCAATTGATCTGTCGTCGGATGCAGTTGGTCGGATGGGTGCATTGTTGCAAGTATCGTATTGGAGCATCCGTGCGCCTCGTATGTAATGGATCGGTAAGTTAGTAGAGCACTGTCTTATATATGTCTTATATAGTGTGTATAAAAAAAAGGCACAGTAAAGCAGAAGAGTCCAGTACTTGTACTTGAACATAGATGATTTATTAATGATATTAGGATGGTATCCGAAACAGTATCGTCAGCCAAATATTACGGGTTTCCATCTATTTACCGCGGCGTGCCGGGCGCGACTTGAAACTTCTCTTCATGAGAGTGGTTTGCTCCGGCCAAGCCCCTCCAGGCTTGTTCGTGATGACGTTGTATGTGGCGTTTTCCGGCAGCACCTCGAACTGCATCGTCGAATTTCCTTGGCGGTACGTGCTCTTCTTGGGTCCCTGCGTTAGGTAGCCCTTGCTCACGGGGTGCTTTCCGGTCTGGACGTCGTGGCCCTTGATAACGCGCTCAAAGTATTCGAGAGCGGCTAGAGGCTGGTAAAACGGTACCTCATGCCCACTTTCGTAGATCCGAGTGAAGCTGAACTTGCCGGCTTGCTTCACTTGGCCATGGGTCACGTTATCGCTCGTGACAATGTCCACGTAGCCAGCTCGCGCGAAGCCCGGGTCCTTGACTTCTTCCATGGAAGCCTCATTGCCGAGCCAGTTGCAATTGTAGTCCGCGTCGCCGGCATAGACCGCCACCGTCACATCCTTCGAAAGCAGGTAGCGGATGGCCTCGATAGTCCCCATCTCCCGGCCGTCGTCTCCGGTGTTGTCGAATGCCTCGCCCACGGCTCCGTTGCTCGAGAAGTTCGTGAAGGCGCCGATTGCCTCCTGCAGACCCGGACTGTTTAGGTAGTTCGTGTAGAATCCGTAAGGGAACGGGTCGGGAACGAGTTCGCGCATGTCGTATTCGTCACGTCCGAGCACGTTGTCATACACCGACTCGACCATATACGCGCAGAAGTTGTCTGCATGCTTGCAAACCTCGTTCTTCCCGGTGGCTTTGCATGCGTTCAACTGGTCAAGACAGTTTCCGGCCCCGTACAGGTTGTTATAGAACATAGATTCTATAGATGCGTTAAAAGGCGCGTAATCGTACGTGTTTCCGGGAAAGACTGTAAAGTTGTAGTAGGCCTGGTACTGGAGTACCGGGTCGAACCACCCATTGCCTATGAGGACGGATTCCAGCTGAATCTTCTTCGCTCCTTTAATGTTTTTTGCGTTCTGCTCCTCAATGTATGCGTTGAATATCGGACCGTAGTGTCCTCCATATGATTCAGTTGCGAAGTGGAACCCACTGCGGGAATACTTTGGGAATGCTCCCATGAACCCCTGCAGGGTTCTCCAGAAGTTGGGGGCCGCATTGGTGGTCGAGTTCGCAGTCAAAGTGACATTCGGGTAAGAATAGGTACCGCACGTGCTGCTATCCGCGTAGTCTGGGCACGTAGCATCCGGCAGAGTTATGATGTTGCCGTCGAATTTCCACGCATTGACGGGCTTGGAATAAGAGAAACCGACTTGGGTGGGCTGGTCGATGAACAGCATATTGCTCACGTTGGACCATGAGTACGGGTTGTTGTAAACATTGCCGTAGTAATCAACGCCACAAGGTCCAAGTTCCTCAAAGAGGCCGATCATGGAACTTGAACCAGGTCCGCCATTGATCCAGACCGTCAGAGGCGCTTCGGACGGATCTTGGTTGCGAGCCTCGAAGAACCAAAAGAAGATGTGCTGGTCCTCTGCTACATCGGCGTACCCCGAGTAACTCTTCACATTGGGGTCCTGCTCACAAGTCCCAGCGGGAACCTCCTTATACCGCACGGGAATCCCAGCGTAACCAATAACCTCTTTGAGGGTGGTGGGCGCCGGAACGAACTGGGCAAGCCCGTGGCATGCCGCGGCGACGAGGAGCAGCGGTCGCAGGGATAAAGACATGGCGATGGCAATTGTCACGACGCGTAGGGAGCAAGGAAAGAGAAGAGGAAGGAAAAGACGTTGCGTCGCGCTACATCGCGCCTTATAAGAGATACAAAGAAAAAGTTCCAGAGCGGTCACCTTCCTAAGAGCTTTGGGAAGCTGGCATGGATTAATCTTACCGAGCCAGGTTTTTCTTTCTCCATTTTCGTGCCGACGACCATACTAGGCAAGGAGCTGTGATAGTAGGCTGACGCCATTGGTGGTGCTCAGTTATCGTATCTTCGCTGCTGCGACCCTGTACGATGTCCGCATCACCGCATCGACCGGGGCTGCATCTTCGCACGGGGACCTAACTGAAATAGGCATGCCAATTACCTCTTATCTGCTTTGGTATCGTGCGGGGGCAGCGTTCCATTGCTTTTCTTTGCAGCTTCACTCAGCCACTTGTCCAGGGGAGTTCCGGAAGAGGCGAATTCGCAATGTTGATCCTTTTTTTTCTGTTTCTCTTCTCCAAGAGCGACTTGTCGAGTTTGTAAATACGAAGCCTCGTTTATTCGATACTTAGAGCCGGCATCAGATGATGCCCCGATACTCAATTGTTATACCCCTCACGATGCACTTAGCAGTCATAAGAGTGCAGTTAAAAGCTATAAACTTTTCGTTACTGCAATATCTATCAAGTCCAGGTCTCTATCTCACTAAATCACATCTTAGATTATCATCATCATTAATACCCCACCAAGACTTGTTTGTCATTCTCGTGCTTCATTCAAAATACCAGACCTGCAGACCTGAGCACGTCGTTCCGTTACGCAGCTAGAGAATCTCTCCTTCTTTGGATCAGATGGAGCTTATCGATGACCTAAGATAACGATGACACGAATTAGCCACTAATCCGAGATAATGCGGATATACGTCATGTAAGGGGGGGAGATAACCTCACCGATGACCCTTGACTTATACGCAATGGCGGCGGCAACGCCTTCATTGCTACCAAGTACCTTGTAGTACTAAGATGAGAGCTGACACTTTGTTCTTCTATATGGACTCCGTGAATTATGCCAAACTCCAGAACCCCCTACCCGTTACTCCCAAACGCCTCGGACACCATCGTCATATCGGCATCTACAGTAGCAAATATACAAGACCGACAATCAGTGCGCCTCCTAGCAGTAGCACGTTTGTTTTTGGCTTGGGAGCCCTGCTGACAGTTATTGTCGTCGTGCTTGTTCTAGACGTACGAGATGTAAGTGTCGTCGACGAGGTCTACGATGTCTCCAGTTAGCATCCATGTCCCAAGCCGTAAACAAACAAACCAGGCGCAAGATACTTACAGAAGTTGGGTCCCTGGTGACGGTAACCGTGACTCCACTAGGACTCGTGGCGCTTCTAGCTGAGACCGTCCTTGTAGCAGTAGCCGCTGCGGTTGTTGTCCTCCCCGCCGCGCTGCTTGTCCCGGCCACGCTTGCAGCGGCATTTGTCCCAGTCCCGGCATTTGACGACGAGGCAGCGCCAGCGGTCGAGCCGATGGTGATGACGCTCACCGAACCCGACCGCGTTATGGTAAACGTTCCGCCATTCGTGCTCAAAGTACCAACAGCCAGTGTACTGGCTCCGGAAGCAGTGTTTGTTGCAGCGGCTTGTGTACCAGTGGACGTGATCGCGGTTGTGAGAGTGCCGACAGTTTGGGTTATGGTAGCTCCACTGCCGGTACTGGAACCTGGTGCCGCTGCTCCTGAAACCGAAGTTCCGGAGGCTGTGGCTCCAGAAGCAACTGCCTCCAGCCTTGTACCGGTCGATGTCACAGTTGATACTAAGCTGCCGCTGGTGACGGTCCTAACCGTCGTGAACGTAGCTAGCGTCGATGCGGTATTCGTTGCGGCACCTGCTCCACTAGTAGCTGCTAAGCTGGCGAAAGTAGAAGTCAATGTGCTTGTCAGGGTTGATGTCAAAGTTGCTATTGCCGAGCCCGAGCCACTTATCGTACTTGTTCTGGTACTTGTCCTCGTGTACGTTGATTCCAATGCCGTTCCTGTTGCAGTCGCTGCAGCATCCGTAACTGTAGCCCCTCCGACACTAATTTGTACCACGTTCGTCCCCGTTGTCGTGACGGTAGAAGTGAATACCGACCCCGCACTCGTGAAAGTATTCCTGAGCGTAGATGTAAATGTCGCCGTACTAGATCTTACCAGCGTGTTCACTCCGGTCGTAGTCAAAGTCGATGTAAATGTACTGCCGGAAGTCGTGATTGTATTTGTAATAGTCGACGTAAAAGGGCTCGTTCCTACCACGCTCACAGTGTTGGTATTGACCCCGGTTGTAGTCAAAGTTGATGTAAATGTGCTGCCGGAAGTTGTGACCGTATTCGTGATAGTCGACGTGAAGGGGCTAGTAGTTACCGAGGCGGCTCCTGAGTTCGCTCCCGAGTTCACTCCTGTCCTAGTGATAGTCGAGGTGAACGTGCTGCCCGCGCTCGTGTATGTACTCGTGACGGTAGACGTATAGGTTCCTGTCTGCGAGGTCCCTAGAGTTGTCGTCCTTGTTCTTGTCAAGGCGGATGTAAGTGTGCTACCAGAATTGGTAGATGCACGCGTGGCAGTCGCTGTAAAGGTCGTTGTTCCTATTGTCGATAGTGACTGAGTCGCAGTGCTTGCTGCCGTTCTTGTGATAGTGGATGTGAATGTGCTGCCGCCGCTCGTGTATGTACTTGTAAAAGTCGATGCAAATGGAGATGTGCGAGTAGATGTGACGGATATTGTCCTTGTCGTTGTACCTCCCCCTGATCCAGTCACGGTGTCTGTTGTTGTTCTTGTGCTTGTGAGTGTAGACGTTACCGTACTACCAAGGCTCGTGAAAGTTCTCGTGATAGTTGACGTTAGAGTATCCGTGCTCGTTGTCCCGGCAGTGCTTGTTACCGTCACAGTGGACGTGGACGGCGGCAACGTACTGACAGTAGAGGTAAAGGTAGTTCCGCTACTTGAAACTGTGTCCGTGAAGGTCAAAGTTGCCGTGTTCGTAATGGTCGAGGTATAGGTCGTGAAGCCAGAATTAGTCACCGTGCTTGGAAGTGATGAAGACGCGGTGCCGGAAACCGTTATGGTGCTGACGGTACTGGTAAACGTTGAAGTGAACGTGCTAGGGCTGGAAGTGGATGATGAGGTAGTAAATGTTGATGATAATGAATTAGATCCTGTGGCAGTGCTAGTAAAAGTTAATGTGAAGGTAGTAAATGTTGACGTAAATGTAGTCGGAATTGAGCTAGTGAGTGTCGATGAAGTAGACCCTGGGATGGTGCTGGTGAAGGTTGATGTAAGCGTAGTAAACGTTGACGTATACGTAGTCGGGACCGAGCTAGTGAATGTCGATGCGTATGAAGTAGACCCTGAGACGGTGCTGGTGAAAGTTGATAGATACGTTGACGTATATGTCACCGTAACTGAGCTAGTGACGCTAGTAACGCTTGAAGGATATGAAGTAGTGTAGGCCGAATAAGTGCTTGAAGGATATGATGTGGTGTAAGATGTATAACTGCTTGAAAGTGAACTGCTATAACCAGAAGTCGAAGAGTAATATGTGCTGCCATAGCTACTAGTGGATATCGCGTACGAACTTGAAACTGAACTGGGTATACTGGAGGTAAAACTTGAAGGATAGGAAGTAGAAAGAGTATTAGTGCTGGTGAACGTATATGTGCTCGTATACGAGCTGTAAGAACTGCTAGGATAACTGGAAGAGGAATACCCCGTGCTCGTAGGCGTATACGTGTACGAAGTGTAGCTGCCTGTCGAGCTTGTGTAACTTGAAGATGTGTACGTGTTAGTCGTTGAAGTTCCGGCGGCTGATGAGGGGCTCATGTCAGTGTTAGTAAAGATTGAAGAGTACGGGGTCGTACCAATACTAGTGATTACTGACCCGTATGTGTTAGAGCCGCCGTATCCATAACCTGAGGGCGCGCTTGTCTGCCCATACCCATAGCCTACAGAATTGGTATACGTTGAAGTATACGTGCTTGAATAATCCCACGTCTGGAAGATAGTGTTAGGTACTGGGCCGTAGACATTAAGAACAAAGAAGCAATCGAAGAGCTAAAATTGGGTTTAGGAACTCAACACTTACAGAAGAAGTCCAATAGTCGTACTCGCTTGTGTAGGTGACATACTTTTGCTTTAGTTAGTTTAGGCTTCACAGCACCTGGATTTGGCGAAGGGCCGATTGGAAGAGGCTTACGTTGGTTAACCATGAAGTATTTATCACCGTCTTAGTAACTGTATTCGTAACTACCTATTCGTCGTGTGAAAAGTCAGTGAAATTCAACAGGAATGAGAAGATTGAAATCATATCCGCGAGGGGTAATGGGAAGAAACATTAAAAGGTGGACTCACTACTGTCGTCACGGTTGGAGCCGCCCAGGTGTTCGTATACGTGCTGCTAAGATATGAGTCCTTATATCACAAGAATTAGCGTTGATTCACGTTGGACACCACCCAGGGTGTCATAGTACGCACCTCTTCCGAACTACCAAGATCAAACGGAAGAGGGGCTTAGGACGCGTTTTCGTAAGTCAAATTGACTTACAATGCAGTTGGTGAAGCCAAATTCAGCAAATCCATGGTTGAGGTAGCTGGCTATGCCCGTGTCCAATGAGTGTAGGTCATTGAAGCCATGCCCGCCACGATTATGACTGCCACGGTTATAACGGTTTTTGATGCCGTCAAACATAACGCGGGTCGAGCTTCTTATTTGATTCACAGCACCCTCGATGACTCGACATCCGCAGAGTTGTGCAATTGTATCTCTTCGTGTTACCAGTTGTGTAACAAGTGAGCCAATAGACTGCCTGAATGGATGGATCGCTCGATTCAGGGACTGTAGATCTCCCGCATCGAACGTGTTGCCGGCTTGGATTGCGTCTGTGGTCGTCTTGATCGTAGAGGTCAATGACTGTAGTGTCGAGTCGAGATTGTTGATAGTGCCACCGGAGCTCACGCCTTTGATAGCACGATTCACTGTGTGGACTTGCTGATCAGCGGAGCTTATAGCATCTAAAATGGTGTTGATTCCTTGTGAGGTATGAGTATTGCTCTGGGCTTGGTTGTGAGACCCGTGAGAATCGTGAGAGCCACCGGATCCGTGCCCATTGCCATTATGATTCGAATTTTTCGATCCAGGAGGCCCAGGAGACCCAGGAGACCCATGACCATGGGCCCCAGCTGCGCCATTGCGGTTCGAACCGCCGTGAGAATTACCTCTGGCTCCCCCTGGGCGGCTCGCAGTTACAGCTGCTACCTGTATGGCGATAGGAATCAAGAGGTTACGCAAGAACTTCATGATGGCTGACTTCCAGAGGTAAGAGCCGGTAGGGGAATTATGAAAGAATGAGCCGGGCTCTTAATGATTCAGTCATGAAGCACCCAAGTTATTGAACGATTGGCATATGGAGAGGAGAGCATTGGTGATCAGCTAGAAAAAAAGGTACGAGAGCACCCTTCGTAGGGTTTGTGGTTCTTAAGACACCTAGATAGGTCAATGCCATGTCTACCTTATTGATCGGAATGACGATATGCCATTATTGACTCGATCGACAATCTACTTGAAATATGGTGATGAATGCAAAATGGGTATTGAGTGGGTTGCATGGAAATAGTCAACACCCTCATACTGGATTCCGGCAACGAGGAGGCTTGGGGAAATATATTATAAAGGGGGTAGGGATGACACGAATATACATAATAATTTGGTGGGAGGAGATAAGAGTCGCCTGTAATACCACCTGTGGTTCCTAATACCGTGTGCAACGGTTCTCTGGTGACGTCTTATCACCGTGCTAGATTAACCGTACCCAGCAAGAGGGTAGGTTGAGGGTAATTCCTTCTCATCCCTCCAGTGAAAAAAAAGTAAGGCATCGGCACAACTAAAACGCCGGCCACAATGAACAAGCCATAGAACGTTTAGAGAACACAACTAGGGCTTATCTTTCCTCTAAGAAAGCTTATGATGTAGACTAAAATCACGAAATCGGGACCGACGGATTCTGCGATATTAGATTCATTTTAACTTCCAACATCCCACAATTCGTATACCTCAACTAACAGCAATAGAGTAGCTGTAGCCAACACACTCAGGTCATCTTGCTCACTTCTGTCCGGACAAGCCACCTGGGGTCTCTGTATACTTCTTCCGACTGCTTCTACAGTGGCAAGTTAGCATCCAATATCGGCGAACGGGCGAACGATCCCCGGTCACATTGGCCGAAGGTTGTTGAGCCTCGTCCTGAATATCGGACTTTATGCCCCGGAACGTTCAGCTGAGGAATTGAAGTTCGCGCTATTACTCGAAGATAAGATTTATATCTGGTGTTCGCCGCATTGAATTTGTCCAAAATGGTCTAGACGAACGCAATAATTTCTTGGTGAGATTTCTAACCTAGTGCAAGCTATTGCCTGTTCATATTGAGACGAACAATACTTCAAGTTTGCTCCTGCCAAGCATGTCGTGCCATCATTCGCGAGGTTTCTGTGAGGACGCGAAGCTGACGGCCATCTAAAATCAGATCTTGCTAGTGATTGATGAATTACACATACCTAATTCGAGGAAGTTTTTTTTTTCTTTTTTCTTTTTTACTGCGCTTACATACCCTATGCCCCCCTTTGTGATTTCCGCGCGAGCCAAAAGTTATATCGCCATATCTATGACGCTACACAGCCGTCCTTGCTCATTAACAAACAAAACTGTTTTTTCTTCTTCATTCCTCGGGGTCCGGCTCCGCGTGCGCCTTCCAGAGGAAGAAGACGAGGATGCCGAGCTGGACGCTCCCCCCGGCCATGCCGACCCAGAAGCTTAGGGCGCCGTTCCAGGCGAACGGACCGCTCTTAACGCAGTGAACGGCGATGGCCGGGTACAGCGTGATGGCGAACCCGGACATGGCCCAGGCGGCCCAGTGCGGGATCAGGGGCCGCGGCCGCCTGTCGGAGAGGACGGCGTAGGAGATCATGAAGTCCTGGGCGACGAACGGCGGGAAGGACATCAGGTAGACGAGCCACGCGAGGTCGCTCAGAAGCTGCGTGAGGGTTGGGTCGCGGTCCAGGCGGTATATAACGGCCGAGAAGAAGATGGCGGGCAGCATCAGGGAGAGCGTGGCCAGGCAGCCCGCGCCCAGCTGGGCCCAGAGCGCCGTCCGGCTCACCCCCGGGATCTTGGCCAGCTGCCGGTTGACGCCCGCACAGAAGATGGGCCATGTGATACCCGTCATCAGCATGATGGGGATGCCGCCCTTGAGGCCTTTCTCGTTGTACACGTAGTGGTACGCGGTCTCTTCCGGGGTCGCGGACGGACTCGCGGGCGGCAGGTTCAGCGACATGGGAAGGATGAGGAAGAAGAGGAGCGAGTTAATCGGCCCACATAAGATGGCAATCTTGTCAAAAAGTGCATGTTGTTGATGTGGTAGTAGCTGAGGTTTCGGACCCTCCGTGGTAAGGATAGGGTCGGAGTTTGGCTTGCTTGACGATGACTCGGCCATTTTTTTCTACTGGAACTGTAATGTAATGTGGAAGTGGGAACGGACGTAGCTGATAGAGTAAGATACTCACAACATGCCTCCAGATGACGGCTTTATAGGCATATTATGGTCTGGTCTGTAATTTGGGCGCCGACCGCCGGAGCGGAAAAGGTATCGTGGTACAACATCATCTCCAACAACACGACGCCAGATACGCCTTCAGCTCAGCCAAGGGCGCTATATTTGCTCTGTTTCGGCAGACTTCAGGAAAATCTGTAAGCTTCTGCTTCATAAAATGGCTGATGTGTTGAACTTGATTAACTACTTACCTGGTAGGGACGTAGGCGTGAGTGTGGCGGCCTGACGGAGAGTTACCGACCTCGCAGCGAACGGTGAGGAAGATCCATTACGTTATTTCTTTGACTACTTGTTAGAATAATATGATATAATTCGTCTTTTGAATGATATTGAACATCTGTCCTGTTTAGATTACTGCATAGCAAGGGGTGGGAGTCTGTCCAAGCTGCAGGTTATCACATCGGACGTTTTCTCAGCCACGAAGAAGCCGCCCACATCGATCTCGCGGGAAAGATGACGCATATCGACCATGACGCTTGGTATAACGATCAGCCTATGTGCATTATGCGCTCTGTCTATGATTCTGAGAAGCAGTTTGCCGCTATGAAGAATCTAGTCGACCTCGCCCGTGACGCCGAAGCTAGCCTTCCCGCCAGTTATATAATCAAATTTTAGATTGTATCATGCATCGAACCGTCGGTTTGTATACTATCGTTATCGCGCAATATATGGTTCTAGTGGAGTCTTCGGATGCGCGATGCACACTGGCATAGGCATTTAATCGCTATCCTGACCGCGCAACTTGATGATCCGTTCATTATTCGAGAGAATTTCCTGTCGATTATGTATATGAAAATTAGAGGGAGGATTCCCTGCCCGTATGCCTTTCATATTGTCAGTAAAAATGCTATGTTGGCTGTCGAAAAGACAGGACCTATGGCACATGACACCTTGAAGAATCGGTAGACACCGGAATACATGAAGTTCTATTTTCTACTATCTCAATGGATGTTTACGTAATCCAATGTCACAAAATCGCCCCACAATCCCCTTAAATTTATTTGAGCAACATGTTGGAAATGACCGATGACGAAGAGTACCTACCTATTGAGTTTGCAGGCCGACATTAGGTACACACTTCCCTCTTCCTTCCTAATGAGTCGCTGTCGGTGGCCTGTTTATTTGGGGACGCGGTGAGGTGGTAACAGTTCGTCACAAGCCCGACATTACGAGAGATATCCAAACACCAGGTGTCACGAATTTTCCTATTATAGCGTCTCGGTCCACTAGCTGCCCTGTAGGTAGCCCTGTAAGGGCACACATCACCCACTAACCTCCCTGTAACGATATCATTTTTTAACGAGCTACGCACTTACCAACCCCCTATAATTTCTAAGTATAATTGACAATGACAGCTCACACTTCGCAGCTAGGTAGGTAAAACGTACGTTAATACATCGCATTAATTATGACCGTTAGGAGCCATATAAGAATGGAGATTTTTAAGGATTACACCTTTTACCAAAATTCCAACTGAACACCGAGTTAAAGAATATTCCAAACTTTTACGAGTCCAACCAGACCGCCTTGTTCTCCTCAGCGAACGCCTCGAAGCTCTTTGGAGGGTGGCCCGTAACCCTCTCCACGGCATCGCCTGTGGCCTTCTCGAAGTTCTGCGAAGCTAGGACTTCGAGGCGGGTGACGAAGCGAGCGTAGTAGTCCGATAACCCCGCCTTGACCAGACTCTCAATTCTGCCTGCTTCATCGAGTTTGACGTGCTCGACCTTGCGGCCGAGGACCTTCGTGAGTATCTCGGCAATCTGCATAGGTGTATCCAGTCAGTATATCTATCTCGAATAGGCAGAAGTGCGTCATACCCGGTCATATGTTAAGATCTCGGGGCCAAGAACTCTGAGGTCGCAGTTATACGACTTCTCATCGATTAGGGCATGGTAGGCAACGTCAGCGATGTCGTCCGCGCTGATAAACGGAATCTCTCCGTCCTGAGCGGCGGTGAACATCTTGCCCAACTTGCCAATGGTATGTACAACGCCGGGCTCAATCAGATTTTCTGCGCGGTAAAAAGTGTGTTAGCAGCATGAAAATGGCAACCATCTTTAAATGTATCAGGGACGCGAACCCATAAACCAAGAGGGACGAAGGACGCAGAAGTCGACGCCAGACTTGATAAAGTGCTCCCAGACTCTTCCCATCCCGTCCTCGCCAATTGCAGCAGTAGTGCCAGCACATAGGACAAAGCGTCCAACCCCCTTCTCCTTGGCAAATTCGACAAATTTAATCATGGGCACCCAAGGCTGAGAAATCTGGGGCGATATCATGTAGACAGCTTCGATGTGTCCGTTCTCGAATAGTCCTGGCCAGGTCGACTCAATCGTCCAATCGAATTTGACGGCGGGATGCCCATTGGGCGTGGCATCGGGTCCGCGACGGGAAGCTAAGAGGACAGGCTTCTTAGAAGCAGCGAGCAACGCTGCAATACGAGTGGCAGTCTTGCCGGTGCCGCCAATGAGAAGAATCGACATATTGATAGTGGATGAATGTTCCTAATTTGGTTATTATTCTAGGGAGGGTTCAAATCGGTAGTAGAGTTTGGATATAGTAGCTCTCTACTGTTAGAAGGTTGACGCGCCGCTGCCCTCCTTTTATAATACAAATACACGCCGCCGAGCCATGTTCGGATTCCGAGAAAGTCACAGATCGCCCTGACGGGGATAAGGAGTTAAGAAACTAAGAGATTAGGTCCAAAAAGGCTTGGCCTCCGCTCATAAGTGACTCATTATCTCCGGTCACTTTCCCGAAAGTCCACCAACAGATGGTGTTAGACGGAGCTGTGCCTTTCCTTATTATCAAGCTGTGTTGGGATCCGCATGGGATGCCCACGCTGCCAAGCTGTCAGGATTCGAAGGCCTTGGCTCTTTGTTTATTCAGCATCAGCACTAGCAGCCCTGTGGCCCACTATGATGAAGACGCATCATCGCCGCTCGCTTCACAAGTCATAGTGTTCCGAGTTCCAACACGCGTACTCACCTCTCCCCCACGTGTAAATGCGAAGGATGGAAGGTACAGGTAAGCATAACAAGAATAGTATGCCTTGCGAGTTTGCTTGCGACGTCATGCTCTACCATGTCCGCAATTTGTCATCTTTCACGCTTGTAGTTCCGTACGCCGACGGAGGTGGATCCATCTCCGTCCTGGAGTCGGCGCTAAATCGGAACTCGGCCGCGGGCCGGTCCGCTTCGTCATGTCGCGGAATTGGTGTTGCGCGGCGTCATTGAGTCGTTAGATACCTCATGTAGGTTGCCCTAGGCCCGCTGTGAGCTGTCCCCGTTTCGCGACGTATTCTTTCCGCTGGATGACGAGTTTAGCCGTAATTACAACTAGATCCGCCAGCTAGCAAGAGCTCTAACAAATCCGAGTCTGAGCACATAGCTGTCGACGTGAGTGTCGGAAGGGGGTGCATGATCCTTGTGAGGCCGGACCAGTGTATTAATTGGGTTGGTAGGCTTGATGGCATTGTGGCTTTAGAGGAGCTTTACCGAAGGATTTTCTTGTTAAAAAAAACATGCAAGTATCGAACTCTGTGTAACCATCGAGCCGGACTGCGGACCATAAGACCATCAACCGCCAACCCCGCCACGGTTTTGGATTATCATTGTATAGTGCTAATTACAGCGCGAAACCGTGGTTTTAGCACCGTATTAGCCCTGTAATTATAGGGGACCACCCCTAGGGATCACCTAGGGCCTGAACTGCAGACCATTTTTACCTCTTTACCAGGTATCCACAGAAAAGCAGCCAAGGAGGTTACCCACGAAAAGGTTACTGACTGTGCTGATCCAGGTATATAGGAGTTGCAGACTCTGCTTACTCCTATTCCATTCCACTGTTCTCGAGCTGTTCATTATAGCTCAACGTGGACATCTTCAAGACACGCCATAATCACAATCCCCATACCCACAACTCCCGTACCCACAATCCCTATACTCAACCCCTCCCCGGGGCATCTCTGTACGTTGGGAATAACAAGCGACATCTTAACTCGAGCCAAATAGTATGAATGTAAGATTGAATAGGGGGAGAATATAGCACGATTGACTGACTGGATAGAGGCGGTTGGCTTGAGGGAGGCGGTTGGCTTGAGGATGGTGGAATGAAAAAGGTATGGGTAATTGGTGTGATAGGATGGGAGAGACCTAGCAAAGGTAAAAGATAGAGAGTTCTCGGCAGATTTGACTTGCATACAAATCTGGCACCTCCTTGCAGGCTCCGGTGGGAGCATCAGCCGATTTACCATTCCGATCCCGTCTCTATGAACCAATGACCAGAATCTCAACCCAACGAGACACCATTTGCATATGGGAATGTTTCGATGTTCATCGTTGAGAAAAGGGTGATACCCAGGCTCAGGGATGCTAAAATGAAAATCGAGGCTGATAATAGAACGACATGTGGGGCATGTGTGTAAGTTGCGCGGAATGGAATACGACATCTTAGCTCGAGTTAAGTGAGTCCAGAATAGTAGAAATTTGAGGGGAGAATAGATGGAGAAAGTATGGGTAATTGGTGTAATAGGATGGGAGAGACCTAGGATGGGAGAGACCTAGCAGAGATAGAAAAGATGATATATACCTACAAATACAAACGCCAGCATGACTCAACATCCTATTATTCACATAAGATATATTTCAAGGGCCCCCTTGCTCTCGAGCCTCGAGCAACAGATGATATTCACTCTCATCTACACATATTCACTCTTCAGTGGCTTCAACAGGTGTGGGCTACCGAATTTTCAGACGTACTCACAACGTTTAACACCTCTGCCAAAATCCTCCATACGCACCAGCCTGAAACACAGGAAGCTTTCAAGCATGAGCAACCCCAAGTCAACTCTGCAGGTAGAATCAAAGTTTGGCGTTAAAAGTATACGCTATAATGACAAGGGCTTTGACTTTGATAGCCATGGATGTGTAAAGCCACCTTTACCAAGAATACTGTGCTAAAACCACAGTAGTTCTAGAAGTAAACACTGTACTTAAGTTAGATAAAGAGTACTCGGAAAACGCACACACGCCAAAGCCCGCTATAACTACAAGGGTTTCAGCAACAAGCACCCTATACCTACGGGATAAATACAGTACTAACACCACAGTTTTGCTGGATATTTATACTATACCAGGAAATTCAAAAAGTGTGGCGGGGTTGGCGGTTGATGGTCTTATGGTCACTTATATGGAGGCGTTTTTGTTTACAAATTCGACGGCGGACCATTTGATCAAAAACCGCCATAACCCCATATACTGTGTTTTTTATTAAAGCAAACTGTGGTCTTAGCACCGTACCTGCCCTGTAATCATAGCGCGCTAGCCCTGAAACCCCCTATAATTATAGCACCTTTATAGCGCATACCCTCTATAAGTTTTAGGGACCAGAATACGTACTTAAGTACGTACTACAGTACCAGAATCAGCGCAAAACTGTGAATTTAGCACCGTATAAGTCCTATATCTATAGGACTCAAATGCGCTGAGATGCGCTATAATTATAGCGCAGTTAGCAGGGAAACTTTTGATTTCTACCTTACCTGGTGTCAAGGTACCTCGTCCTGGGTGCCTGGAATTTATGGGGGTGGTGCGCTATAAGGTGCTGCAATCTTAGGGGATTTCAGGGCTAGCCCACTGTACCTAATTACAGGGCTCGTATAGTGCTAAAACCACAGTTTTCTTTAATTAAAAACACGGTACGTGAGGTTATGGCGCGACGGCGGTTTTCGGCGCCATACTGCGTACAATACAATTCAATAAAACATTAGGTACCCATTCCCAATCAAAAAAGCAAAGACAGTGCCATCCTGTATCTCGCGGCACCGACTTCAGCACTAGCTCGTACTCGGTGTGGTTCCGCGACGCAGATGAATGATCTAAGCAAGTATTGACATCTGTGGTCGCCGCCCAGGCTAAGTCACCTTGGACAAGAGCAGCATGTTGGACCCCATCTCTGCGAGAGCCGCATTAGACAGCGACTGAACGTCATAACTCGTCAAGACTGCTCCCTCCCTGTAGACGATACCCTGATCTTATGGGTCGTCTATCACTTTCAGCAGATAAATGGTAGTTTGCTCGAGAACGTTACCGTTTCCGACAGCAAGCTGAGCAATAATACAAGCCACATCTTGGAGGTTATACTTTTCGACACACTGTCTGGACGGCCGAAGCAGATCCTCGAGGAGTAACTCCCATAACGAGTGGTCGACTTACCTTAGCAGTGACGTCCGGAGTCGGAAGCGAACTTGTTTGCCGGTAGTTAAGTCCGCGTAGATGTCACCAGCTCCGGGCTGGACATACTGCACAGGAGACATATCGAATCAGGAGAGAAATCGCGAACGATCGTCCAGTGCAGTTGACGCGAAGTCCCGATGCAAAGGTAGTCGTCTTCGCGTTGCCCTCCTTGACCCTCCTTCTAGCTATAACGACCGGTTTTCCATAGCTCTTGAGTCTGGTGGCCGCGCGTGCGTCAGACGAGCCGCCGCTAACGATAACAATGTCCCGCCAGATAGTATCTGCTTCACAATATAGTATATCTACAGGGGATACTGGAAAGAAAAAAGCCAAGGATGGTTTGCATGATGAACTATTGAATCGCCGTCATGGTTCCCTGCACTGAGATCTCTTGGAATCGAATGGTTGGATGAATTGCTCCGATATGCCACGAGATTCCAGATCTGCAAGTGTTAAAGATCTGCAGACTGCATAAGCCGCTTCAATATGTCTCGGATAGGTCTGTCAAAGTTAACGGATATGGGGTTGAGGCATACGGAGGCCGGGGACCCGACGTTCACGACATGCATCGGGATTATGGTTGGACGCCTCTTCTCGCGCTCACGGGTGGTGTCCGTGTGTAGACTCACATGTTTAAATAGTCAGGTCCCGAACTCACATACTTATTTTGCCCATATGTAGGTGTTATGCTAGAGACTACGACTAGTCACAACGAACTCAGCGTCGTACAGTCGCAAGTATTTCATCCAACAAATCCAACAGACTCCGACGGCCATAACCCACAACTTCGTCTTCAGAAGGGAAAGGCCCGATGGCAGTACGGCATGACGAGAAGTCGGGTGAAGCGAGCGCTGGGCTCGAACTCATCCGCGACGGCCAGGTCTGAGACCCAATATTGATGACCACCAACATTACAGCTAAGATATAAGGGAAAGACATAGAAAATATATGCTAACTATTTATTCCAGACAATCCTCATACCCCAGCCATCCAAAGATGAAAACGACCCCTTGAACTGGAGCTCGTTCAGGAAACATATGATTCTAATATGCATCGCTATGGGTTCATTTATAGGAGACTTTGGCATGTCGGTTGGTATCTCGGCGAGTGTTCCCCAGTCTCAAGAATGGGGTTTGACACCTGCGGCCGCCAACCATCCTAACAGCATTTACGTTCTGCTGCTGGGCATCTCGGCTCTTGTCTGGGTGCCGTTAACGAACTGTTGGGGCCGTGCTCCTGTCTTCTTTTGGAGCACTCTCATGGGTATTATGTTTACGCTGGGTTGTTTGCTAACGAGGGATTGGAACACGTTCTATGCCATGCGGGCTCTGCAAGCATCGACGCAGGGCACCGGCTTAACTATTGGGCTTATCATCATCCATGACCTGTTCTTTTTTCACGAACATGCTCGCAAGATTGGTATATGGTACACATTCTACCTCATATCGCCCTTCCTAGGTCCACTGCTGGCGAGTTTCATGATTGCGGGCTTGGGCGAGTGGCGTCCGCCATTCTGGCTAGTGTTCGCTTTAGGCACTGGTTTGCTCGGTATGATCCTCGTGTTTTTCGACGAGACGAGGTATAAGCGCTCCGTTGAAGTCGATGAACAGCCTCAACGCGGAAGTGGAGTGTTTGCTCGCTTTCTTCGTATCCTTGGAATCTGGCAACTGAAGCACCATAACGGTTACTTCGATGGTGTCATCGAGAGCTACTGGAACCTAGCAGTCATATGCTTCAAGCCGATAATTCCAATCACGATAGTCATCTACAGCGTCATCTTCATGTGGGCTATCGGAATCAATCAGAGCTCTGCTCTTCTTCTCGAGGTGCCCCAGACACAAGGAGGCTACGGTCTAAGCTCCAAATCCATAGGCTATGTATACTTCTCGCCTATTGTAGCCGTCATCATTGGAGAAGGGTTCGGTCATTACTACAACGACTATCTCCTCCGGCGGCACGCGAAGCGACATAACAACACCTTCGTTCCCGAAGTCCGTCTTTGGGCCACCTATCCCATGGCTCTCATAATGGTCCCCGGGCTCGTACTCGTGGGGCAGACTCTCGAGAAGCACTTACACTTGGTGGGCATCATCTTCGGGTGGGGGATGTACCAGGTCGGTGTCATGGTGGTCACTGTCGCAGTTGTTGCCTTCATCTACGATTGCTACCCAGAGAACCCGGGAGAAGTTAGCGCTCTTATTGGCTCTATCCGTTCCCTATTCGGTTTCGTGATCGGATACTTCCAGACAGAATGGGGCGAGAGGCAAGGGTTCGATGTTAGTTTTGGGCTACAGGCAGTCATCATCGTCGTCTGCTTTGGACTGATAGCTGGTCTGCACCGATGGGGGCGATTGATAAGATGAAGCACAGTCGTGGGGTAGGGCTTTTAATCAACGGCCAAGCTGCTAAACCATAGGACTTACATCGTGGGTGGTGCATTCGCGGCACTATTCGAGCTGACGTGGTGGCCGTGGGTTTTCTTTTCGTTCGCCGTTCTCGTTATCCTTGTTGGTCTCTCTGGCTTTCTCGTCCCATTCGTTCATCATGACTGCGCTCTGCTAAAGACTTGACGTGAAATCATACAAGAGCTCGACCTCTCGGTGGCACCGTAGGCGCCACGTCACTCATTCTCATCAACATTTCCTAGAACTAGTTAGCTGTCCCTGCTTTCTCCTCATAGAGATGCGAGTCGCCAGAAAACACTTATATCCTTTACCGCGTTAACCAGTGGCGTCAACTTCGTGATGGTCTGTATAATCTACGGCCGGGTCGCTTTCGAAATTTAGTTCTTCTGCATACTCCTCATACATCAAAAGCACAAGTGAAATTAGTAGCACACATAGCACCTGGATCAAATCAATCATAACCAGCAGTCACTCGACTCGAATTCGCACGGAAATTTTCGTAACAGTATCAAGGTCTCGCATTCGGTCCGCCGCGGCCGTTATCGTCCGAATCGTTCGAGTCGTGCGAATCGTGTCGTCGAAACAAAAGAAGACAGCGACGAAAAGGAAAGAAAAAAAGGAAAAGAATAAATACATCAACGAGATCTCTCTCGTTACCATTCGCCAACTGATCTGTATTCCTTGCTTGAACCGAAGCCATCGGAGTTTAGACGTCCTAGTGGTACCGCTTGTTCGTAAAGGCGGATTTGAGTATCCATTAAATGAGTTCAAGCTTTCGCGTTACCGTCGTCGACTAAGTCTTATTCCTTACTTGAATTGAAGCGAGTAGAGTTTAACGTCCTTTTGGTACTGCTTGTTCGTAAGGCGGGTCTGAGTCTCGATTACGCAAACGCGAATGCGAACTATCTCGTCACCATCGTCGACTAATTTGTCCAATAACCATTGCAGAGCATGGTCCAGATACGAGTTATCATCTACACCGGCCATAAAGGTAAGGTGTCGCTCGAGGGATTCGCGGCGGTCAGAAGAACGAAGGTAGTATACGAAAAAGGGTATCTAACAGAGTCGAAGGAGAGTACCAGACAACAACATTGCGGATTATCAAGCCGAAGGAGCCCGAATCATTTAATACCAGAATTTCAAGGCAGAAGCAAGCTTCGATGTCGATATTTCAAAGTGAACGCGCGCCAATGGGAATTTTCCAGGGCTTTTTTCTCTTTGGATTTCTGTAGTAAGGATTCGTAACGAAGATATTGAAGGTCTTTGATGGGTTTAAAAGGAATCGAGGGAGTCGAGGGAGTCGAGGTGACGGCGAATTTGGAAGTACTTCAGTTTCTAGGTCCTCTCGAGAGAATGCTGAAAAATACCATAGCGGGAACCTGCTGGAGCCAACAACCATTCTTTTTTACACCAAAAGCCCAAGAATGGTTGTTCTCTATAACATGCATTGTTTCACAGGGCAACGGATCTCTGATTTCTCAAATTTTCTCAAATTTTTAAGGGCTCTCATTGGCTGAATTTTCGCGCTAAATTTCAAAAAATTGTAAAAATGTTGTTAAGGTGAAGAAATTCCCAAAATTTTGGGTGCGGGAAAATATGCCCTTATGCTGAATTTTGGGCAGTTTCCTAGGCAACCGCCTAGCAACAACCAAAATCCAGCAGAATACCTGGGAAATAAGGGAAAAAAAGCAGGATAACCATTCTTTCAGGAAACAATGCATGTTATAGGAAATAATGATTGTTGGCAACTTGACTGTCTCGTTATGGTACGTTAGCGAAAAATGAATTCTGTAACCCCTCGCAAATTTATCAAGCAGTTCCTTACCCTTTCCATATGTATAGCTTCCGGAAGTTGAAGAGACTGATCTGTTGTTCCTTCACGGTATCTGCTCAAACTTTTGCATAAACTTCGTCATCAAAGCTTTCACCTCGCCGGCGAACTCGCCCACTTTCTTGTCGAACTCCTCGTCGGTTCCACGGAGGAATTCTTTAGCTGATAGTTCGGTGAAGCGAGATTTAGCGAACGCTTGAAAATGTCTTCGGGCGAAGCGGTCGGTTGCGTTCCGGAAGATCCAGACTCCAGGCCTCGTAGCTGTCATCCTAAAGACTTCGTCTAGGTCCCCCATTTCGTTATCCATACGGTACGGACCGATGCATTGGAGGGATGGCGCTCCTCCTTTTCGCCACTTCTTCTCTAGGTATTGTCCCCAGGGTTGGATGTACTCTGGGTAGCCATATTGTCTACCCGTAAGATCCAGAGCCCAGCTCTCGTCCTTTAGGATCACCTTGAGAATGGTGTGCATCGGGTCCCATTCTAGTTCTTTGCTCATCTGGACTGGAATGACGGGGATTACGTCGAGGTCGAACCTGAAGAGGGCCATGGGCTTAAAGGCTGTCTCCGTATAAGCCACGCTAACAAATTAAGGGGGGTGGAAGGGGGTTCGGTGCCTTACCTGGGAAGAAGTGACGAGCGAGCGGCGAGATGAGGTGTGGGACTGCCTCGCATTGGTTGACCATCAGCGCTGCTTCTCTGAGGTCTTTGTCGTCGGTCAGGCCTTCGGGGAACGGCACCAACTCCGGACCAGCTCGGGTGTCATAATCGAAGCACAAGGTTCCGTTGCGTAGCTCTACAGCCTTGATGTTGATGGGAAACAAAACTTCCCGGTAGGCCAACACAGTGGCCTTCAACAGGCGGCCGACTCGAAAAAGGACGATACGCCTTTGCAGCTTCTTGCATCGGTACTTATGCTTAGCCCGACCCTTCTCCTGACAATCTTTGCTACAATAGACTGTCTCGCCTGCGTCTCCTCGTTGATGCTCAGGAGCCCCCAAGCACCCCAGGCATCTCTTTGAAGCTTCCTTGCCGCAGTGGGCACAACGCTTCTCGGTGCTTGTTGACATGTTTTCTCTGGGCCAAAACCTCGATTGTTGAAAGCGTGTGTGAAAATAATGGCATGTCACAGTAGGGTGCTCGAGTGGTGTACATAAAGGTGAACATTCCCATCATATCATGTTGGTGTTATCTACAATACATAAGACACGTACGCATTGGATGTTTTCACCATCGTCTCGGCGCCCTCATCGTCGGGTGCCCCTCATCGTCGGGTGCCCTCATCGTCTAGGAGGCCAGAAAAGTCCATTAGGCACTTGACACAGTAGCAACAGTTACTCTAAAAGGTTAATCTAGCATCTTGAATTGTAAACGTAAAGGGGGGGCTTGGTATCAATCGAATTGGCACTACATTCACATTTACTGTGTTTATTTTCACTAACACGATCCTACTTTTCAACTAGGGATAACAGAAGCCTACATAGGTATACATTTTCACAGTCCATTGAACTGAACTTGATGTGGATAGGTAGGTACATATTTACCATGAGATCGTAAACATATGGCAAGTTGGAAGCGCATCATGATACATGTTCAAGCTGTAACGTGAATATTTGAGTTAGAAAACTTTTACCAACCACCTCAATGCAATCCAATAACTTTCTTTACTCTGTCTTATAACCCATTCACATGTTTAAAATATTATATATTTCATAAATGCACAGTAGATGATTATTTAGCTTTGAAGTCGTATAAGTTGTCGGAAAAGCGACAATAGGCAGCTCCGCACTGCACGATGAAAAAAGGGGCTGGAATTTCCCCCTTTTTAGAATCTCCGACCTGGACGTGTTTATAACAAAACTGTGAACCTAATTTCAGGGACTTAGATCTACTTGACAAATTCCTGTAAGGAGGTCAATTATGCAACAACAATGAACATATTCACGATGCGAAGTATTACTGCGCCGTCAAGTTGGCAACTCCGCACACGGCAGCTTAGGGCCGCCGGGCCATCATCGGCAAAGGTGTCTTGAATATGCAGTCTATAGCATAGCTCCCCGACTAAGGGAGACTTATTTAAACCACCATCAAGTTACCTCTTGCTGAGTTTCGAAAGACATCCTTTTGAGGCCAAGAGATAACAAATACACCATAAAAAAAATCTTGCTAAAGAAGCAGCAATTATCATGGATACAGCTAAGGCTTCCTTTACCCTCGAAGCGAAACCAGGCACAGATATCTGGAGAAAGCCACCAACCACAAATATTTGGAATGGTAAGGTCTTCCACATTCCTCCATTAAAGCGTACTTCTTATTGACGTTATTAAGCACCCATATTACGCACTTCCTCGGGCCTCCTGAAGAAGTTTCAATCAGCCCGCGTCACCTTCTGGGCCGATTGGACAGAGCGGTACGACCAGGCAGGCCTTCTGCTCGTGCCCAAACGCGCATCTTCTACCGTCTCTCCACCCGAGAAATGGATCAAGACAGGCATTGAGTTCTACTTCGGGCGGCCGCAGCTCAGCACCGTGGGGTGCGATCGCTATGCCGACTGGAGCGTCGGGCCCCTGGCGCTAACCGCGAACGAGCCCGAGCCCGCGGAGGTAGGCGGGGTCACTCTCGAGATCGTGCGCGAAGGCGACGAGCACGGTAAGAGCCTGTGGGTGTACCGGTTGGTGCTGGACGCGGATGGCCAGGTCAAGGAGAAGATCCCGTTGCGCGAAATTTGTTGGGTGTTGGCGGATGAGGACGAGAAAGACGGCGAGGAATGGCTCCTCGATGTCAGCCCGCTGGTGGCGCGTCCCGAGAAGAGTGCATCGGAACCTCTCAAGGTTCAGTTCAAGACCTTCGAGGTCCAATGGCTGTCTTGAAAGGAGACCAGCTCCCGCCTAGACATTAAGATGTCAGTAACGAGTTGAAACTACTCACCAGGTAGTCATGTACACTCGTCTAAATTCAACACCAGAGTCCCTTATAGCATTGCTCGTGGTTCACTAGAACCCGCGACACGTTGTTACACCCTGTGACGAATGAAGTTGTACGATTCCAGTCACTCCTGAAGTAGGATTTTCGAGTGCCTGCATCAGATCGTGACGAAAACACACACGTAGCACTCTAAGCTCGTCGCTCACTAGGCTATGATTTTATATATATTAAATGTTAGGAGGTTCCGAAATTGTAGGATTCTTTTCGCCCAGGCGACTTCACCAGCAACTGCATCAAGTAGCCGACGCAACACAAGAACCAATTCTAAACACTCTTACCCTCAGCTTCGATATGAACTCGCTTGTCCTCGCAACAGGTGCGCTCTTCGGGGCTGCACGGCAGATGAACACCATGCTTTTCGGAGCTAACTCGTCTGCTGTCACCGACGCTATCGAAATACCTATCCCAGTTTTAGGACTGGAAAACATGACAATCCTGTATCCAACAACCAACACGCCCAGTGTTGTGACCGACTCGGTAGTGGGTGCTCCTATTACGAATGTCATTATAGATATGACCACTACCTCGAACAAGACCTCGCAGAGAATGGTGGACAGCGGAGTTGAGATCAATACGGTCGTGACTGTGGCTTCTATCCGGCCACAGGTAATCACACAGGACATCGAGTCGCAGATGACGGACGCTACCGCAGCAGTCGGACATTCCAGCGCCTCCCAGGCTGCTGCCACAGATGCGCCCGACACGACACCGATCGAGCATCACGCATAACTCGAAGTGCGGCAGGAAATTCCCGTGGTTGACGTATGAGGCGAGGCAAGGCTGAGAATACCGCAGTGGCACGGCATGGGACGCCTTACAGTGGCGATTGCTGGGCTGCACACTATGACGGGCTGCTAACCCCTGTTGCTCGGGACGGCTCACGACTGCAGAGAAAAGCAAATTAGCTGAATGGGCATCTTAGTACACAGGTACCTAAGGCACTGCTGCAGATTTTGGACATTATTTAGCTATCAAAACTCGAATAAATTGGCACTGTCATCATTACTTACGGCAAGGTTAAGAATAAGAATTGTGTTATGTATTGAGGGGCGGTTGGTGTACTCCTGGTTTCGAGTGACCAAAAAACAAACCCCACGCGCGTCAAAAAGGTACCCAAACCAAAGTCGCGTGCATACCTCTGCTATCTGCCTGGCCGGTGCCTTCTTGATCCTTCTAAAGGTACGGCGTGATTAATGCCGGTTTCCTAGGTTGGCATAAACCCTACATCTGCACGTGCCACCTAATTCTAATTCTAATTCACGCCCAAACTTTGCCGCGAAGCAGAGCTGTCAACTAAAATTGTACAAGTTCATCGATAGGACAGGTCGGACAGGATAGGTCGGCTCGGTTCTATGCACCATGGCGGTCTTAGAGGATGTTCCCGGCATTAAAGTCGTCGTAGTTGTTGGCAAAGACGAGGCGACTGAGTACGATGACCCCAACGCGACAGATCAAGACCAGCCAGTGTATCCTACTTCCACGAAGTACATCGAGTGTACCGATGGTGCAGAATTCAGCATAAAATTATATGTTAACAACAACTATGCCTGGGGATATCAGAATCACGCTCTTCGGGTGAGACCTATCGTTGATGGGAAGCGTATGGACGGTACGATCGTAAGAGAGAATAAGAAAAAGTGCACCCACATCAGAGGCTATAGCTTCCTCTGCGCTACAACTAATCAATGGCGATTGCAAAAGTGGAAGTTCTCTAATATCAGCACCAGTATGTTCCTTCGGCTCGTGGAAATTTAGATATGACACTAACCTACGCCAAAGTCGATGACGCGAAGAAGGACAGGGTCGAACATGATACGAAATTGGCCAAGGATCTTGGACTGATTGAAGTCCAAATCAGACGATGCATCACGATCAGCCATGTTCCGACAAAACAAGAACAGCCTTTCGAAAAAACAGACAAGTGGGAACTTGCTGAAAAGGCTCTCAAGGGTAGAGCAATGTCCCACGGAGCTTCGTATGTTCCCGGCATAGTTAGACTCTTGTCCTATAAATTGTGCCTCTAACGATGCTTTTTCTCCAGTTTCTCGGAATCATGTGAGAGGATCGCGTACCGCCGAACGGCCCGTACTAAACCGGTGGACAAAGACGATGAGCCAATCGCGACGTTCCGATTTCATTATAGATCTCGAGGTGCCATAAATCTAAATATCTGTCAATTTAGGTATTCTCAACTGACCGATCACTTAGATGCGCTCAAGCGAGAGATGGTTATACCTCGATCCCCTTCCCCAGGTTCCAGGCCAGTCGGCCAGATGTCGCGTGCCGAGCTGGAGCGATTGGCTGAAGAGAGACTCAATCAGCTACAGGTACCTATGGAATAATCTATGTTCCGGTAGCCTTTTCGACTAACATGGTGCAGGTCAACATGAAAGATGAAGACAAACGGGTAATCAAGCGGGAATTTGGCGAGATAATCGACTTGAGCGAAGAACCCGAACGGCCTATAAAGGTCGCCCGACAAGGTGAAGTCATTGACTTGACAGGCGACTTGACAGACGACGACGCGGACGAATAAACTACAAACATTTCTAGATTCATGCTAGGATTATATCCATATTGAGCAGATCCTAGAGTTATGTAGCTGGGATAGGACCGGAGTGGACAAGACTGCAAACGACTACAGATTGTGCACTTTGCTGGTGGAAAGCTGTCTGGGAATCATTACAACGATGATACTCTTGTTATGACGAGTATGCATGAGTTTCTATTGATGGAGCTCGGTATACCACTATGTAATCTATTAGTTAGGACCCTACCTACTAGTAATGTCAGATATTGTCCCATGAATGTGTTCGATATGAAGCCTTGGAAGCCTTGATGTTGTTTACATAACTGGAACCGAAGGTTACTAGCTCGCACGCTATCCGCTGAGGCTGCAGGCCTCCACTTGCGCTGTATCGGGGTGCTACGTAATAAATCCCGACCATTGGAACCCGCCAACCTCCAGTTTTTCTCCACCCACAATACGACATTTAACAAGGGTAGCTCCCGTCAATTTTCCCACACATTCCGGACGTTTACCTAGGAATATCACGACCATAGCTCCAGTTAGCTAACCTACCTTGCCTCATACAGCCTATCCCTTCACCTTGCCATTGAGCAACCGCGAATCAAGATGGCCGACTCCACGAAACCCGCGAAGAGGACCTCGTCTGTCAAGAACGGCTACTTGATCCTCTACAATGTCGCGTCCGCCATCCTCTGGCTCACGGTCCTGGGCCGCGTCGTCGGCGCCAACGTGACCAAGGGCCCGCAGCTCGTCTACCCGACCACCGGCGAGTTCTGCAAGTGGACGCAGACGTTAGCCGGCATGGAGATTCTGCACTCGCTGTTCGGTACGTTTGATCCTCACGACACGCTCACGTTCGATTCGTGTTTACCATCCCATCCCACTCCTCTCCCTTGCTTGTACCACACGCCATATAAACAGACCAATCCTAAAAGAGTATATGTACCTGACCGCTAACGATTCTCCTCTCCCATTATAGGCGTCGTCCGCGCGCCGCTCTTCACGACCTTCATGCAGGTGTTCAGCCGGTACGCGATCGTGTGGGGGGTGACGGGCCTGTTCCCGGACCTGGCGCGGGGGTTCGGATTCGGGGACGGGCGGTCGTGCCTGGCGTACTCGTCGATGCTGGCGGCGTGGGCCACGACCGAGGTGATCCGGTACTCGTACTTCGCGCTGACGCTGTCGACGGGCGGCCAGCCCCCGCGCGCCCTCCACTGGCTGCGGTACCACGCCTTCTTTATTCTCTATCCCGTCGGCATCTCCAGCGAGGCCTACCTCATCTGGCGCGCCGTCGAGCCCGCCAGGGAGCGCGTCGACCCCCTATATTCGATGGTCCTGTTCGGATACGTCGCCTTGGTGTACCCTCCGTGTAAGTTGGCTCCTTATATACATATTAGATGATAGTTGCGCAAGGATCAGATGACTGACAGTCGGATTTACAGCTGCCTATATTCTGTATACGCACATGATGGCCCAGAGGAGGAAGGTTATGAGGGGAACAAAGACCCAGAAGGCTACACAATAAGCTTATCACAACTACGCGCCCGCAGGAATAGGGCTTCGAGGCTCTTTGTAGGCGGAAAGTATGGTGTTCATAATAATCATGTAAGGGAGTTAAAGTACCCAAGGTACCCAGGAGGTAGGTATCATATAGAACACAATTTAGGTATAATTCCAAAAGACCACCACCTTAATAGACCGTATCGTACGCCAAACCCAATAGTTCCCGCCTATTCGATTGCTCGCGGGCTCGCCTTACTCGTCTCATACCATTCGTTACGTGACCATTTCACGATCAAGTGCTTTGCATCTTCGGACAACTGGCGGTACCCGGGGTTCTCTTTGGGCTCGAACATAGCTGTGTCAGGCACGCATACATTAGTACCCACTTATCACATCACAAATCGCTTAGGTCAAAGAACAAGAACAAAGGAAACGGTATAACCCTTACCCATATGCGCGCCAATCTCATCTTTAGCCTTGTCGTTGATCGCCTCCCTCCACAGTCCAGCCGTGTGCTTCGCCGGAAGGTTGCAAAACGTGCGTTGATTCCCCATGACGGTGCCGACCATGCTGACCTGCTTCGACGCGGCCGCCTTCCCGAGCCGCGTGTACAAATTCGCGAACCCGACGCCCTGCTCCCCGCCGAGTCGCACCATGCTCGAGACGCGCTTGCGCAGCTCCTCGCCCCGCGCTAGGCACCCGATGAACTCCAGGTGCGAGCCCGCCCACGCCCAGCCGCTGCTGATCTGGTCGCGGTTCACGTATGCCGCGGCGCCGCCCGCCGCGATGGCCCCTGCTGCACCGGCCATCATCGCGATCCGACCCCAGCCCCAGCCGCCCGCGTTCGCTGGCTTGTCCTGCTTCTTCTCCTCCGGTGCGGGTAGCGCTGCGACCGGCTTCTTGTCGGTGGTGTTGCCCGATGCCTGGTTGTAGTTGCCCCAGAAGATATTGGATAAGCCGCTGAGCTGAGTCAGCGCAGCCGTAGCGCTGTTATAGTGGCCCTCTGCGCCGTGTGCGACGACGCCCGGCGAAATACCCAGGAACGGAGTATCGAAGGCGAGCACGCCCTGGATATACGGAAACATAAGGGAGGTAGTCGGGGGGACGGGCTCGCCGATCTCGACGCGGGTGCTAGCCTTGTCGTCGGCTACTACATCTTGCTGTTGCTGCTGGGTGATGGGCACCTCGGAGGCGATGGCGATGGCGGTCTCGGCGGCGACGATGCCGCCCATGCTGTGGCCGATCAGGATGGTGCGGACGGAGGGCTCGACGGTTGGAGAGGGTGTGCCGTTGGCCACCTCGATATCGATGACCTTGTTTTGCAGCCACTCGCGGAAGCGGCCCACGCACTCGTGCAGGTCGCCGCGCGTCTCGTAGCGCGGGTACGTGACGGCGCGCACCGTGATCTTGGGGAGCGCCGCGCCCACAAGGGCCGCGAGGTGCAGGGCGAACTCGGATTTTTCGCCGAAGGTGTCGTCACCCCCCTAGTATTGTCCATCCCATGATTAGCCATAACCACACAGCGGGATAGGGTACGTAGGTGGGGAGCAGGGAGGGAAAGAAAAGGGAAAATGAGCAAGGACTGCTAACTCACCTTGAAGCCGTGGATAAAACACAGTAGTATTGTCTTCTTCATGTTGGGTCCCCATCGAGAAACTCAAGAGTCGAGAAGGGTGAGACTTCCAAGAAGATGAGCCGACGAGTTTCAAGTACTAGAACTCCAGGTGAGTAGGGCTGCAGGATTAGCGGTCGACGGTGCTACGCTACCCCCCACTAACACCCCCGGCGGTTCCTTATGACGTGGGTGTTTCCGCTGAGGCAATCCCCTAATCTTAGCATGTCGTAATAAAATTTCAGTTACATGATTTGCTCCTTACAACGACTCGGTGACTTGGAAAAATGACTTGGTTAAAAACACGTCTTCTAATTCGGGCTTCACGATGGAACTCGGAGTTGGACACTTCATCTCACATGTGAGCAATCAATTTTCGAAACCTGCAAAACAGAATACCTAGACTACGAATGGCGACAATGCCGATCAAAACGGGAGATCCTTTGACTTTTCACCCATAGGCCAGATACGTGGTGCTTCTGGTCTCGAATCCCCGTCGGTTCATCAAATAGGACCCAACGTCACAACACCTTGAAATATTCACGAGACTCGTCTTAAAATCTCCGATTGAGCTGTTTTCTAGTAAGTAGCCGTCAGTCTCTGGACGAGGTATTGGCCGCTGTTGATTCCCTCGTATTTTCTATCCTTCTCGGCAGCGTAGGTCCCCGGGATGGCCTCAATGTAACTCTTGAAGTTAGGATTGCAGAAGTACCTAAAAAAAAGACATCAGTACCAGTTTTGGTTTTAAGCTAGATGCGATATACGTACGCGATACTATATCTCGCCGGGTGGATATCGCTGTTGCTAGATGGAGGTTCAACAACACGGTGGATTGTGCTCTTGATATTGTCGTTACTCCATCGAGCCAATAGGTCGCCAGCATTCACCACGCAAGTATCCTCGATCGGCGTCGCATCCACAAAGACGCCTGTGGGGCTTTTGACCTGCAAGCCTCCTCGCGAATCCTGGAAGAGCAGTGTGATAGAACCGTAGTCGCTGTGTGCGCCGGCCCGCACTTGGCCTGGGTTAATAGTGAAAACGTCCTTCTTGACCTCAGGATAGTGGAGGAGGCGCAGAGTGTTATCCCCAATGTCCGTAAAGCCATCAAACCATGTCTCGTCGATACCCAAGCCGACAGCGATGGCGCGCATGACCTCTATGTGCAGTTCCTTGCACTTGTTGTGGAACTCAAGCATGGTCTCCTTGAACCCGACGAGCTCACCCTTCTCCTCGGGCCAGTGGTTCGGGTGGTCAGGTTCGCCCTCGCGACCGATCTCGAGACTCTCCTTCAGATCGGGAGCCGAGTCCCGTAGTTTCTTGACATCATCTATGTCCGTCAGAGTTGTGGTCTTCTCCCGACCCGGCGCGGAGTAGCCCCGGTTCGCCTCGGGCGAGGTCCAGCAGTGAGACATCTTTGTCTCGGTGGGCAGCCTGAAATACTTGGCCGACGTCTCGAAGACATGCTTCCTGTAGTCGGACGTGATCGGCAGCCCCTTTAGGTAGATGAATCCGGCCGTCTGGAAGCCATGAAGGATGGCATTCGCGGTCTCCTTCCTCTGCTCCGGGTTCCCCTTCAGAAATTGGGCGAAGTCGATCAACTACGGGATTCCTGCGCCTCAGTCACAAATTCTTCCAAGGCCGTAGCCGGCTTGCTTATCTCGCGGGTGACATACCGGGATGACAAGACCCTCGCTCTTTACAGCCGCGGACTCCATTACTCTAATTTTCCAGGCGCAAAGGTTATGTAAACGAGGTTATTTAGATTTCAGCTATGTAAAACAGCAATCGAAAGCCCCGCGTCAAGATAAACGACACTTGCAAACGTAAAAAAAAGAGTTATCTTTCCCAGGAGGTGATACGAATAAAGACTTGGCTCGCATGGAGTTCGGCCACATCCGATGAAAACAAGACGTTCAAGCTTAAACCTCAAGATTCCGAGGTAAGTTATCGATCCTACACTACTGGTCTAGACCTTATAAGAGGCCGTATAGAGAATAGTTAGTAGATACATGGTTGACTAATAACATCAGCGCATGTCAAGTAAGGCCTCACTATCAGATACCACCTACTTGTAACTCCCTAATACAGGAACCCCGCCTGTAGATAAGGTGTTCCATCTAGGCGGTGCATGAGATAAGGGGCATCTAACGCCAGCTACGTAGGTGGGTTAATAGACCGAATGTGGGGTAGTGACCGGTGAGTTCTGCATCATCGAAACCGACCCAAGATTTGGCACACGATATATCGATTCTTACATTTGGGCTCATGTACACTCCCGGCGTTTTACACTGATGAACCGAGAATATACATCAAAATAAATTTTATACCAGCAACCTAGGGCATCCCGAAGTAAATAGCCAAGGACGCAGTATATTATAGCATTACCTTGCAATTCGACGACAACCTATTATCCCAAATCTAGAGCCTAACTCTAAAAAACTAAAAGATCAAATTGTTTGATATATACAACAAATATTTTATTTATTTATTGAGTGGCTAAAAGTCGAACATGGACGTGGACATCGGCACAATAGGATCGCCCACGCATCGCGTGGTCGATGTTCACACGCACATGTATCCGCCAAAATACATCGAGCTCCTGGAGTCCAGGAGCAGCATACCCCTGATCCGGAAATTCGCCGGCGCGAAGGAGCCGCGGCTCATCATCCTGCCGGCCGAGGCGGAATCGTTAGACAAGACGACGACAACGGAGACGTCGCACCTCCCCGGCAGGCCGGTGACAACGCACTACTCGTCGCTCGCGCAGAAGCTGCACTTCATGGACACGCACGGGATCGACATATCTGTGATATCCCTCGCGAACCCGTGGCTGGACTTCGTGGCGCCCGAGGACGCGGGCGAGGCCGCGAAAGCCGTCAACCAGGAGTTCGCGAGCATGTGCGCGGAGCCATCGGCCGTCGGCCGGCTCTTCTTCTTCGCGACGCTGCCGCTGACGGCGCCGCC
>JAOXNQ010000009.1:980750-1008133 GCA_028571165.1 Hypoxylon perforatum
CGGCGCTCGTGCTGGAGGGCCGCCGCTCGGGCAACCGCGGCGCGCTCGTCAGCTGGGTCGGCACTGTGGGGTTGCTATTTCAGAACCTCACGTGGACGTTTGCTGTTCCGCTGTATTTGGGGCTGCATCTGCTCACGTCGCCGATCGCGAAGCTGGGCTCGCAGGGCTCGCGCAAGGATGTTGGTGAGGCGGCGCGAAGAAGCTTGTTCGTGTACCTCTGGGACCTCGCGCTCATCCCTATGGCGGTTACCCTCGGGCTCGTCGTCCCGACTGTCTTCATGAGCATGCCCTTCCTCCTCCAGCAGAGTGCTGCTACGCATTATAATTGGGTCGCGTTCTGGCAGGCGTTCCCGCTGGTACGTGAATATCTTATGTATTCCCTTACTTTCAACCCTATTTCTTTCTTTCATCACCTAACACAACTACGAGGGATCACTCTACTTGTTTGTGACTAACTAACAATACGCAGTGGACGGTGCTCATCCTAGACATCCTACACAACGCCTGTTACTACCTCCTCGGCAGCCTCAGCCCGCAGGACAAGGCCGGCGAGCCCACAACGCCCGGAAACGGGTTCATGGTAGCCGTGTCGGGCGTGTACGAGTTCGCACTAACAGTCTGCGCCGTGACGCACATACCCCTCGTAGCGCTTTCGTTGCTCCCGGATTTCGCGCGCTCGGCCCTCGCGTCCGCAGTCCCGACACACTACGCTTCCTTCGTCTCGCAGGTCACGTTCGTCGACACCTTCATCCCGGCGTCGGCGCCCACCGTCGACCCGACCAACTTCGGCCCCGGCGACCTCGCACCCCTCGCCATCCACTTCCTCCAGTACGACCTGTACACCGGCAACATGGCCGTCCTGCTCTGGGCCCTGTACCTGCACGTCACGGCCGCGGGCCGCCCCTTCGCCAAGACTCTAGAGATTCTCGTGTTCTGGTCCGTGGTCGGCGGACCCATGGCTGCTGCTATCGCGCTGCTGTGGGATCGCGACGAGATTGTTAAGGAGGGCGAGACTGCTACCCCTGTGGTTGCGGTTGAGGCAAAGAAGACGAAGTGAGAGAGGGAAGGGGGTTGGGCGGCTTAGCGGGGAATTGGAAAAGGGAGGGAGGGGAGATAGGGGGTTCTTTTCTCTACTAGATTGTTGAGAACGGCAGTTCGCTACTGATCTGGAGGGTTAGAAAGTGCGTACTTGGGTATAGACTACGAGAAGAAAAGGGATCGACATCAGCGGAATTTCAATAGCGGCTGGCTTGTTATCTGGTGGGTAGGAGGTGATGCAATATGGACACAGCGAAGAGGGTGATAAGTGGGAATTAAGTGTGTAGTCAAATGTACTTAACCTATTACATCTCATCTCAGTTACACTGTCAAGTTCCGTTACTTGTTTTTCGTTTACACTAATCACAATCTAAAAATTCCAGGAGACTACAACTACATTTCAGGGGCATCTTAGAAGCGATGTGCGTTGAATACCTAATGAGTACTCAATATTGTATACCTCGTTGTTAGCTAACTATTCACTTAATCATTAATAGTCTAATTTTAGGAAAATGCTCCATCATGGGACTTTAAAAGCTCGATCCCAGTAATAGCGGAGAATTACGTAGGTAATCACAGCGTAGCCCCCGTCAGTCAGCGCTGGCACAGATATAACCAGGCATAGACCTTCCAACTATCACATACGACCATACGATCTAGAAAGCTCGGGATCCCGTCCGCTCTCCCATAGATAAACTGGATACGGCCGAATTAGTAGTTGGGTCGGTGACGACCAGCGAATCCTCGGTGTTGTATGTTTTGCATTTTCTTCTTTTTCTTTTCTTCCGTATCGCCACTGTACCCATGTTGTGCTTCTCAATGCCGTCACTAAATCAGCTTTTCTTGGTCTTTGTCGTGGATGTAGTCAATTGTGTGTTTAGTATTGTCCGCTAACGTGCTTCAAATTGTTGTGCACCCCCTGAGAAAATACCTGCGGCACCTGTATCAAGCATGATGTCCTAGAAAGTTCTCTCCTTTTCCCACAATACAGTATCTCCCCCGACGCTATTCTCCTGAGTACTCTCACCATGCCTCCACGTCGCTCAGTACCTCCCAGGGGGGCAGTCCCATGCCAGCGTTGCTGTTACAGCCTAACTTAGTGATCTGGCGTCCAGGTGACGGCGTTAGTCCCTTTTGTCATGAGTCGGTTTCTGCTTCGGCTAAGTGCCAACGGTGTTTTCTTGGTATTCCTGGGGCTCCTGCAATGAATGTGATGTTCGAAGATGGTATTCGTTGGATGCGATAGGCGCGATTCCAAAATCCTGAGAAGTAGCTTTTGGGACCGCCTTCACTTGTGCGCCCACAGAAGGTTTGCCTTTGGGGGGAACTTATTCGCATCGAGGACGATTCGGAAGCAGTGTCAGAGATCGGATCGGATGATAAGCTAGCTGGCCAGCGTGCGATATTATGGGCTCGGCGACGAGCTCATCATCAGTGTCCCCATCAGCCTCCACGACTCGTTCTTGAGACGTAGCGATGCCGCGTAACTCCATCGGCAGTATATGTAATTTCGGGTCGCGACCTTGCTGGGCAGAATGTGCCTGAGAACGCCATGAGCCGAACCGGAACTCATGAGCCGAACCGGAACTCATGAGCCGAACCGGAACTCATGAGCCTGGGAACTCCACGAGCCGAGGAGCCGGGACTCGTGCGCTTGGGAACGCCACGAGCCGAGGAGCCGAGATTCGTGGGTTTGGGTCCGCTGGATCTGCTGGATAACGCTTGGACTATGCCGTCCTTGTCGACGAGTACACCGCTTCCACGGCAGTGGCCTTTAAAAAGAAACACTTCGTGAACCCTATCCGTGAAGGTCTGCGCGGAAGAGGTACCAAAACTCTTCGATGTGGCCTACCGATGATAGAGATAGGTATAGGATTTCTACGAGTCTACGTAAGACAGTAATATGGGATTATGTGTTGTAGCATATATATATATCTCATCTAAGTCTGAGTGCTACATAGCGCGCCGCACGCAGTGTTGACGAGAAAGAACAGGGAATAATATAATAGTTGAAAAGAACACTTCTATGTACTTGTGAGAGAGCTAACAGCCAACGTTTATATAGAGAACATAGGCCGTATTTTGCTAGATGTAAACTAGAGGGTCTATAATAGCAAGCAAAATCGCAAATAGGATTGCTACGATGACTCAGGGGCAGTCAGAATTGTAGAGTGACTAAGCGCATAGATTTCTTGAGTCAAATATAGAAGCAAATAGTAGAATACTGTGACTGAACAGAATGTCACTCAACCTCATCCAGGGATTCCGCCTTATAGAAAGTTAAAATATTGAGCATGTCGAATCACGGTCATGGAGCGTCGTCATGAACGAGTGTGGATTATTAGCGGTATTTTCAAGCAAGTCGCTAGTGTTGATACTGATTTCCAACCCCCTGATTCATGCGCTTCAAGATTTTTATATCCTGACAACCTCCCGTGTCCAATCCAGGGACGTCTTTTCCCCTTGTGAAGTTGTATACAATCGTTATACTCGTAAATGTGCTCATTGTACTTCGAAACATCGATTATAGACGACATCGTATTCGTAGGTAAATCGTTCAAGGAGTGCCTAATCCTGCGTTAGAATCTTCTAAGAGGATGGGGCGGGCGATTAGGTGCTACCTTTTGGCTGAGAGAGAGCCGGTCCGCTTGTCTTTACGTTCCGCTTCGGGGCGGCTCAACCGGTATGAATTGACATAAGGCGAAGCAATGAAAGGCATCAGTCGCTATCGCTATCGCTATCGTCATCTAGGGTCATCATGTCAAACAGGGTCGCGAGGTCTTCCACGTCGTCGTCGGGCTCGCGGACGTTGGCGACGATGAAGTCCCAGAGCTCCTTCGCGGTCGGGTCGGGGTCTCCTCCCCAGCCGAGGTCATAGAGGAAAAGCTGGACGTCGTCCGTCAGGCTGTCCCATATGATGCCAACGACAAATCGACGCTCCTCGTCGTATTTCCTACGGTCTTGCGTGCCCGCCGCCGGGACGGGGACGTCTCTGAGAACGTATTCTATCAGCCCTAAGGAGAATAGTAGCGTGAGCATGCCGCTTTTCCAAGTATCCATATTCTCCCAGTCTCTTAGCGGCTCGGGCGGGATGAAAGGTAGACCAGGGCGGTCGGGTAGGGTTATTAGTGGGCTCATGGCCGGTGTCTGGGTCCAATCGTGCGCTGATGGATAGCGATATACGGGTATAATGGTAGAATAGAAAGCTGATGATGAGAGGGCATGATTGAGGCGCTCATGCGCAAGAAGAAAGATGTTTTGTGAGGTATGCAAGATTCTCTGTCTGGGCTGGAATGCTGTGGCAGGTGGGTAGGTGAATAGTGCTCTGACATTAGCATCGTAACTACCTAGGTAGTGTTAGTATTATTCGACGGCATTGCAGATGAGAAGGAGCAGCATACGAGTTAGTTTCTACGTCACTTCCGACTATTCACCTGGTGAGCGGTGGACGGTAATCAACTTTGAAATATTAGAAGCCTGAGACCTACCTAGAGATTAATTATATTAACTAGAAGAGATGTCAACGATTTTAATCATTTGAATTGATATGCTTAGAAAAAAGCCTTCATAGATTATATGGATATACCAAAATAATTGCCGAACGCACTGTTTATGAGACCTAGTGTTTCCTTCCTCCGCTTACCCCTGAAGTTCCGATGGAGAGGGGGAAAGCCTCGTCGCCGACAATTCCGCCATGTCCCCCGCGCCCGGGAAGCTCCCTCGAAGCTCCTGCTCGGCGGATATCCCCGCTACGAACACCCCCGAGAGGTGTTGAGACCCCTGGCTATGATATAGTTGTGCTTGTTGGTCGCTCGCCGGCTCAGTCTTCCCATGGTCCGTAAAGCCTTGTTCTTCGGGTGTCGCTAGTGCCTGTTGCCGCTGCCGCCGTCTTTTCATCAGGAATATCTTCCACGCGGAGCCAATAAGTATGATAGCCCCGATAATCGCGCCGATGCATATCCCAGCTATAGCTCCTGCGCTCAGGGTCGCAGCAGGTTCGGTCGGCGGGGCTGTCGACGTCGGGCTTGGCGTTGATGTTGATAATATTGGTGTGGGAGTTGTGGATGCCTCGCCGGACGTTGTCGATATGGACGATGTGGTGCCTAGAACTGCTTCGTCTGTCGATTGCCAGCGTATCTGTATCCCCCAACCGTTGATGATTGGATTTAGTACATATGTATTGTTGTCTGAGTCGACACCCAGACCAGATAGTGCGGTGCTGGGAAGAGAGCTGGCTTGGGTTGCTGGGATTAGGTAATTGCCATCGCTGAGCATTGTGCATTGAAGAACGACGCCCCAGTTCGAGTCAGGTGTCCAAACAGACGACGTGTCGGCAACACATTGGAACGAGAACCCGCTGGCACTAGGGACAAGAGAGTTAGAGAGAAATCAAATATATAATAGCAGTGCTGTGAGAATGTGTCTATGTACTAGGTGTCTTACGTTGGGCAACAGGTGGCGATAGATTCCGTAGAGCCTGCGAGGCTGTACGTACTCACACGCGAGCACGCCGTTGTATACCCTTGGGGGCATCTTCCGGGAGAATAGTAATTTCCACTGCCTACGTCCGCCCCGGAAGGGAAGCATGTCACAGTTCCGGGCCCGGCTGTCAAAAAGTACCTGGTATCTTCGGAGTTGGACCAGGATTGGGCTTCGACACCATGGTTTTGGCAGTCTAGGGGAGGGATAAAGAGGGTTGTGAGGGAGCCGATAGACATTTTAGCTGGTGTTTACGCCTCCTTGGACCGTTCTGTACCATAACCTGTGTTTCTGATGGCAAAGCGGCTATGTGATAGCTTGACGTGACAGGCGAAATGAGGGGATTAAGTATCGTGGGAGAGTGAGAATGGCTGGGCGCCACTGGTGGCGGCACGGGAAGGAAAACGTGGAGGCGGCTAGGGTGCGAAGTTATGCCGTGTAAAGTGAAAATCTTTAACGCCCATCATCATCCCCCTCAGCTTCACTTAGCTAATGGGCCTAATGAATGTCGTAACACGGGAATGAATCATTTTGATTGAATTAGAAGGTGTCACAGATTTACATAATTTGGATGGTAGAATATAACTTTCTCTATCATGACCCCGAAGAACCCCAGTCTCCATAGCCTGATACTCGGAGTAAGGCTCGCTGGTAAGGTAATGAAGAATCTGTTGCAAGGGGAAAAGCCTCCAATTGGGGGCGACTGAGCTATGCAAGCACCCATCTCAACGTAGTAACCTTAAAAAAATGTGTTGTATGCTTTAATCTTTCATATTAATAGAATATTCTATGACCCGCTGAGTCTAGGTGAATCAAACCCAGCAAGAACCCGAACGCCGTGGTATACTTGATGAAATGTACTAGAGGGGATAAGGAACCCTCTGTCTCCCTTCGCTTTGGATCTAGACCAGAAATCGTATCTATGTTGAGACGCAGGTCTAGCCCAAAGCGCCTGAACACAACTCCCTATATGTGCTGCATCCTACGTGCGGCAAATAGGCATATGGCAATGAAACCGACTAGGACTCCAACGATGCCAAAAAAGGCACGGAGGTCGCCGGTGCCGTCGTTCATCCAAGGGATGTTCACGTTCATGCCAAACAGACCCGTGACCACATTGAGAGGAACAATGATGGTGGCAAAGACGGTAATCTTGCTCAGTCCTGCATTGGTCTTCGTCCCTTCCGTGATGCTGTCGATTGTCAACTGTGCAAGATAGTTGCTGTGAGATCGTGACAGGATCTTCTCGAAGTGCGTAAGACTGGTCATCATGGTTACGACGTGGTCCTGGATGTCACCCAGGTACATGCCAATATCCATGCGTGGTGTTACTTGATAGTGTTCGTTGCAGCGTTTGGTGAATCCCTTAAGGATGTCGGCCTTGCCCCCAAGGACACGCATAAGACTGAGGGTGTTCTTACGAAGATTCCCGATCTTGCGTAAGAACAATTGCTTGTCATTGGGACGGGAGATGAAAACTTGATCTTCGATGCTCTCGGTGGCAATCTCGATCCTATGGATTGCAGGAGCAAAGCAATCAACAATGTTGTCACTGTATTCTGTTAATGTCTATCATTTGTAGTATTGCCTAGAAAATTTTCATTAGAAACTCACATTAAAGCATAGCAAATCCAATCGCTGCTAAGTGAAACGTATTCTTTCAGACTTGAGATCCTCTTTCGCACATGAGACGCGTGGTCGTTGGGCAAGAAGCTGAAGCTCAAAGTACCCTCACGGAAAACGATGACATAGATGTTGTACGGGTCGTAATCTAGACCGTCTTCATCTTGGACGAGGTTGAAAGACCGGAACGAAGCGAAATAGTATGACGGAAAGATTTCAATCTTCTCGCGAGCTTCTTGGGTGGTAATATCTTCAATGGTCAAAGGGTGCACGCCAAAGGCTTTGCACAGAGTTCGCACCTCTTCTTCCGTAGGCCTGTTGACATTCAACCACCAGACACCATCCGGTTCATCACGAGGAAAGGTAAAGAGACCACGGAGGTCCTCACCGGGTAGCACGAGATCCCCAAATTCAGCTGCATGAATGGTAGATTCCCATGCGGAGGAGAAGAAGCTGAAGCGGTTAGGGTCAAGGTGCGACTGCTGCTCCTTGCCAGCTAGCTTCGTGGCTGCTTCATGTGTCTCGGATACCTGTGTAGCCTTCTCGTGATCGGTGTCCGAAGATCCAGACGGAACATCAATGAAATCGCCGTCAATAGTAACCATTGGCACATGCTGGGGAGCCCCTGAGTCTGAGGTTAAGTCCGGGAACATCCGGATATCTTGAGCCGCAAGAGCCTCTCGAGTAGCACTTTCGGATGCAATGAAGTTCTCGAGGTAATCGAAATCGATATGCAACTGGTCGCGGCGATGTTCATCCTGCATGGGGAAGCACACGTCCTCCTCGGCAGTCTTGTTTGTTGCTAGACTTGCTCCATCATCGGCGACAAACGTGCCGGGCATGCTGCGTCTAGAACGTTGACTCGCATGGCTGTGACGGCTGACGGAAGAGTATGTTCGGTGTAGGGCCTCGCCCTCATCTTGTCTCTGAGCCCGGATATCCGTGACAGACAAACCACGTTCGCGCCTCCGTGCCTCAGCAAAGGCCTTAACAGAGTTGGGGGGAGATACAGCACGCTGTTGGTCATTCGTTGAGCTAAAGGTGGGCCTGCGGCTATGAGGCCCTCCTGGAGATACATCGCCATCATCCTCGTCGATGATTGCCTCTTCAAAATCCCGGACTCGAACATCACTTGGGGAATAGGGTCCGTCGGATTGCAAGTGCTGGCGGGACCCGTATAGTGTATCAACAGTACCACGGCGTGGACGTTCGTTTCTCTGCGAAGAGACTTGATGGCGGTGATCATCTAGTTCCGGAACAGGGGTGTTGTAGCCCGAGCCCGAGTCGCCTTCGTCGCGGTCAGACATCTTGTCGATGATTGTTGACTGCTATAACGTAATGAACTTTGATTAAAATAGATCGATATAGGGATACCGGTACCCTATACAAGCTGACAGATTCCGACTGGGCTTAAGGGGATTTTTTATTATATGCTGATCGAGGGAAGCCTTCCGCGTACTTGCTACGGGAAGGCGCACATAGTGGGTGACGTTCTCAGTCTAGAAGCATCAGCAAATTGCAGCAGGCGTGGCAGCACGCCGACTGCAAAAGGGAGACTGGTGGCGTTCGGGCCAGTTGTTGCAGACGGATACAGATGTTGAGATCCAGGAGCAAATTAACTTTGCAAAGGAATTGGTGCAAGGTGGGATGATTGTTCTATGTCAAAATGGTAGATGCGACGGTCAAGTTACGGAGGCTTCTTGTTGACGCCGCTGTAGACCCAGCAGTGTGGGCCGAGAAGCGGTCGGGAGAAGGAGAACTGGTCGCAACTGAAGCCCGCCAATTTGGTGGTTTGGGAAGGATGGCGGTATTTACCGCAGAGAAGAGCTCGACGTGCTGAAAGAAATGGCGCAGCTCGTAAAGCTCCTCAGAGATCTTGGTTGGATGGTGTTGAAAATGGCTGTCGGCCCGCGCAAGGTTCGAGTCAGGTCGGCGACGGTTAAAGTGCGGAGGTACAAGCGAAGTACGCAGTTATCTGGTCAGCTCGCGTAGATATGGAATTGTGATTTCCTTTTGTCGCGAGTGTCCGGATTGACAAAGGCGCCGGCGATGTACGTGAACGGATTGTGTCCTTTAGGATGAGCTGGATGATCTTCCACAATGAGACAAGATCGAACTAACTCAGGAGTGTGCACTGAGAAAGAGATTGCATATAAATTTCCAGACCGTGTGGAAGTTGACGTTTGTTATGGGAAAAAAGTGTCAAGGTAAGGTGAGAGGATGGAGAGTGATCAAGTAGCTTTTTTTCACGGTTATGTAGGTTAATCGTTAAGCTAGGCCCTACCAGAAGAAAAACCCATTAGGTTAGGCTATTGGCGGCGCTAAAATCAATGAGCCAGTCACACACAAGGGGGGCAGGGGGGGTTTACCTTAGGGAGGCGAAAATTCCTGCAGGAAATCTTGACTTTTTTTGAGACCCACATGCGCCTAGCCCGTGTCCGTTCCGCTACATCATATATGACCTAAAGCTTAGGCCTTCTTAAAATTGAATCATGCAATAAAGGCCTTTCTTAAATCATGAAACAAAATCATTAAACTGCATATAACCTGAATACACAATGAAGTTGGTCTAAGGCCAAACAAGTATTTTGGAGGAATATGCATTAACTGGCCTAGTAACACGATATGATCGACTCAAATCGATGTCTAAGGCATATAACACGATAATCACACAATTATGTAGCTAAATCAGAACCGGTTTCTATAGGAGACACTGTCAGGTATTGCTATGTATCTATCGAGGTCTAAATGCAAATGCAACCTTAGAAAAGTGACAATGTGGCTTTATTGGTTTAAAGAAAGCGGAACAAGCCTTGAGGCTTACCAGGTACATGTCCACATCTGTAACCTTGAGATGGCAGCACCATCCGCTATCTCTGATTGGATACCGCCTACAAGGTACCACGTCGCCTGAATAGCCGCAACTAGGTACATTCTCGCTGGGCAAGTCTTGGGACAACGTATCTTAATCACCAAGTTGTCACCTACAGGAAACGTCACCACAACAAAATCATATCAGCATCGATTGTCGGTTTTCGAAATGGCAGACCAGCTCTTAGATCAAGTCAGAGATGCGGTGGATGGCCAAATTGTTTGTAACCTCTTTTCTACCATCCCCTTGTAGAATCGCTAGCCTAGCTGATGGAGCTGATGGTGTTAACTAATTGTAATCCGTAGGACTTCGAAGGCCAAAAGCTAGCCGAGCTCCTTGCCACGGCCGTCCTCGCTATCGTTGGGGTACGTAACGAATATTGATACCACATTCTATCATGTGTCATGTACTGACTCTGGCGCTGATAAATAGGGTATTTCCTTCCTGGTCGGCTTCCTTCTCCAAGACATTGCTCTGGCTCTCAAGATCGGACTCGGTGGCACGGCCCTTGCCTTTCTCCTTATTGTTCCTCCCTGGCCTTTCTTTAATAGACACCCCGTCAAATGGCTTCCCGTTGGAGGCGACTCAGCAATCACGAGTGCGCAACAAAACATAGTCATTGACGAGAAAACGTTTACAAAATAAGTCATCATTTTATTTGCGCCTGAAGGGCGTAATAGCTATGGACTTCTGGAGGACATCATAGGCTCTGAACACAAGATATTATTCGGTGAATATCGTCGATCCTGCGAAACCATTGTACCACTACAGTTATGCGCGAGGATTGTTCTGTGGACTATGTTATGGGTTCAGGACGATCGTGTTGGTATCGTGTCGGTCGTAATTGTTTGACAGCCTGATGATCGGAAATGAATATGCCGTCCTGTACAAGTAGATATCCCCTTCTTCTTTAACGACCATACTTCTGGAACTCCCAGTCTCGGTTGTCCAGCGGACAGACTTGTCGTGCCTTTAGCCATCTCGAGATACAGTGGAAATGGAATGCATGCTGAGAATAGTAGTTAGCGTGATATATTTGAAGTTAGCATCGATGGCCATGACTTACGTTGCATATACCCCAAGCTACAGTACACTCCTCACTGGCAGCAGAAGCTTGGTTCGCCTGGCATTCGATGCATAGATCCATGATGTGGTTTCGGCAAATGGCACAGTTATCGACGACTATATCCCAGGCCCACAAGGCGACGGCATTCCACTATGACCTAGAGGTTAGTAAAAACAGGTTACTCAGCTATGCCGTGGTGTTCCATACCTTCTTGACCTCGAAGCGTTTCTTGTCGTTGTTCTTGCTGTCGACGTCACCGCCTTTGCGGTCCTTTTTGGCAACCGCGGAGGCAGCGGCACTGGGAGCATCGGTCATATCAACGTCGGCCATTTTGGGTCGGTCGTGTTATGTAGTATGTGGTTGAGAGAGTCGATGGTTTTAAAGAGAGACCGTTATCGTGATAGCTTCGGCGGGTGCGTAATGGAGTGGGTTGGGGCGGGCCTTGCGTTGATTCGGGTCTCTGATGGACAAATGGATTGATGATGGAAGATCCGACTCTACTTGTGCTACTACGAGGTCGCGAGGTGTCTTTTGTAAATAATCGAGTACAATGAATGTCTAGGCGACTGTTTTTATTCCGCCTCAGACAACCTGAACATAATGGACTTCAAGGTTGTTCTCGTGAACAATCGCTGGCAGCTGTTGCCCCTCGTCACGAAGCGACTAGCACGGTCCAACGTAGGTACGTACCTACCTGCCTAAAATGACCCCCAATTAACGATATCGATAATATGCAAGTATTTGAGGTTTCGATTTCTAAAGACTTCCAGAAAACAAAACTTGGCTTAAAGATAATGATAAATTAAATTATTGACTTTACCTTACCTAAGTAAGTAGGATTGTAGATTGGACGACTTTAGCAAACTATCAAATAGTAAAAGCCCGAGAAATTCCAAGTTTGCTTTATATCGTTGAGATGGGATAACGACGGCTCCCTCTCGGGGGTAATAGTGAATTCATTTTATGCATCTATTTAACCACCCCAGCCAGCCTAGTGCAGAAAGCGCAACATTCACTAGCCCTCTTGCCTCTCAGCCTCTCCACCTTAGTCTTGGCCTTGAGATCCTTAGTACCTTAGGTAGTTCCTTGAATTAATCGTTCAATTCCAATCTTTCTCCAAACAATCAACAACCACACAAATATGTTCAGATCAATCGCGCATCTAAAATCCTCTTTCCAACGAATGTCCTACTCATCTTCAACCGACACGATACTCTCCATCATTCGTCGACCTCCCATCTAATACTCCAGACGTTCCTCAGCCATTGCGACACAAGACGCTCGCTTCAAGTCTTGTCAAATCCTCCCTTTGGCTTGTCCTTGCTGGATACTTTCGCCCCCGCATTACGTCGTCGCATCTTCCGCCGCTATCTTGCGCCAACCTCAACGAACTAATTAAAGCCTATCTGCAGAGCCGTATTCGGCTTCATATACTTTTTTCGCCATTTTCTCTGTCTTAGAAATATACATGCAATCTAAGAATGCAGCCGGCGATACAGCAAAAACAGACGCCTACCCATCGCCGCCCAGGCGGTCGGAATCGCAACAATCCTCACCAAAAGACCTATGCTTCCGAAAATGACGTCCCTAGATATAAGCCTGATTCTTTTGTCAACCCCAGTACCCCTCAAAAGAGTGTTTCCGGAGATCAGTCACAGCGCGCCAACTCGACAAGCCAGAAGCAGCGCAATCGAAATAACAATAGCAGCAAGAAACCCCGTCACAAGAATGGAGCTTTGTCGCCCGGACTAAACAAACTTAATCAACAACTTCAATCCAAAGAAGCATCTGCTCCTATTTTCGCAGGTTCAACCTTCCATGCGTCTCCTGCTCCTTCAGCACTTCCTATTCCTAGTTTCTTGAGCAAGTCAGAGTCTCCTGCGCCTAAGGCTACGTCGAGCCCCGACCAGGGCCTTTCCTCACCATCCACCGAATCAGACGAGGCTAGCCCTCCCAGCCCAACTTGTGTCCCGCGCACCGATGAATCTCCGTTGGAATTCTTCTTCCGCGCGGATCGAGCCGAGAAGGCTCAGACACGTAGAGCTAGCTCTGCCAACTCTACTAACGGCGATGCGATTCCGATCGGCCCATTCTCGCCACCCCGCGGGTCGCCTATGGAACGTAACACACCTCCCAAATCAGCTGAGTCCCGCACGGCGCGGCGTCCCCAATACCAGAAACGTTCCACTGTTACAGGCATTCCTCCAAATGAATTGGACGGCAATCCTGGTCAGCCTGTCGGACCAGCTTTCTCGACGCCATTTCAGGAGCGCATACGTGCTGTTCGACCCAATCAAAATTCCGCACATGGCACGCCTACCATGGTTCGCAACCAGGACCTCAACTCGCGCCTTGACTCACCCGATGCCCTGAAGCGCTATCTTTTCACCGGCCGACTTGGCTCCGACGACGAGCAACCTACACCGTCGAGGCAATCTTCTCAAGAGCAAACTCAATCAGCTCACCAGCGAGCTCGACAACAACACCGCATGCCCCGTGGCATGTTTCCAGCATCCGTCTTGACAGCCAACGCTCAAAGCAGCCCGTCCACGGCTCCTCCTGCGCATGCTCAGCTTACTCCGTACCGGTCTGAGCAGCTTCTTGCAATGGAAGATGGACTTAAGCGGATGCTCAAACTGGACTCCTCTTCCCAGTCTCTACCACTACGCTGATACCACCATCATTATATCCTGTCTTCCTTTGTACAGTCAGGCCTTCGGTGTGGCGTTATAGGCGTTGGAAGTCATGGACATGATTTCAAATTTGGGTTGATTTGGTTGCAAATGCTACTCGACGTATTTATTTTCTTATTTTGGATTCAGTTCTTTTCTCTATGTTTTTTTCTACTTCCTCACGAAGAGGACCGAGGTCACCCGAACTACGACAGTCACGTCCACGCATTTCGGAAATCTAGGCAGTTTACGGCGAGGGACCTGCCAAAGCAATGCATTCTTGTTTCTACTTTCATCACCTTGATGCATTACGGTATATGAGGTTCGGACCTCTCGGTTCGGTGCGATAATAGTTGGAGCAATGGTATTTTGGGCTGCGAACTTTTGGGAATACCTCTATCTCGGGGATATCCGTAAGGTTGGAGTCTCGGGATCACCATGGTCTGTAGGAAAGGCGGTTGAATTTGGGGTTAGGGCCTACATAGATGGGCAAAGATCAGATCTGGTGTTCAAGGCGGCATTGTAAGTTCGGCATGAAGGAATGGTTCGGTTTGGTCGGTTCATATCGCAACACTTGCGAGGCTTTGCTACAAGAGAGCAGAGGGTTTCGGCCTTTGGGCTTTGGGCTCAGACATACAACACCATACGTGCTTGCCTATATGGGGTAGGTATATGATTATAGGGGCGGAGGAAGAAAAGACGGAAAACACAAAAAAATCTGGTGATATATTCCAATAGTTGGTCTCACGGTTTACGCATCCGAGACCTTTCAATTTTACAGACCTCTTTGGTCGCGATATATCATCATATACCTTGCTTCGAAATCTGTCATGTTATGGCTGCTCTACTGATCTAATTTCATTTATAAGCTGTTGATTTCTATCACGGTGTAATGACTTATATGGGCAGAATCTCAATAGTTGACCTACCTTGCAATCTATTTTTACGCATTCTTTCCCAGTTGCTCTGATGACGTCAGCCAGCTCTTTGTTCACGTGAAACCGTGCATAGGTCGTGTTTCTTGGTAACGCGCCGCGCCTAATTAATTCCCCACGTCCATGCTTCCATCCATGATTCCATCGCATCCCAAAGCGCAAGCTTCCTTTTCTTGCTTGATCACAGAGTTTGCTTGCTCCTCCTAATCTCGCTTTCTCATATCAAATGGACGGCCTCGATCCGTTTGATGGCGATGAGGAAGCCGCCCTTCGCTATGCAATTGAATTATCTCTGCAAGAAGCCGGCGATCAGCCGTCCAAGAAGCCTATCGAGCTGAGCTCAGAAGATGACGACAACTTGGATAATGGACCCAAATATCCCGCTATCTCCAAAGCAACCAAGGATCCCTCTACGAAGCAGCCAATCAAAACTCCCGCGATAAAGCAGTCGGCCAAAGATGATTTGCAGAAAGATATACCAGCGAAATCACAGCCAGCCGCATCTGCGGCGCCAAGTATTTTCGCAGCCCTGGGATATGACAGGAAGAAGATGGAGGAGGAGCGACTGGCAAGACTTGGAGGAAAGCGGAAAGCTCCTGAATCGGAGCCGGACGCCCAACCCCGTCGCCAGAAGCCCAAGCTGGATTCTGACATTCGCACCGCCGCCTCTGGCTTCCAGACCCGCTTAACTGCCCAAAGCAAATCGGCTCTCAAAATCAAACCGGCTCTCAAAAGCAAATGGGCTCTCAAAAGCAAATCAACTACCCAAACAAGCTCCTACAGTCTTCCATACCCAAAGGGCGTGGTAAAGAAAACGTGGGCTGCTGGGTTCCCTCGCGCGGACGATATCAAGATCGAAGAGGTCCTGCAGAAGAACGAGCTTGAGATAGCTGTTATTAGCTCCTTCCAGTGGGATGAAAAATTTATGTTATCCAAGATCGATTTTGTAAAGACCAAGGTCTTTTGCATTGCTTTTGCTTCGAGCGAAACTCAGGTATGGCTCCAACGCTAGCTGTGTAGAATGTTTTCAGGATCAAACTAATATGACAATGTGATGCACAGCAAAAGGAGATCAAGGCCAACGCACCCAAAAACGCTAACGTCAAATTCTGTTTCCCTCCTATGATGCCAACCGGAAATATGCACTCAAAGTTACAACTACTCAAGTACCCCAAATACTTAAGAATAGTTGTCCCGAGCGGCAATCTAGTACCTTACGATGTAAGTGAGCACACCTTGCTCTAGAATATGATAGCTTACTATAAGACAGTGGGGTGAAACTGGAGTTGTAGAGAATATAGTCTTTCTGATAGACCTCCCTCTCATTGAGGACCCAGAACTATGGTCGACTAATGATATCGGTGCATTTGGCGAAGAACTCTGTTATTTCCTTCGGGCCCAAGGATTGGAGGAGAGTCTAGTTAACAGCCTCGCCAAGTATGATTTCTCAGAAGCCAATCACTACAGATTCGTTCATACAATGTAAGGTCTTCGTATATTGAAAGGTCTACAATATTCCTACTAATACTGAAGCAGCGGAGGTTCTCACGTGGGCGACAAGTGGCAACGAACAGGTACCTAAATATTCGATTCAGTATTTGGAGATATTCCTATGCTAACTTATTAATCAAGGCTATTGTGGGCTTGGCCGGGCCGTCACATCTCTTAAACTCAATACTGTCCAAGATGTCGAGATTGACTTTGTGGCTTCGTCGCTAGGGTCCATTAACACGGACCTGCTGTTGGCTCTTTATTATGCCAGTCAAGGTCAGTTCCACTCCTTCAATTAGGCATGTCTCTAGCCTAACGAGATCAGGTGACAATGGTCTGAAAGAATACGACATGCGGTCTACGAAAGGCCGAAAGAATAAACCACCCACAAGAGCTCAGTCAGCCCTCGATGATCATTTCCGAATCTACTTTCCATCCCACGACACTGTGATGCAAAGTCGTGGCGGCAAGGATGTAAGTGCAAAGTCTCTCAGCCTATTAGGATCAAAGGCTGAATGGTCTATCGTCGTCTAGGCTGCGGGTACAATCTGCGCCCAGTCGAAGTGGTGGGATGCCGCTACGTTTCCTCGAGAACTCATCCGCGATTGCCAAAGCATCAGATCTGGTCTTCTCATACATAGCAAGATTATGATGGTCCAACATACCCGATCAGGCAAGTCAGAAGGTGCTTTTGCTTATGTTGGAAGTGCAAATTTGTCCGAAAGCGCGTGGTAAGCAAATGCCCGTCCGAGACCCCGGAGGATAAGTACCTATATGCCAACGTTCAACTAATGCAAAATTTGGACACAGGGGTCGTCTTACAAAAGAAAGGGGAACTGGCAATCCAAAGCTCACCTGTCGCAATTGGGAATGCGGAGTTATCGGTAAGTAAAGTCCATAATTCATCTATAAGATGCTGCTACCCCCTAGTCCTTGTTAGCCCTTGATCGAGAGTAGATCTTTATCGTTAGCGCTTGGGGTTTCTGAGCTCACGAGTCGGGTCCCGCGACCTCCTACCGATGCTAAACTGCTCCATGAACGGTAGTCATTGACTTGTAGTTCAGTTCCTATTCCTCCCCGCGAACCAGACAAGATCGGCAACCGCCGTTCGGAGCTATCCGACTTCTACGACACGGTTCCCATACCTATGAAGGTCCCTGGCGAGGCTTATGGTGCTACGAAGTCGAAGCGTCCTTGGCTGTTTCTTGAGAATTGACGTTCTTGATCTCATGCGCCCAGCCCCCATAGCATTACGGTCCAAGTAGGCAAAGCGTGAGCCGCTAATGGATCGACACTTAGCGTCCAGCGGCGAGACGGCTATGTGCTTTAGACACCGACACCATCCGGGAGCACGGGTGATCCGCGCTAAATACTAAGGTGTCCATGGAAGCCGTGGCGGCTGTAGACAGCCTGGATATTCGAGAACTTTGCAGCCCAGAGAACGAGCTGCTAAGCAGAAAACCCAAGTGGCGCTAATAGGACTCCCTGATAAAACCGTAACTTCCAGAGTCCATTGCTTGCTTATCAATCCCCATGGCCTTTATTTTTTTCGCTGGCGTGCGCTCGTCGTCGCTCACCCCCTCCTTGAGGTCTAGTGTATAGACCCCGGAGCTCCATCAGATCAGAGCTATGTACAAAGTCGAGCGTCATATTTCACATGAAAAAAAAGGGGATGTCCAGGTGATAGGCTGAAGGAAATGCAGGGTGCTTCCATGTTTCTTACAGTCATTAAGGTTTGCGGTAATATCAGTGCCCTACAACGTAGGTCGCGCTTCATGACCCCCGCTGGGGCTACCACGTCTTGCCATCCCCTATTCAGCTGTCAGATCGACGATCAGCTATGCTTCATTCGGCCATTTTTCACGGTTGCATATTCCATTAGAACGAGTTCCTTGCGTGTTCGCTCTTGGAAGTACTTACATATTACCGAGCTCTCGGTTGGGTTGAGCTGGGCGAAGTAAAGCAGCTTTCGGTTTGCCGGTCTTTGTTCCTGCATTCAGGAGGGATGATCAAAGGTATATCTGTAGATCCAGTGTTGAGCTAATAGAAAAGAATAATGAGTATTAGCAAACTGGTACGCATAAGTACTCACTACTGCTCGCTATCGCGGCGCCTCATGTATGCGTTGCTCCCCCTTTACAGCGAGATAATTAGTACAGACTAATCCCGCCAGGGCCTATTCAGTGCCTAGGATATCCGGCCGTAAATATGGGCATCGGCCTCTATTTCGCCCTCCCCCCATCAATATAGCTAGTCTAGCATTTCTAGACCAACGCATTTTACGTCTTCCCTGGCCAATACCTGTCAGGATAATCATCGGGTAGATGAAACCCCCATCGCCCCTCAGAGTCCGGCTGATTAACAAAGTTTAGTGTCAGCTCCTCTCAGTCCATACGAGGATATCCTAGCCACGCAGTCTATGTCTCCGTTCGCCGGCACCTCTGCCCGTCGCTGCTAGTGCTTGTGGGTCTGAGACCATTGGCGGGTAGCCTCGATGTGGGAAATTCTCTAGCAAAAGTTCCCCGCTAGTTATTAGTAGTTCCGATTCCAACCACATACCTCGTACCCGCTGCTAGTATCCCGCGGAGGCATGACTCCGTTGAGAACAGAAGACGAGAGGGACGATGCGGGCTTAGTCCCGTAGAGCTACCGATCTCAAGCAGAGTATTTTCCCCAGCATACATGATGTGTGGTGCGGGGATATTTTCGTGCCTCTGAGGAAGCCGAAAACAGCTAGCTAACGTACGGGATAACCCCAGCGGAACTCACACCTAAAGATTCAACGCGAACCTTAAAAGGCTCCTCTATTGGGCTTGGTCGATCGCGCAGGGGGGGCTGTAAGTCAGCGGTTAACCCTGGGGGTCTCAACTCGTTCTGCTGTACCTCAGCAATGTGATCAACGGAAAGGGGTGGTCTACGTACCCAGCCTTGTACAGAGCAGATCCCGGCCAGCCTGGGGATTGTCAACCATAGTAGTCACGGGTAACTGCAGGTGCTTGAGTAAGGCTGCAAATTTTCAGACGATGGCGCAATTTTGGACAAGCCCAGGCTTCGAAGCTCGGGTGATAGTGATATCTCTGTAGAGTAAATATCATAAGAGAATTACAGGTACCTTATACAATTACATGTGGTTATGATCTTACTAGGTACATAGCTCCAGCTAGTTAAGGGCTTCGCACCTTGGCTACATCTACATTCACATGAGAGACCGTGCCTCGCTTTTGTTAACAGGGATTCACACAGTCGGTACTGCAAGTAACAGCTGGCTCCCGTAACAAACCAACTCGATGAGGATCAGTAGATGGGACACATAAGGCGCCTAAATCTTCTATTGATGCACTCAGCACGTAGAATACTTGTCTAGTGACAGACAACGTAGTAGTAAGATATAATATATCAGATCGACGCGTACGACGACGCAAAATCAAAGATAAGCATATATACCTTAAGGTATGACTGGGTAGTTCCCGATGCCCCTAAACGATACTTGTTCCCGCGCAGGGGCTAGATACACCGCAAAGCCCTCTAGCTAGCCTATGCGGAAAGATCCCTTGGTCATCTTCTTTGGGCTGTTACTTTATGAAGCATAAAGTAATTTACAGGGTCTAGTAGCAGTCATACTGCCTATTTCGGTATTCTCTCTTGTATCTAGCTAGGTGTACTGATTCTTGGGGAGTTATCATCATCCCTTCGTCACATTCCGTGAGGAGTTATGCCAGGATGGGTACGACATACTAAAATCGGTACCCATTGACAAGTTCGTACCAAGGTTGACATACCCTTGTTTTGCTAGGTGCTTGAACGGTAACATTTGCGTTGCGGCTCTCTTGATCCACCCCTTGGCGCTGTCGTAACCTGCAATGTTGCGTTCCATCCGATACGCTGTATAATTTCCAACCTACCCAGTACGCTAGAATAAGATAGATAGCTAGCAAACCGAATTCCGAAGATTCGACGAAATAAGTGTGAAATGATAGAATGGGATCCTTTACCACTACAATAGTAGCAAAAAAAGGAAACGTAACATCTGCTGGAATCGCCAGCACAATGAGACCATGAAGCTGCTAGCTGGAACCTCGCAATTCCAAACTCCGTAGCATGTGATTATCCCCCATCGAAAGCTGTAGTCTCCATCGTCGTAAGTCGGCTTCTAAAAACAGATTTGGTCAATCTCACATAAACACTAGCCTATGCGGCATCACCTCACGTATTATTCTGGCGTCTTCGTCACATGATACTGTCAGAGGCTCCCAGGACGTAAGCTAGCCGTCATATACCGCGCTGACCAGAGAAAACTCGAACTGAAACGGGCTACGTCTATCCTCGGATGTTTTAAAGGGAAATACGGGTTATAGGTATTCTTATCCGGTTTTACGAGCATATATATGCGTAAAAGCAGCATACCACCGAAATGTACCGGTTATCCAGTGTAATTGTTTACAAGCACGTGAGTTGAGTTTACTGTACGTTTATTAGTTAGGATGCTTTAGAGATATATTAAGGCAGGTAAATTTCCTTCCAAATGTTGCCGATAATATAGATGATGACAATGATAGCAAAAGCAGGATAGAATTAATGCTCAAACGCAAGCCTAATGATTGTTTTGTTGTCGACTTCTGAAGAGGCAGGGACAAGAACTATTCGAAACGAGCCCCTGAAAACGGGTAAAAGGGGATTCGATATCGAACACGTAACTGCTCAACATGGCATGACAGCTCGGAGTACGGATTGGGGGGATCTAATACGATATTGATAAATACATGTGAGTATTGGGCTGCAGATATTCAACTGCTGAGGATGTATCTATGTGCATCTGAACATATATGGGGAAAGTTCGCCGGACGTCCCTTATCCAAGAAACCATGTACTTCGTGTACATACACATACAATGGAGAATATGCTGCCTACCAGTCATTGAAACCGCAGATGAATATACATGTAATATACCGTCCGTAGGATACTTGTATCAAATATCAACTATGGGAGGTTAAGTAGTAGTGTAGTCTACCGTAGTGTATATGGTACAGCGAAAAATCCGAAAGCCCTACCTAGGCGAGTACGGACACTAGGTATAAGCTTTAAAGAGTCATCGCCCCAGATTGTATGGGGTGTTAGCAATCCAGACGGACTAAAAGCACAGGGATACGGTATCTACACATGTATGGACATGGATATCCATTTGATGGTATGTGTACCAGGTAGCGTTGGGTAGAGTAGGGTACGTAGTATGTGTTAGGTAGATACATATACCTTACCTAGGGTCATATTCCTTTCCTAAGCTTCACCTCAACCGTAATTCATAGTTGGTATTCATGATTACTTCCTATCGTCTAACCCCTAGTAATCATTTTGCTCAAGTATCGCAAAATTGCAAATTGTAAACTGCAGAATTACAGAATGACGTCGCGCTTTTAGCCACCGATAGACGCACAACTAGCAACTGCGACCTTGGCTCGTCTCTTGTCCCTTTCCGCTTCGGCCTTTCCCCGAGGAAAGCTTTTCGAACAGCAGCAGCCGCCATGGTGCAGTAGAGAAGGAAATTACGTAGGAAAGGAAAGCCCCTCAACACGACATCGGATTGTCTACCTACCTACCTAGGTAGTGCTGAGACCACTTTTCCGGGTCTGGGCCGCACCATCGAAATAACGTATACCGTAAAGTTGGGGATCCGACGCTTTGTTTTCTGGCCATACCAGCCAGCCCTCTTCTGTCAGCATCCGACCGTACGTACTATTACCAGTCCAAGCCCCAGGGCCTTGCCTCGTGGCGCTTTCATGCACGTGGATGTATATCATACGTGTTTTGTCAAAAACTCTACCTGCGTTCCTCACCCTCTCCCGCTCACACCCCGAAGATTCGAGCCCGTACTAAGACAGCCCGGTTAAGGTTTGTCCTCTAAATCCCGACTGCCGAGGACCCTGGCGAACACTTGTCGTCCTAAGATCTGATACCGTAACTTTGGTCCTGGTCTTGGTCCTGGTCTTGCGCCCAGCACTGCGGTTCCACGCCAATTCTGGGGTGGGCTTTTCTCTGTCTTCTTTCCCAAACCCACCACGGGTCTATTTTATTTATCCTATCAGTACTCCAGCCTCTGACATCTCTTTGGGGCTGATTGTCCTGGAGTCAATGTAAAACAATCATATATAAGAGTAAAGTGTTCCTGCTCTTTCACCCAGATTCGACCTCCTCCCAAGATCTTGGGTTTGGTTAGACACCTTATATTCGATCCTCTACCCTAACTTCAGGCTAGGATACAGTGAGTTGCAGTGACTCTCCCACTTAAGCACATCATTATCTAACCTACGTAGTAGGAGCTCACCACCCAAATACAACTTTTGCCTTTACGCTGCGAGAGGATTTGATTGTTTAGCAGTCATCAGTCAACCTTCTCATCGATTAAGCTGCCTGCTGCATTTTTAACTGCCGGGAGTAAATCCTATTGCCGTCGTTAAATTACACTTCATCGCCATGGCTTCTGGTGGCATAATGGGGGTGGACCGCCCTGCCGGAACGCCTTTGCGCCCGACCTTCCAGGGCTACATATCTACAACTATGGACGCCCTCATCCTGTTCGAGGCATGCTTAACCGGTAGGCTTACTCACGTACCCAGACGACCTCACGATAGGGAACGCGCCGACCTCATTTCAAGCGGCAATATTTTCATCTACGAAGAGAATTCCTCGGGGATCAAACGCTGGACCGATGGCATGTCCTGGAGTCCAAGCCGAATACTAGGCAATTTCCTCCTGTACCGGGAACTCGATAAACCCTTCCAGCCTGGCGAAAAAAAGCGGGCTCTCAAGCGACCTAAGTCTGATGCCGGAGGCATATCGAAGCCAAGCAGCTCGCGATCGAGTTCTGTTAGCGGCTATGGCGGCGCTTTGGTGTCAGGGGGTGGTGCCTCGATGACTTATAACGGCTTAAACGGCGCGCGTAACGACGCTGAACGATCGTTGGTCGGATCGTTGGTTGACTCCTATCAATTCAAGACTGATGGGCTCGTGAAGAAGACGATAAGTGTTACTCATAACGGCATCCAACATCACCTCGTTTCCTATTACACCATCAAGGACGTCATTGCCGGGAAGCTATCATCACCAGCCCGATCGGAGCAGCTTAGCGACGTTACTCCTCGGCCCACCCTACTATCGTGTGCTAACTTTCGAGCACCCGTCGATGACCATGAGCTCGCCGTACATGGGCACAATCCCGGCTGGTTCACACCCAACTACAGCATGAATGGTTCAAATCCACGATCCCTGTCTGTTCCTAGCATCCATACAGCCCATACGGGCTATGCACAGCAGCCTCAATATGGCGCCTATGCTGCCTACTATGGCCAACCGTACAGCAGCAACCAGTCGTCATATTTGGCGCAGACGCAAGCCATCCCACAACTCACTTACCCGTCTTCATCTCATGCCAACTACCAAACATCACCATCTCAAGTCGCCTACTCATCTTCATCCCACGCTACCCACGCCACCTACCCTTCCTCATCAGCTCAGGTCGCATACCCAAGCTCATCTAATCATATAACGTACCCAAGTTCATCCTCTATCGTGTATCCGAGCTCAACCTCATCTGCTCATGTCACGTACCCATCCTCATCCGCCCACGTCGCGTTCCCATCTTCATCTTCGGCATCTACATTTGTCAACACCAGCTACGACGCGAGCGCATTTGACTACGACAGCTTGGCTGTAGACGCCACGGATAGCTTTGACCAGAAGTCTACCGATCGGGCTTTTTCCTACGACCAGGGACCTACTGAGCCCACCTTGAAAAAGGACCAGAAGCCTTCCGACCCAGATACGTTCGTATATGATCAGAACGGTAGTTTTAATGGGAACGAGGCCTTCAGCGGGCACAACGACAACTACACTTGCTGAGAGAAGGAGGCGACTCGAAGCCTTGTACGTCTCCTAGGAGGCCAGAGGCGGACGAGTTCAGGAAGCGGCGCAGAAGTCTTGCCGAACAATCGACAGTTGACGAGGACTTGTCGACATACCTAACCACAATATTAAACTTGAAAAAAGAAAAAAAAAATCATAGTATCAGCCAATCAAACGGCTGGCCGTCGGCAACATCCTGGCCGTCGTCAAAACCTTCCTGCCAGTCTCTGACTGTCAGATGCCGACACAACAGTTGTTGAAGTTTCCAAACTCTGAGGCAATGAAGGAGAATTTGGAATGGACGCAACAGTTGCAGTCGAAGTTCCCAAATTTCGAGGCAATGAAGAAATTTGGAAGGGGTGGAGGTGCTCTGGAGAAAGCGGGCGAATCTGGGCCTATCAAGGATGGACTTTTTGATGCGATCGCGATCGGCTATGGAACGCTGGTGGTAGTGATACACCGGTATTTCATGGGCCTCATATTGGGTCGGCATCACCATTTCGCCTTTTTCCTACAGCACCTTCTCCTATCGTGCTTTTTATTTCATTTATCTTGATACTCTTCTTGCGCGACTTTACGACTTACGATTAGCTATAAAAGGAAATACATGACCAGTGGCTGCGTCAAATTCACAAATTTATATTATTATTATACCTATCTGTCTTACGTGCACTATCGTGACTTGTGATAGGATCGTATGTATGTGTACTAAGACTTGCCGAATCTTTGCCGCTTCTACTATGACAGAAGCTGATGAGTTGAAGCTATTTCCAACTCCTTTTTGGTGTAGTACGGCGGCTACCTTAGTCATCATCTAGGCAGCCAATCATGTAGCTGCATACAATACCCACACCGTCCGTTTTGGCCGGTGACGTCGTAGTGGTCCCCGAACAACCAAACGCAACACTGTGCCAGACAGAAGATTTTTCAACTGTGAGCCCTTCATCATCTTCACTCACCTCGACCCTCACCTCATTCTTCGTCCTGGTCGCCTGGTCTCTCAGCCTCGCCCTCTCATTATTGCTACCGCCGTCGCCCTATTTATCCACAGACCCGGACCTGCCATAAACCGTAATATGAAATCTATGCCATCATGACTTCGCGGGCACTCTGTGGCGGCGGCCTGGCGTGCCGCGGCGCGCGAGCCGTCAGGAGGTTGAGGCTAACCTCAGAGGTCAATCTCCGTCATTTGGCGCCTGTCTCCTCGCGTAGGTTCTCGAGTGCTGTCAACATGAGCGCGGAAACGCCATCGCATCGGACGGCTAGCGCCTCGTTGTTGAGGAATAGAGCGGCGCGATTGCAATTGGGTTATGGGGAAACTCCGTATTTTGAGGCTCCGGCGACGCGCGCATCGTTGCTGGGAATTGAGTCACGACGATGGTTTTCTCGAAACAATCCGAGCTTTCGAGAGCAGAGGGAGAGTTCTGAAGAGAAAGAGAAAGTCTCGTATGTTTTGCTTTCTACTATTTTAAATACCCCTTCGGTCGAGTCCGCGCGGGTCGGACCCCCGTACCAAAATTTGCCTAGTTGAACCTTGGGGTCTTTATGATTTTATCTAGCTGTTTCTACCTACTCCGGATTGATGCACTAGTTACTTTCATGGTACCGCGAAAACTAATTCAGGCCACAGAGTATCGTCTCCTCCACAGCCAGCGCCACCGGAGCCCGCCACCCCCGCGGAAAAGCCCAGCAGGGGGGGCATCCTCCCCAAGGTCCTGCCGAGGGGCCTAACGCCACACGAGAACATATACACGGTGCCCAACCTGCTCACGTTCTCGCGGCTCGTGGCGGCGCCTTTTATCGGGTACGCCATCGTCCACGACGCGCACGCCTGGGCGCTGGGCCTGTTCGCGTACGCGGGCGTCTCCGACCTGCTCGACGGCTGGATCGCGCGCCGCTGGCAGCTGCAGACCGTCGTCGGCAGCGTCGTTGATCCTATGGCGGATAAGATGCTGATGACTGTGCTGACCGTGTCCCTGGCGTATGGGGGCGCGCTGCCTGGTGAGTAGTTTCTGTTTTCTGCTCGCAACGGCATTTTGAAACGGAAAAGATTTACTAACAATGCGCCAATTAAGTGTGGCTGGCCGTTATAATCCTCGGCCGTGATGTCGGCTTAGGCATCGCCGCTATCTACTACAGGTGGATATCTTTACCTCCCCCTAAGACCTTCTCCCGCTACTGGGATTTCTCCCTGCCCTCGGCGGAGGTGCGGCCCACGACCATCAGCAAGTACAACACGTTCCTACAGCTGGGGCTGATGGGAGCGACGATGGTGACGCCCCTTTTAACCGCTGATGTCAGTGTAGCTATGATGGGATTTCAGTAAGTCCATCCCTGTTTACTTAATTACCTTCCCTTTGCGCGCAACCCGACATGCATCAAGGACCTTCCTTTAGCGAGTCCTAACATGGAGAATAGATACTTGGTTGCTACTACCACGGTCTGGAGCGGGCTCAGCTACGTTTTTAGCAAGGATGCTGTCAGGATACTGTCTGAGAAGGACAAACCCAAGGACCCGTAGCGTTCTGGTAGGCGTGACACGAGTAACGCCCCACATCAACCAACCCTTTACCCGACACTGGAAGCTGTCAGCCTGAAAAGGGAGACCATGAGAAGGAGCTTTTGATGGTAAACTTGGAAATGGGTGGAAGTAGCCACGAGTTCGGAATTAGCAGCAGGAGAAGCCGCCCCACTGGCCTTCCCCCCTTGGCAACGGTCGTGTACATTATCGGCGGTTGGGAACAATACAAATTCTTGGTTCAGCAAAAAAGCGTATGGGCATATATATAAACGGCATAGCATGGCATATAAATCCAATTATCATGAATTCCCTTAGGGACAAGATTAATTATTTTGATCCAAGATGCGTTCACACAAAGCCCCCTTTCAGGTTTATGCTCGTGAGGAGACAATTCTCGCAAGGGCGATTTATTGTACAGTAGTAATACAACTTCTAATTTTATGTACCCGCCGAATTCAACCGTAGACGCCCCGTTATCATGCATTTCAGTACCCATATACACAAATCGCTTGCTCTCTTTCTTTTCTTTATCATTTTTCTTTCGTGGCTACTCCCAGAATTACCAATCACAGCTCTCTCGTCCGCGCCTCCGCATCGAGCGTATCGACCTCGGCACCCAACGGCGCGGAGTCACGAGCCAGCACGTCATCCACAGCAGCGGCGCGCTGCTCGTACCTCTCCTGCCGATCCTGTCGATCCTGCCTCTGCACGAACCCCAGCAGCCTCACGGGATTGGATTAATCCCGTCTTCCCCGAGCTGTCCGGTCTAAATGAGTGGGGTGGCCCTTTG
>JAOXNQ010000009.1:1008233-1038984 GCA_028571165.1 Hypoxylon perforatum
GATCTGTCACGAGGGCCGTCCGCGCGCCAGACCGTGCGGCCGCCGCGCACGCCTCGGTGCCGGCGTGGCCGCCGCCGACTACGACGACGTCGAATGCTCTACACAGTTACTCTGGTTAGTTCGAGTCAATTGGTAGCCTGGGGCGTGAGTGTTCCTGTTCCGTTCACTGACCTTGTGCCTTCGGCTACGGTGGCGAAGCCATTCCGTTTAAAGCTTGGAGAAGCAAGAGGCCGCCTTCGGGGAACATAGACTGGTCGGGTGAGACCAGCAGGTCGCCATGTTCTCTTCATGTCTGCAACGTTAACAGGCCATGCGATCGCTAGAGAATAACGGCTCTGATAACTTTTTGTTGTTGTCGTTCGAAATTTCGCGATAAGCAATTGGCGATAAGAAGATAAGCTTAGATAAGAGAGTCGGTGTAACATGCTCCCCGCCAAATATAGAAGGCGGCGTGTTTCCTGCCGGCTTAATTATCTCCAACTTTAACTTCGACCCCTGAGTCCTGAGTCCTGATAACACAGTCAATAAGCAAGTCCGAAGGTCTTGGTAGGGTTGGATAAGTGAAATGTTTCGGTAACATCTCACCCGGACTTACTTTGGCTCAATCGTTTAAGCTTAAACGGCCCCATCTTGGGAAACTAATCACATCTAAACCTACAGCCCAGCCGTACCTAAATCATTGATGCCATGACGGGTATAGACTAATAGTTAAAGGGGAAAACGTCCTGTCTTCTTCCTCTTTGTCGTCTTTCCTTTTCTGAAGCAACATTCTTCCATCACCCCTGAAGAACCATTCTAGCCTTGAGGAGTCATTCATTCCATCATTACATACTTTCCTACTACGATACGTAGCCTACTCGAGCATAGACCTCGTGTCTATTTGGCCCTTATGATAGATCATACCCTTACGTAGGCTTAGCAAACTTCTGCTAATATTCATCACAAGGTTGTTGGCAAGTTACACCAAAGCCAAGTTGGCATCGCAATGACACAAGCAAATGCGATTGTAAGCATAAAAAGGACGTTTAGTTCATTTGTTTAATCAATTATTCTTAAGTGCAGATTCAAATTCAGTAGTAAAGCTAGAAATCAGCATTAACATTCCCCTAATCCTCCGCGCCAACTCACATACTCCATCTAAAAAGTTTAGCACGATGGAAACCCCGTTGCAGAGACCCTCCACTGAGGTGAAATTGCTCATTGACCATGACCATCATATTTGGAGTGAGGAAGCCATATTTAACGTCGTCTACCACAACAACATATTTGAGAACGACACAGCCTCGTGTCTTTCAGGTGGCCCGCTGTTTCGCGTCCAAGGCCGTTTCTCGTGGAGCCGGAGGCGTCAGGTCTTGGATGGGGTCAAGGACCACTGGCTCTTCGACTTCCGCCAGCACACCCTCGGCATCAAGAAAGGCTGGGTTGTCGAAGGTCCGCACGGCAAGCAGCTATGCTCGCTCCGGCACGACATCCACGGCCGCCCTAACAGTTCCGGCGCCCACTCGTGCGTCGAGGCCGACGTGTGGACCCAGGATGGCGACCACGCCCAGTTTCAAATGTACTCTGTTGGATCGGAGATGCAAGTCTACAATAAAAACGTCGCTGAATGGGACAGGGTTCTCGCGACAATCCATAAGGTCGACGTCATCGATACCCCGGGCACGCGTGGCGACCCGGAGAGAAGTATCTGGCAAGCCCGCGTTGCTGCCGGGGTCGACTTGAGCCTTGTGAGTCAAATCTGTTTTTTTTTTCCTCTCGTTTGATGCGTTATGAGGGAAGGTGTGCTAATGACGATTCTAGATCATGGTTCTGGTGCTATGTCGCGCCGAGATCGGAGATGACTGGCAGCAATCAAGACACTTATGATAACATTCTGTCATCGTCTCGTATATAATATGTTGAGGCCCGGGCGAGAAGCATACACATTCGTCTTGTATGCATAATATACGCGTTTGAATCTCGTAGCCCCGGCTGTAGAATGCGTATTGCGCAGGATTTAAAAGTTCTGTTGACCCCGTTGTCTTGTAAAAGCATGTCGACAAACTTCCAGATTTCTCCTAAAACTAGAATCTCGATAACGTCTTTAGCTTAGTTACACCTATGTGCTAGCCCGAGAGATATTATACCTAGTAGTATATGATCGTATTCCATACCTCGAGGGTCTTTGGTGATTGGGGTGCGAACCCTCTAATTGCAGTGGATATAACGAAGGGTTGAGATGCGGGCGTAATGCTGAAACTGATACAAGTAGCTGTATACGGTGAAAGTAGACTGTAGCACTGTTCTTCTAGTTTACCCTGAAACTTCTCGATTTCGTCTCAGTACAGATCTGGGCATCAGAAAAACTCTCCGCAATTTACCCCTAGGTGTACCTTATCGCAGCTCCAGCTCGAAGATCTTGGATGGCGAAAGTGCAAATGCCGAATGATGATATGTACCCCCCTATTGATGACCCAACCTAACCGTGCCTAAACAATAGTGCCTTGCACTCAATATCTCAACCAACTACCTATCCAGCGTCGCGTCATGGATGTGGTTCTGTTTACTTATTCTCAATAAGCCTAATCCTCTTCGGGTCGCCTGGAAGCTGGAGCACGGATACTTTTTCAGCTGTATCCTCTTCGGTAGTCTCCAGGGCTCTCTTCATCCTCGAATCCAGTCGCCTTTTAATAATACTGGGAAGATGACGCGATTGTGGATCGCTTAAGCTGTTAGTTGTCTGTTGCTCTTTATTCCACACTATCGTGATGTGGTCTTGGCCATCAACAAGAGGTAGCACGTCCACGGATGCTGACTCGTTGTTATGTAGCCGGGGAAGAGAAGTGAGATGCTGCTGCCGCAAGACAACCGACTGCCCGCCACTCGCGCTATGCACTAATACCTTCTCTGGTATTACATACTTATGGCTAGACGTCTTGATTAACGCAGACTGGACGCTATGATTCCCCATAGATTCGTTCCCTAGCTGTTCCTGGTTGATGCTCCCCTCTCGGAGATGCGGCGGCACTGCTCTCTCAAAGAAATCAGCCAGATCGATATAAGACTCACTTGTCTTAAGAACTGAATAGGATTGCATGGCGACTGGGCTAACAGGAAATCGGAAATCCCAACACGCAATGGGAACGTCTAAAGTTATCAGTGGGATTCTATTATACCTAGATAGGGTAAACATGTGAAGCTTACCTGGCTTATTGTAAAGCCATAGACAAATTTCGTTATACTTTGTGAATATAATGCACTCTAGTGAAGGGTGAAACACAAAAAACTCTCCAGTACTGCCTCCCAGTTGTGAGTAAGCTATAACCCTGTCCCTATAGGCGTATGTGGACTCAGATCTGTGGCAACTCCAAATATCAATCATATGACGGCATGAAAACTCCTTGGTAGCGCCGAGGGCTATTGTATTCTCATTATCAGAGAAGTAAAACCTCTCGTAATAGTGCTGCTTATGCGCCAGCGCTGAAGAAGTGTTGAGCTCCAGCCGTTGTATAATAGTGTTCGGGGTATTGGCGGCACTTCGGCGAATAGACCAATCCTCTTCCTCTATCATGAACACAGAACGCAGTACTGCAACTTTCCTTAAAGTCTTGCTGATGGCGACAGGAAATTGTAGACGATCGGGACCCCATTTCTGTAACATATTCGAGATATCTTCGTTTGGTAGATCAAATTCAAGATTCCAGAGTGTTTCCCCCGAATCTATGAACTTGATTATGTATCTAGCTTTCCAACCATGGTTTGTAGTCACTGAGCTAGACCTTTCCGTAAAGTGGTCCCTATTGGGTTCATTAGCGAAGACATAAGAAGTAGAGAGGCAAGAACCTAACATTGGAGGTACTACGGAGACGATTCCAATTAGGGGAGCTCCTAATAAAGACGTGTCTTTCTCCACAGATCTCGAGTTTAAAACTAGCTCTCGGGCGAATTCCTTTCTAGCACTTATGTCAGGTGGTGCCAGAGATTTTACCTCCACCTCTATTGTGCGGTACCAGAAAAGAGATTTGTTGAACGCAGTGATGCTTGGCCCCCAAATAGCGGCTGGATGCCCTTGAAGTTCGTGACTCCATTCCGAATTAAGAAGTTCGAGGTCCTTGGAAAATTCCTCTAAATGTTGGAACACTGTGGGACATACTGTCTTCGTTTCTCCCACATCCGAGGAGTAGAATGATGACATCTTACTTAGTGCATCCGCCAGCTTTTGTACACTTGGTCTTCGACCAGAAAGCCAAGAGGTTTCGATCCAGCTTGTGATAGATATCCTTTGACTCAGCATTTTATTCAGCATTGAATAGAATTGAGATCCATGATCCGTAAACGAGCTTCCGCGGAACACGTCTGCTATAGTAATCCCTAATTCACCATGATAGACCCAGAAACTAGCTGCGTATATGACCAAGGGGAACTTTCTTAGTAAGTCAGCAAGGATAACCTTCATTGGCGGATTGTTTTCACTGCATGGGCCTTGGGGTGCATCGTAAATGAGATATGACAAACATAGAGTCGAAGCGCTCAAATGAGCTTCATTGATGTTGACAGCGAAGTCGTTTCGCCCCCAATGATCAGGAGAAGTTATGAATTTCCTGAACGACGAATGTACGAACGTAACGGAACCTTGCGGGTCAACTTCAACCAAGCTTCCGCTCATTTTTGGAAGCACCCCTAGAAACCTCACTATAAGGTCTATATCGCGAGTTACCTTGCCAGGATTGATCCCAAGGATAGTTCGTAGCTCTGTGACCTTGAATGGTCTCTTGGCGACACATATGAGCTCAAACATCTTTCTCACTTTAGATCGTTCTGTGGCGAACGCTCTTGATAGAGCCTGTAGGATACTCCCATAGACCTTCTCAAGTCCTTCGATCACCCCATCAACGAAGATCGCCTCCATACGTTCTGCAGGGGAGAGGACTTCGCATTTGAGGTATTTGATCACAAGATAAGCCCACAAGAACATGCCTTGCGATTTCGATGTTAATATTGAACAGATCTGTGAATGCATTGCGTCTTTTCCAAGCAGTCCATCGGCATGGATATGTTTAATTTTAGGGGTCAGAAATTTTCTGATATCTCCTGCATTCTGCCCAGACTCAAGATCCAGCGGAACGAAGTATTTGAAGTTGCTTGGAAGTGTCAGAGTAGGTCTACTCAGAAGTAATGCCTTGGTTCCTGTATCATGACACAGCTCATGTATTATCTGAAGCAGTTCGGTTGAACTCGAGCATTCGTCAATCCCGTCGAGCACGAGCGTGGCGCGACCTAGCTTCTTCAAGTGAAAATAGAGAGTCTGCTGTATGTCCTCATCGCTACCGACAAGTTGTCCACTACTCTCGCTATCAATCAATATTGACATACTATCGAGGAAATCTGCGTCTGCACGGTTCAAGTGGAGAAGCTGAAGGAGTACTGCTCGTACTGCATGAGTAGGGGCACAGTAGTCAAGTCTTTCCGAATCGAAATGGTAAAAAAGTACGTGTTGACGAGGTAAATCGAATCTTAAATCAGTCTCATAGTTCGATTTAAGATCGTCAATAAGGATTTGGGAAAGGATGGTTTTGCCATATCCAGGCTTGCCTTGAGTTCGTTAGCTTAGCTCAGTACTTTAGTATTTGACATACGAGGATTAATAACTTACCCTTCACAAATAATATTGTTTTTGCATCAATTAATGATATTGGCCCAGAATTATCATCAACGGATTTGCTTTGGAATGATTTAAAGTCTTTGTAGCGTTCCGAATTAATGAACCAGGCACCAGTTCCACCTAAGCGTAGACTTCTTGCTTTCTCATATTGGCGCATGTAGTCGGGTGAATTTATCCAGAATTTGATATTGCCAAGGAGGGACCCTAAATCGGTATTAAAGTCATTAATTTACTAATACTTTTATCGGATGGCGGGCATACGAGTGGTGTTGTGCGCTTGGCTTGCCAATGGCTGTTTATCTCTCAAGCATTTATCGGCTACAACTATTTCCAGCTTTCTAATGGTCTCATTCAACTCCTTTAATTCGTTTTGGACTGATTTTAAGGTTTCTCCTGTTGTCTCGTTGTCAATTTCTCTCTTCTGAAGCTGCTGCTCTATGTAGAGCGACTCTTCCAAATGCATCTCAGCTTGGAAAAGGTCCTGGTGAGATTGTAACTTATCCAAGATAGCTGCAAACCGTACATCGAACGGTCTCCAAAATATGTCAGCAATCGCCGCAGCCTTATATCTGAGACCTGAAGTTATCATCAGCACAATGTCCCGCAATAGCTACTTATCTGGTTGAAGAAATACCATGGCGCTTAGTTGCAAATATTTTACTAGCATCCTGGCAGAATTCGATAATGTCCGCATAGATGTATGACAGTGTTTTCACTATGCGACCACGTCGCAAAGACTTGTCTGAAGTGCTGGTCGGAAGACCCTCGCTCTTGTGCCGCGCCACAATTCTTTCATGGTACTCGGAGTAGCCAGGCAATCTTTGACAAATCCTCTCCAACATTACAATCAGTTTCTCAAGGAATAATGTATAATTGGAACCGAGCTTTAGTAGTTTTAGTACCCAATTCAATTAACGAAAAAGAAGCTTGCACTAACGAGGAAGATAAAGCGAATCGCACCCCATGCCAACGCCGAAATTTCAGGGTTGGACGAGACGAAAATATTAACAACATCGAAGAACGGTCCCAATGATGTAGAAAGCTGTTCAATCCTTCTGCAAAGGCTAGATAGCTTCCCGTTGGATTGACGTTGTTCCACGTCAGCCCGTAGTTTGCAAATCATACTAGTAGGAGAGTCGAACTCTTTGAAGAGTGACTTGTCCTGAGGCGATAAGGCTTGTCTGAAGTTTTTTGACACTTGTACAAACAAGGCTTCAGCATTTTGGATTCTAGACGGTCGGACAATCGAGGATATTAGCTTTATCACTTTGAAGGGCTCTGATATGAACTCAATCTGCTCACTTACCCATCAAGCGGAGGCGGACTGTCGGCTTGATTAGCCATCATCAGCTAGGTGCCTTATACGTTAAACTAACATCTGGAGAGGGACGAGACAAGGTTCTGAGGAAAATACATGGCGTAGACAGGAAGGTCGATGAAATATATCAAATATAACTTTTGGGGCGCATATGGCTGCGCCACCGCAATGTGACAGCACCGATAGTGCCTGCTGGGCTGCCTTGATTGCAGGTAGCCGTAAGGCACTCAGGCGATTTTAGTCAAACCGGAAGCCCTGCGTAGCCTGCCTAAAGCCTACATAAATATTGCTACATGTGCCAATGCCGGTAAATATACTGGCGGGTCTGATACCTCGTCCCTGTGCCGTAAGATACACAGAATGATTGATACCTAACTTATCGTGGAATAAAGAAATACCGCAAACTCGATTTTAGTGTTGCTCTTGTGCAAACGCGCCACCATGTCTATGGGCGAATCCGGGGGGCCACAAACAGCCACTGACGCACTGACGAAGCTCCAACCGCCTTACCGTATCTATTCAGCAATAAATACGGTACGCGGACTGAATACGAAGGCAGAGAAAACTATGGTAGCAACTGAGCTCAAAATGCGGGCGTCTCGTTAAGAAATTTTGCATGCAGGGGATTAATCATGACATTATCACCACCAGTGTTAGGATCGCTGTAGCATCCCCTTTTATTGAAAGACAACAAGCCGGTAGATATTCGGGAGAACGTGGGCAAGAGGGCCAACCCGATAAAAGCGAGAAGACTGGTAGCCCAGGCAATGCCAAGTCTTTCATACATCTGGATTGTAAATAAAGGAAAACAGGCGCCAAATGCGTACCGAAGGAGACCGTTCGCCGCAACGGCAGAGGCGCTATACGTTGCACCATACGTGTCAAGTAAGAAGGTTATGCCGCCAAGACTAAGTTCAAGACCCAGCTAGAAGCCTCCTACCACGCTCCGGGAGGCGGCGAGCTCTACAAACCACTCAGAGAGAAAATAGTCGACCAGGCGCTTGAGCAGGGCTACGATGAAGCCTCGATGATGGAGCACGGCGTCGTATGGGCGGACGACCAAGATCCGTGGGGCCACATCATGAACGCCGGGTTTCCTCACTACGCTTCGGCATGCAACTTCCGCCTGTTCGAGAGCTTCGAGGAGCACCTGAAGGACAAGTTTCAGAACCTGATGAAGGTGCGCGGCATCGGCGTTATTGTCAAGTCCAGTACATTAAACATCAAGAGACCGGTATCCTACCCAGACTCGGTAAGTACCTATAGGTAGAGGCCGCCATCTAAGATTCTCAGCTCATCATCTGGCAGATTATCGTCGCCAACAGGATCGACGAGGTCAAGCCTGATCGGTATCATGTTACAACCACTATGTGGTCCTTGAGGCAGCAAGTTCCGGTTGCCGAGTCGAACGGATGGGTGGTCTTTTTCGACTACTCCAAAGGAAAGCCTGCGAATCTGATTCAGGCGGGCGGTGTATACGCAGATCTCCATTCGTCACTTGCTGAGAAAGCCAAGGTCGCAATCCAGAAGCGAGCAAAGTGGGATGAAATGCATCCCAAGAAGCACCGAGGCGCAAAACTATAGAAACTGATGGCACGATGTTCATGGCTCAGCAGATGCCAAACATATATCTAATGGCGCCTACTCTTTCTTAGAATTCCAAGAAATGTTCGCCTTTACATTCATCACACCCTCTTAGCCGTCTCAAATTCGATGTCAACGTCCTTTCCACCGTCACTAGGCAGATACGGCCTCTGAATTCGGTACCCAATGTGATGTGCCATGTGATTGATGTAGCTAGTCGCCTCTGGCGAGTAGTAGGGCAAGCATAGCCAATAGTCGTCGAGATAAAATTTCTTTACATCCTTAATGAAGAGGGTGTGTAGTGCTTGCCCGCACATCCCAGCACTTCGAACATGTTACCGTACTGGGCCAGCGAGCAGAGTGGTGGCATGGCGCTGGACTCGGTCGACAAGTCTTGTGATGGCACAGTTTAGTTGCCAGCCGCGGGTACCAAGGCGAAGGATTGCGGCAAGGTAGCGCTATTCGACGCCGATGTTCTAGATTGGCGATGGGCCACTTGGAGCGAATATCGCAACCGCCCCCTGCCTTACTATCGGAGTTGAGCTAGCCATCAGCTCATCTACCTACACAAAAAAGGAGAAGGAATTCTAGTAGATAGGAAAAGCGAAACGTGCTGCACAGGGGAGCTGTTGGGAATCATCTGTTCCAGGGAAAGATTAGCAGCGCGATAGTCGGACAACCAGAATGATACGCGTTTACTCCACGCATAGACTGGGTTTCTCGCGCACGGCTGGGGCTTCAAACCGCATTATCGAGCCAGGCAGCAAGAATAGTAATTTGAACGTTCGAGCTATTCAGTCCACTTAAGGGGCTTCCTACTAAGCGAGTAGAAAGAGTGTATGCTGTCCATCTACACTTTTCTGAACCGAGAGCTTTTGATCGCCAAGATGTCCTTACCAGGCAACAAAAGGGAGATTGAATTGCTTCTCGCAAAATGCATTGGCCAGGAAGTTAAGATCCCGAATCTCTTCCTCCTCTATCCGTGGGAGGTGAAGGTGGCTCCCCCGGACGAGAAACTAGAAATGGAGGTAGAACTCTGGCGATCAAGGTCAGACCCGCCCACAGCCCCTAACTAACAACTCATACTCATGACGATGAAGGTTTATCAACAACTTGACGAGCTTGAAGCATAACCGTGCAGTTGATCCGTGTCTATTTGCGCGAGGAGGTGCTCCAGACGCTGACTTTGATGGACTGGTGAACCTAGCTAAGTGGGCTGCGTGGGTAAGTTCGTCGAGACAAATGTTTGACGAGCTCAATCGAGAAAAATGCTGATGTGATAGATATACTATTGGGACGATGGTAATACACTTAGTAAGAACTTGTTCTATCATAGTCTTTGCTGACATTATTTTCGAAGCTTACGATCTGGGCGAATTCGACGACAAGTCTCAGGAGGTGGCGGCCCACCTCGAGCAGACAATAGAACTGGTTCACCAGAGTCTATTTAACGAGTTCCCGAATCGAATCGACCCTGCTACGATCGCTCCTACCTACACTACCGCGCAATCGATCCACGAATGGGTAGCTTGGATTGGAGGAGAACGAGGGCTATCGCGTAGGTGTATCACCCAAAGAGGGAGTCCGACACTAACATGTACATGAGCTGCGTTCAAGAGGTGGATTTTCAAGGTCGTCACCGATTACTGCAAAGCCGCCTCCTGCCTCACGACCGAGTTTTACAAGGGAACTATCCTGGACCTCGAGACGTACCACAAGATTCGTACGGATTCGTCCGGCGTGCTACCTACTTTGGGGGCCATTTTGTCAGTCACCGAGTCCTCGCTTGAAGTACTAAGTTAACATTAAGTTAGGGCCGCGGATAATATTGCGCTCCCTGACTGGTTTTTCGACCACGAACTTTTTGAAAAGGCCGGAGATCTGGTTAACATCATTGTCTGGGTGTACGCTCTGGGCGATATCTGCTTCTGGTATTCGAGATGCTAACAAAACGTAGTAGCAACGATGTTATATCGGCGTGGAACGAGCTCGTAAGTATGCTACTCCTGATAACTCGCATGTTGCTAACAAGGGGTAGCGAGCTCAGCATGTCGACAATTTGATACCTCTTCTCATACACCATAGACAACTCACACCACAAGAGGCTGTGGATGAAGCTTGCGGGATTATTCACCAGGCCTATCTAGACTTTGAAGCTTTGATACCACAGCTGATACAGCTAGGCAAGAGCAACGGCATTACTTCCGAAATGCGAGGATTTATCGCCTCTTGCAAATTCACGTGCACAGGTCTTCTTCACTGGTCGTAAGTCTTATCAGCCATGAGGGGCCAGGGGGTTATATTTAGTTCAACATTAACCAAGTACCAGGTATAATACCAGACGATACGTGCTGTGGGAGACTGGCATGGACGGCGGCAGTACATCTGTGGTCTTTGGCAAGGATCTTGCAAAGCGACCTGCTTGATAAGCCTTATTGTCGTGAATATCTGTATCAAGATGACTCGATATGAGAAAAGGGGCTCTGAGCCTACATATTTGATTGAGAGGTACACTAGGGTTCGCCCTTCCTCCTGCGCGCCGTCTTTTTACATTGAAATTACTATTTAGTAGACGTCCTGACATAAGACAAAAATAAAATGGCAAAAGATTAAAACGTACAACACCGGGGATTCGCTGGTCGTCACCGACCCAACTACTAATCCGGCGGTACCCAGCTTGTCTATGGGAGAGCGGACGGGATCCCGAATTTTCTGAGTCCTATGGTCGTACGTGAAATACTATGGTGCTTTTGTCACTTATAAACTGTCGTTGTGGAATGGAGTTGATGGGTGGTTGTCGCTTAGCCCCTATCTTGGCTGCCCGGGTACTCCAGGTACCTACCTACCCATGTAAGCCACAATGCAACACACCCAGACATGTATTTAATTCCAATATCACCTATGGTTTTGATAAAAGAAAAGCTGCTACAAAGTGTGAGATTTGAACAGAGTTGTGCAAGAGGTCCAAGGGCTTGATTGATTATTAGTGACAAGGAATTTTCTCAAGCTACGACCCAAGTAAAACCGTGACACAACATTACAATTGATTTCCCAATATTGGCAGCTCCGTCTACCGCCTCGCCAACTCCTTCCTTAGCCTACCCGCCGTCGTAGTCGGCGGCGGTTCGGGCCACGAGGAAACGGCATCGTCGACCTCATCGAGGAAAGTCGCCGCATTATGAACGCTAGTGCCACCGAGCACAACCCTAACACCAGGCGACGAGGCATTGATACCAGCGACGGACTTGGCCTCCTCGTACGTAGCACCGCCGACGACAAACACGACGATATCCTGGGGCTTGTCGCGCGTGGTGCCGCCGCCGTCGACGAACGGATACTGCTGCTCGCGCAGGCGGCCCTTGATCAGGTTCTGCAGCGTGGTCTCGAGGTGCGGCGAGTGCTGCGTGTACACATTCTCAACGCCCTTGAGGCCCTTGATGGCGCGCGCCCCCGAGAAGATGCCGCCCGACTCGAAGATGTCCGCGATGCCGCCCGCCGCCTGCGACTGCTGCAGCGAGTGGTGGTACATGAGCAGCTTCGCTACCATGTCCGCCTGCCGCGCGGGCACGCCGCCCGCGGCGGAGAGCAGGTCGACTAGCATGGCGAGCGAATTCGACGGGTGCTTCTCGTATCGTAGGGCGTACAGTGCCACGAGCCCGACTTTGTTCTCGGATGCCACTGACGGCGATTGTATCAGCCTTTGAACGTTCTGTGCTATGTTAGTCTCAACTCATTCGGGGTACTAAGACCGATTGCAATACCTTTAGGTCCGCGGCATGGTTGTCATTACAAGCTAGACTTTGCTCCACCTCGCTGACCTCCAACAGGTTCTCAGCTGCGACTCGCCGGCTGAGTTCTGAAACCAGAGTAACGTGCTTGCTGACATTACCGGAAAGCTTCCGAAATTCTGGATATTCTTCAATGAATCGTTTCATATCCGTTATCGACTCGATATTGGCATTATTCTTCGTCTTGGACTGATACTGCTCCACGTAATCCTTAATATTTCCGCCGAGGTCACCAAAGTTCAGGTACATGTTCTTCTTAAAGAACGGGTCTTGATCTTGTGATAGGACAATCTCTCTGAGTTCTGGCCGGACATCTGGTAGTTCGCCTAGATCAACTCGACCATTGTGAATTCCTAGTAGCTGGTGCACCATTGCCTGGTATGTCCATTGGTTTAATAGTGGCGTAGCAGGATCTTCCCTCCGGTCCAGGATGAGAAGTATTGGAGGAGTATCGACCTTCCGGAAGTCGAACAGTTGCTCCTCTTGTGTAATGTGATATCGTATTTCGGTTGCTAGCTTCTTAGCTAGCAGGCTGTTCTTCTCGTAGCGAATGAGCGGCTTCTTCTTAAGCGACAGCAATATGGCTATCAGACCGTCGGTAGTCCGCTGCAAGGAATCCGGATTCCATAAATCTGGCGTGCCGCTCCATATCCTCTGCTGTGGTAAGGCGAGATTAAGAGAAAACAAGTCCGGGTTTATGACGATGTAGTCGGCGAAGTGCTCTTGGACTTGCTTGACGACTTCGTGATCATCGGCCTCTGCTAGTCTTTCTAGCGATGACTTCTTCACTACGTTACTGAAATACAGGTAATATTCGCCGTATTTTGGATCGCGCAGTTCATCGATGAGGAATTGAATAGAATCTGGTGATGGGCGGACAAAACATAGACAACGGAGATGGCGCATCTTCTCCCGGTTGGGATTATCTAGCCGGTCGGTGAGATAGACCTCGTGATTGAGTAAAGAGGATTGAGTAATTGCGGTGGAAACGATCGGAACGGTATCCTTGTCTAATAAGAGTATCTTCATCTTTGCAGATGGCGTTCCCGATGCGCCATCTCCGGCTGACACTATCTTGGAGATGTAGCCGGAGACAGCTTGAACGACATCCATCTTGGCGGCTCAACAGCGAGGACAGCTGTTTTTGAACCCTTGTTCGATTGAGGATGGTTGTGTACTCGTTCTATAGTATGGTATCTCTCATTTGACTCATGAAGCAGATTTGAAGAGCTCCCAAATGTAATAATCGTTCGTTGAATGAAGGCTTAATGTGGTGTAAGTCCAGGTTGCAACACCTCAATTGAACATGCGGCGGGCGGCTCAGTTAATAGATCGTCACTAAAGCAGGGGTCCGTATGCTAAATGACGTTAAAGTGCTTAGTACTTGTTCTGCCACGTAATCATCTTACAACACGAAGTAACGGATACCTTATTCGATAAGATAAGCAATTGGGGAACCTAATCCTTGACAAAAAGTTGAGAGCTAAAGCTTCCATTCTCTTCTCACTTCTACAGCTCCAGCTCTAGCTCATTCCTCTAATGATTGATAACACAAGTGTCCTGGAGAAGCCTGGCACTGGAAGCCGTCTAATAAAATGGCTACCACAGAAACGTGTCCGATGAAGTCTGAGCCGACGTGGGATTCCCTACTAAAACCCTGTCTCTGTTTGCTCTAATTGACTAATACCTAAATAGCCTGTCCTTCACCCAGGGACTCATTGTCGGCCAGATCTCCGTCGTGCTTCTCATAGCAGCATTCATAAAGTTCTTCATATTTGGCGATGCGCCGTCTCCCGAGATAACCGCCACCATCCGAGCCGCCGAACGTCGATCCCGCACCCTTTCTCACAGGCAATCCCTCCTTACCCTACGATCCGTTACGCCGAACCCCACGGACCGCCAGCAGCACCCCACGCTAAACAAAAAGAAATCGAGCATACTACGAAGCCCGCCGACCCTCACCATAGGCTCCATACTTAATAAGACGTACTACAATGTCGACAGCCACCAGCCCGAGTCGCTGGACTGGTTCAACGTCCTCATTGCCCAGACCATCGCGCAGTTCCGCAGCGACGCGCAGCAGGACGACGCGATCCTCACGTCCCTGACCAAAGCCCTAAACGGCACCTCGCGGCCCGACTTCCTGGACGAGATCAAGGTGACCGAACTCACACTAGGCGAGGACTTTCCCATATTCAGCAATTGCCGCATAATACCGGTCGACGAAGATGGCCTGAGCCTGAACACGGGGCCCGGCGGGGAGAAGCGGTTCGACGCGAACAGCACGCGGGCGAAGCAGGAAGGCTCGCGGCTGCAAGCGCGCATGGACGTGGACCTGAGCGACATGATCACACTCGCATTAGAAACCAAGATCCTGCTGAACTACCCGAAGCGGCTGACGGCGGTGCTACCCGTGGCCCTGGCCGTCAGCGTGGTGCGGTTCAGCGGGACGCTCAGCATTTCTTTTATTCCGTCGAACCAGTCGCAGGCGACGCCGACGATGATGACGTTCAGCTTCCTCGACGACTACCGACTCGACTTCAGCGTGCGCAGCCTCGTCGGCAGCCGCTCGCGCCTGCAGGACGTGCCTAAGATCGCGCAGCTCGTCGAGTCCCGCCTGCACCGCTGGTTCGACGAGCGCGCCGTCGAGCCCCGCTTCCAGGAGATCGCGCTGCCGAGCCTCTGGCCCCGTAAGCGGAACACGCGCGGCGGTGATGACCCTTTGGACGGTATCGGTTCCGGTTCTGGCTCCTCGGGCTCCGGCAGCGCCGGCAAGGGCAAGGGCCGCGAGATCGCTAGGGAGCTTAGGGCCGAGGAAGCCCGTAGGGAGCTCCGAGCGGAGACAGCCGCTGGTATCAGGCACGAGCTGAGCCCGCCGGAGAACCTTAGGTACAGGCGGGCTAGGGGCCGCGGCGATGGCTCCGAGGGCAGCTTCAGCATGCCTGGGAGCTTGCCCGACATGGCGCTTAACCTGCCGACCTGAAAGAATCCTATATTGATATTTCTGTGTTCACCATGAGAATACATGTGTATAAAGACTGACTAAAGCTACACGGGCCCTGCCGACACAAGTCGTGGCCCAAAACTGACCACATACAAGCCCCTAGAAGAGAGGAGGTCGAGGGCAAGAAGGTGTGTATGATATATCTACTGTAAGCGAAACACCATTCGCGGAGAAATGGGAATCGGTTAATATCGCCTGGCAAAGAGCAATCCTGCCGCAGTCGCAGGGGCTTATAGCAGGGTCGCGAACAGAGCTAGAGCTTGCCGAGCAGCACTCCTACACACTTAGGAAGCCTGGTTAATGGAGTGTACGATAGTGACTGAGCTGGGCATATGGGAGCTCGGTCATGTAATCAAATGTGTAAAAGGCTAAAGTATGAGACAGCCGCAAGGTCAATATCGGTGGTTGTGGAAAGCCATAAAAAATTAACTCGCGATCTTGATTTTTCTACAAGACAACAAAGGCGGTTGGCATAAGCCGAGTTCGAGGGCTCACGATTGTCCTGCTAAGCGCAATATTGTACGATAGTGGAAGGAACGTCCTCACTCATGTACAATTCATTAAAATAATATTCATTACATATACTGTATATCATTACAACTCGGCTCTACCTTGGTACGATTTATAAATAATCAGCCATCCATCATGTATCATCATATCTTAATCGTGACAAGGGCATTTGAGCTCTCCGTTAATACACCGTAGTATCTATACCATCCAAAAGCGCCTGCGAATAGCAGTATATAGTAGACCACAGTCCAGACGACGGACGGACGGAACACCTTCCCCGTCCTATTATCCATAACGCCTTCATCAGGATACACGCGACCCCAAACCCGGGGCAGACCCATGCAATTGCAGAACGCGTGAACGACGAAAACAGCAAGCACGCTGCCGGAACGCAGGTACAAAAAGGTAGCGTAAGCGCCGAAGAGCGTCGTGTAGCTGAGCTGCACTACGGAGCGCAGTACAACGGTCACGAGAGGCACGCCTGGGTGCGTCACTCGGAACTCATAGGCGTGATGCAAGTGCGCCAGCCCGAATATTAAAGGAGAAACAAAAATGGTTGAGGTCACAGACGTCTGCGCCGCAAGCATAAGTGGCACCGAGGCTGAGCGGAAGAGAACCTCCTCTGTATATGGGCCCTGTTCATATTGTGAGCGTTTTGAAGGGAGTGAATTAACATGATCGGCGGGTAGATATGATAAATCAGAGATGCACAGAGTGCAATTGTATTTGTCCTCAGCGGCAGGGTCTTAATCTGCTCAGAAACACGGACCAATTTTCTCATCATGATAGGAAGTGTGGTTGGAGGATGTGGCTAGTAAATAAACAACTTACGGCTACGATGTTACGCCATCTTGTCGGTTCGTTGAAGACCTCAACGACAGGTCGTAGCGCTGTCCACTCCCGCCATCCCTCGTCGACCACAAGGTACTCATATAGTGGCCCCGCGAAGAGAACGGCGGTGAGTAAGAAACATTTGGCCGTCTCTATCAGACCAACCGGCCAGTACCCAAGCGCGTGCAAGGCCTCAGCCGGAGTGACCAGGCTTTCTGACGTTAAAATCAAGTATGTGATTAGAGAACAGACGACACAACTAAGTAAAACAGACTTGATGCGTGCGCGGATCACGGACGGCGCGTCCCGGGTCAGGGTCGGGGACGGCCTAGTTCTAGGCGACAGATAGAATGGTGCCACGTAGATGACAGTGTAGATGACCTATATACCAGTCAATATCTCTTCCGGCACGTGTAGTGGAGCCGCGGCTATCCGCATGGCTCACGGACCTCGGGACTGGAGACTTACCAGTAAAGAGACGGCGGCTCTGGTGCTAATTGGTGGTGGTTTTGCTGGCGCGGCTAAGTTAGTATTTTGTAACAGACGGGCAGATGGATTTACTTACGCTCTTCTTTTGTGAAGTAACGGGTGATGAAACTGGGTATCGTAGGCATTGTGAATATGAATTGGCTCCTTTAGGCGCCTTGAATGTATGATATCCCCCGATGGCCTAGACCTCCCCTGTGTCTGTGAGGCTAAGGCTGGATCTTGGCTTTACACCAAGCAAAGATACGAAGCTGACGAAGCTTCCCCCACGATATTCGCCGACTATTCCCCTCAAGTAGCTACCTCCCGAGCATAAAATGAGATTCCCAAGATCACAAGGGTGAATGAATCGTCGGGAAGATTGAAGGAAATTATTATGCTCGATCGGATTATGCCTTGAGAAGTGGGCGAACGTGTGGCCCGTGGGGGACAATGATTTACCTTGCGTTGTCTTGGGGTCCCCTTGTACCTGGTCGAATTCTCTCCGTCTTCCGACCAGGTTAAGTTTTTGACTTCAAAAAATTCAAGATGTCAAATCGGGCTGGAAATGACATCTTCAATGCGGGATTCGGGCCACTGCAGAAATTCAAACTAAACAAAAAGAGATCAGAGAGGCTTACCTACCTTGGGCACCTTATGTCATGCGAGGGAGACGCAACCGGTAAGGTCGCTCGTCTGGAACCTGTTGGCGCTTGAGATGCAGGCAGCGTCTCGTCCACCTACAAGATGGAAGTGTAAGCGCGAGAGGCTCTAGATAGTAAGGCCCAGTGTTCCACGACTTCAAGGCAAGACAGGCGCCGTGTCAAGGCAGGCTGCAGACTGCAGAGTGCTTCAAAGACAGGAAACAAGGAGAAAAAAGTTGACATTTTGTATGTCGTGAGACATGCTCCCTGACAGCTTGACCAGCCATCGCAGTTTTTTTTTTCTTTGATTGTGGATGCAGGTACTTTGAAGCTAGGGGGACCTGGTCAAGTCGACTGGTCGAATGAGTCCATACAGTACATAGAGCACATATCAATACTGTGAAGCACGGTCTTTTCAGGTGGAGGGAGAGGTGTCGTTAGGTGATGGGTGTACAAAGTACCTGATATCTATTAAGCCATTTTCAAGACCCCAATTGGAATCAGCGTCATAGTTGTTGTTTTCCTTCATAATTCCAGAAGCATTGACTGACATTTAAAAAGACGGGATGTTTATCCTCTTTTGGCGACGGATGGACGATTAAAGGAAAGACGCGAAATGCACGCGCTTACCAAATTGACACGATGTCGCGTCCTACTTGTCAGCTGTTTGTTAGGCGAGATACGGGCTATCCAACTACAACGGCTACGATACTACGACATAAAAACCGCGTAACCGCACCCTTGGGCAGCGCTAATAAAAGCTGGAACGGTCGACCCACCGCTGAGCCACGTTCTTCTTCTGGCCGATGCTTCTATTCCCGATTCGAGCCTAGCTCTTTAGCTCTTGCAGCTCCTGGTCCGCTCCTGGCCCACTTCAGTTTTTTAGTCCAAGCTCCTCGGGGCTTTCGGTTGGATCCATCATCGTTGGTTTTCTGGAACTCCATCCCCAGATCTCGCCCAATTACACCCCGCTATGGCCAACATTTAATTTGCACCTCTTCACCGATTATTTACCCTTGCTTGCGTCCTATTGACCTCAGCTGTCAATACCCTGGTCCCGGCCGGACGATGACAAGTGTCGTACGTATTGTACCTGCGCAAGTACCTGCATGTTGCATGTGTTATTTCCATCGGGACATATGGCCAGGTTGCGACCTGACATGAGAAAAGAATCAAGTGAAAAGAAAACTCCGTCTGGATGAAGATACTGTTAGCGGCGCCTTCTGAGACGACGCCATCTCCTTAGAACAAGTGTTAGAGAACGAATGGCTCTAAAACTAAGAGACGTTTATAGCCCCTGACCTCTGCTGTAGCCTGTGGTCTTTGGACTGCGTCGGGTGGATTTGCCGTGAGGTTCCTCGACCGCCTCTCGTTGTCCACAAATTCTTTTCAACCTCATTTCAACGTACATCCAGTCTTGCAGTAGACCTGCATGCTGCAGGCGGATCCTCACTCCGCCATTGGCATCCGGCTTAGGATTTACTAAACAACAAGACATAACGGAGACCTTAGTGGACCTTTTGCGCATCACTATTGCCTTTTGGCGTCTCGTTGAATTCGAGTTATCACTCATCATCGCGAGACGGAAATCCGGAGAGGTACACGATGATCTGCCAAGGGGTACTTGTACGACTCCTTGTCATCTCAGCCTTTTGCTAGACCGCTTCTGGTACCAGAGCCCCGTGAAGCTTCTCCCTGTTCGTTTCCAGGAATCTTTTCGGTCTTCATGCCCATGCCACCCCATACTACTTACATCTGTTTGATGGTACCCTAACGATGCTCCTTTTCGGCTGCATTGCATGGCTAATAAGCAGCCGCCAAAGATACATAGCTTATTCTAGATAGTCGCTAGCCAATCGATCATGAATCGACGCTCTAGGGGGGCACACTTCAAGAAATAATACCCTCTCGTCTGCCTCCTGACAGCTTCGCTGCATCTCTCTCTTTTCCCGCTCTTGTTTTCCCCGCGCGGGTGTGTGCGGTCTGTATTGTAGCATAGGAATTATCTTTTCTGGTCTCTCTTTGTCGGCCTGTCCCACTCCTTTGACGCCTTCTTATTATTCATCCCACGATCTATAGTTAGGTCCTCTATGCGACACTAGGCCACACATCTCCTTGCCCGATGTCTTTATTCATCTCTTAACAGATATAATTCTTTTTACTCGAACTTCACGTCTCTCCTTGGCTATCGTTGCCTATTGTCTTTTAGCTTATTCCTTTTCTTCATCAACTCATACTTGCTATTAATATTGCGCTTTGCTGCTACGACTCTCCGAATCGCTCGGACCCACGCTCATTATCATACACCATATACCCAGTTACACGACTAGAAATCAGGAACGAGACTCAACGCCTACGTTATACGCCTTTACGCCATCATCTATCTCAGCTTTAGGAATTGTCTTGTCGCCCGCATGAATCGTTATGGCCTATGTCGAATTACGTTTATAGCTGTTGGACTTAGGTAATTATTAAATCCGTTCGGATATTTTACGCAACTCCGGGCCGGGCCCGCGACAGAGGATGTCATCGTCGGAATCCTCATCGTCATCCCGATCCCAAAGGCCACCACTGCATGAGAGGTCAGAGTCGGAAAAGAATAAACTACAGATCCGCATAGTCCCTTACTCTCCTCCGAGGCCAGGTGATGCCGAGGCAAGCAGGTCGAGCGCTGGTGGACCAGGGATCGGGAGCGACGATGTTCAGAGCACGGCCAATGACCCGGCAACCACCACACCGAGGACGACGAGAGCCACGAGCTTTGGGAAGGAGAGCTATGGCGCCGGACCGTATTCTTCATCACCCTCTACACCCGCCTCGCCATTGGCGAAGGCCAAGGGTAGAGGTGTTTCAGGATCGAAACTCGCTTCTGACTCGTCTAGTGTTGGGAGCACTGCCCCACTATCCCCTGTCATTAGCAGGCCCTCGTATGGAAGCAATATTAGACCTATTAACCCTCAATCTCAGTCATCGCACAGCGATGACGGCTCTGCATCGCCAACGTGGAAGCGATCCTTGTCAAGACGAGAGAAATTCATCAACGTCCACTCTGACAAGACTTTCTCCGTCGTGCTGAAGACGACACGTCCGCGCAATTCCGACAGGTCGGATTCTACTTTGAAGTCACCCCTGCCCTCCAACACATCGACTATCAGCTCGCATGAAGAGAGCTCATTTGACGTGTCAGCCGAAGATCGTTTTGGTTCTCCATTGAGTTCCGTGCCCGAGCGCAGCATCTCCTCCCCCAGCACACCAGGTTCTCCAGCAGCCACAGCTGTGCCCGAATTTTCTGAAGAATTCGCCGAGTCTTCTTCTTCACCTTGGAACTACCGCATGGTCGGTGGTCTGCGCAAAGTCCCCAAGACTCCAGATTTAAAGGGCAAAGGCAAAGAAAAAGAAATTGCAGAAGAACCACTACCACCATTACCATTAACAATTATCACACCACCAGAACCGGAACCGATACCTTCTTCTCCCCTTGCAACAAAACAGTCGTTCAATTCTGAGCAGACTGCATCGACTATTGAGGAAACCACTAACTACAAGGTCTTGGGTCGCAGTTCGCCGCCGTTACCAGACACCGATAGTATCGACTTGCCTGACCTGCCTCCATTGCCTTCGTCGTCAATTAGCCCCAATTACGAAATCCTCGGTCAATCATCTCCAGCGCAGACTATCGCGTCGTCCGCTGCTCCGGCGTTCACTTCGGGATTCACTGACACGCCAGGAAGCAAGAACTACATCGTTTATGGTGACACCTCTCCCTTAGCATCGTCGATCGCTCCTTACCGAGGACATCGCTACCATTCCTCCGACGAGAGTTCCCTGCAGCAGGTGCGACCGTCGTATTCGCAAGAGAGTCTCGTCGTTCCGCCGCTCAGGCCACACAAGAGATCATCATCGGAAAGCTTAGGCTACTACCACCAACAATCTCGGGAGAATCTGCGAGGTCGAGCAAACTCATTCTCGTCCCTCTCTAGCATCGTTAGCCTAGATACCGCTTCGCTCTACAGCGCATCAACTCCAAACGTTGTCATTCTACGTCATACACCTTCGACTTCGTCCATCCCGCGATCTACATGGGCAGCAGGACCGTCAAACGCTGGACAGCAAAGGGTACGGATGGATACGCATCAATGGAGCTCACAGCTTTCGACTGTGATGTCGGAATATGAGGGCAGCAACCCTGCTGGGTCTCGTGTTGTCTCGGGCGCGTCCATTCCGGAGCGAGTTAGCAGTGCATTTGGGAGCAGGGATAGCAGGGATAGCAGGCAAATGCGAAGCATATCGTCGTCCCTCGGCCTTGATAACATCGAAACTCGAGGATCACGAGGATCGCATTCACGATCGAATTCCCGATCTGACTCCCTCGATCGCCCCAGCCCTGTTTATGCGAGAAACGGCAGAGACCAAGTACCGAGTCCTGGACTTCGGACAGTCCGAGATCTCGACGAACACGGCGATGGACTAGCAGACCTCCAGCAACTTCAATCCATGCCATCTCGAAGTCGTCTAGGTTTCTCGAGGCAATCCTCAGAGAGGAGTCTTCGCTCTACGACAAGTTCACGTGCCGGGAGTCTTACCGCCTCCTCTCTCCCGAGTTGGGCAAGGTAAGCTAATCGATTAAAATTTCTCGTAAATCGTCTCGATGCTAATAGTTACAATAGGCTTTATTATGGCAGCGGGGAGAGGCGCTGGATAGCACCACCCTCTATCAGATCCTTTTCCGAAGCTGGAGAAAGTCGCCCGGCGAGTCCTCATGTGGGCGGTGGATCCCCATCGCACGACCAATTTTCTCAATCGATTTTCAACCCGCGTCGTCGACCGAAGGATATCGATCCTCGTACCGGACGACCGAGTTCAATGGAAATTACCCCAGCTGGCGAAAGCGGGAGCATCCGACTAGCTCCTAGGAAGAAGACATCAAGCATATGGTCTCCGCATCTTCGCTTAGATACACGAGCCAGCCGCTTCAGCATATGGAATGCACCATCTGTCACCTGGTCTGCCGACAGTGGTGTGTTTGGGAAGCGCAATATACAGGTGGTTTTGTTCCTAGTGGGATTTATAATTCCATTTGGTAAGTACACCTTTCGTCATTAAAAACTGCCATTGCTAACATAAACAAAATAGCTTGGATGATTGCAGCTTTCCTACCGCTACCCTCTAAGCCCATGCTTGCCATGGACGAGCGAGACCGAAGCACAACGGGGTTTAATTCTTCTGGAGACCCGGAGTCTCAACAACGGCGACATGTTCTTGTCGACGACTCGCGTTACCAAAGTGCGCGATGGTGGCGAAATGTCAACCGCTTCATGTCCGTTGCTGGGCTTCTAATTCTTGGTGCGGTAGCCGCTCTCATTGTGATTGGTGTCCGACAAAGATGGGCACAATAACGACGAAGATAATAATGGCATTAATGGCGCTCGCGAGCGCAAAACTCGACCTACAACAATCTCCTTCTATTCTCACTATCTGAGACGACGACCTATGATTTTTTACGTAATATGTAATCACGACTTATGAGCCATGCTTGGCTTTTTCACAACCAATCGTTAGACCACTCTGGGACGACACCCGACACCACCATTTTCTTCAGCATCTATAAACGAGCATCATCGTTTTCAACTACTGCACCTACGCATCATTACCTTTTCATACTTAACACAACCATCATCTATCCGCCCGTCTATATTTACTTCATACATTGCATTCCGCCGCAAACTTGTACACCTACGTTTTACCCCTTACGACCTCTTTTATTTGCTTTTTATTATATCTTTGTAACATTTGTAGAAAAATAGATGGGCACAAACGGGACATGATACCCCCAACCAAATTGTTTGCTTGGAGTTGGGAAAAAAAAGAGGAAAGCCGATCTCTAACGACGCAAACCTCGGGGCATATTATTATTTGCTTTCTTGTTTTGGGGGACAGCTGACCGAGCTGTTCCCTTTTTTTGGCGAACGGGGATTCCGAGAGCAAGGGTGAACGGATGGAAGATTCCCCCTTAATGGAAGCAAGGAGTTGGAAGAGACAGAAATGAGGTGTTTTGAAAGGGAAACAGCCCAAGGCGGACGGGAATACGTCTACGGACAATCGTGTCCCTCGCCCCAACCGCCATGCTCTCAAGAGTTTTCACTTCGATGGCGTTTAACTACGTAATGTCTTGCTCGCACTGGGTAGTAGTCTCTTCCGTCTGCGGACGCTTGATGGCACGCCTGCGATGACAAGATTTAAATAAAGAAAAATATCTTTCAAAACTTGGTCTTCAGTTGTATATGATGTGAACCCCTGTATGATTATATGTATTTGAAATCTGAAGTTAACTATCAAACTTCAGCTATATTTTACTAAATATTACTATGGCTTGTAATACGCTATTCGACGATGCACTCGGGAAAGTTATATCCGATAAAATGTTGACGCCGTTAGTAAGCTCATATATTTCATTGACCAGCTGTCTTCACCTAGGGAAACACTGGCATCTTCCATTGGGGGTGAGACGACGCAGGATAGCATCGTAGGATTTTAGGCAGTCGTGAACATTATACGCCGCATAGTCAACGTCAAGTTCTGGCTTTAGAGGACTCAAATAAATATACTTGATATGCTTATGATTAGTCCTTGTTAAATATTAGTATTTGAGATTGCTTAACTGTCGTAATTTAAATAAGTTATGGGAACCAAGCCGGTCACTATATACCTTATATTAGATGAAATACTCTTATGTAAGTGTCTTATCCATTATCAATATCAGTAATAATTGTATTCCATTACGTTCTGTTTCTTTGCTTTCATCTGTGTTTATCCAATGCTTATTATATCCCAGACTGGTTGGTTGCTACAAATAGACCAGCCATCACTTGCTCCCCTTTCTCTTCGTAGGATATCTCTACCGCTGACTCTAGTCCGCTAGGTATCGCAAGCAAGACTCCCCTCGCGTGAAATTCGACAAGAGTTAATATCAACTTTCGTTTAACCTTACGCCTCGCCTCGATTCCATCCCAGCCCAGCAATAAGGCATAAGCAACGGCAAGCAGAAATCCTCTCAGCAAACCGCGTTCTTTCTCCTCTTCCGCAGGCATTTTTTTATTTTGCCCGTCTCCCTCTTTCTCTTCTCTGCTTACAGCTCCTTCTTCACCTCCCCAGCCGCAACCGTAGCCGCACCACCACCCTGCTGCTTCTGCTGCTGCTGCTGCCTCTCCTTCTCCCTAAGCCTCGCCTGCGCCTTCTCGACCTCGCCCCGCAGCTCCTGTATCGCCTCATCGATATCCCTCCCGGGATCCGCGCTAAGCCCGAGCACCGGCTCCTGGGCCCTACTACCAACAGTAGTAAGACTATCAGTGCTAGCCGACCTCACAAGGCGCACACCAGCTTCTTTCGTACGAGCCTCAAGCTTCTTCCTCAGTGCAGCCTTGGCGGGCGACGCGAAGAAGGCCAGGGTAGCGCCCGTGGTCAGGATGGCGTAGAAGTACACGCGGCCCCAGGCCTGGAGCGAGTGGTCGAGGCGCAGGATGACGAAGGGCGCGACGACGAAGGAGAAGGTGGCCTGTGTGGCGAACCACGACGCCGCGTCGTAGTACTTTTTGCTCGGCGTTGGCTTTTGGGTCACGGGGTCGAGGAAGAAGGGTCGGACGTTGCGGCGGAAATCTGGAAGGGTTGGTTGTGTCAGTCGGTAGGCTCTGTTTAGAAAGGGGGAGGGGAGGGGGTTATAGGAGGAAAATGGGATGACGAACGCTTTGCGGCCGTCTGGACGAAGCCAGCCATGACGAAGGCCATGTAGTATCCGGGGTAGAAGCCGTGCCAGAAGGCGCTAGTCACAAAAGTGGCCATGCTGGCGCGGAAGCCGGGCTTCCTATTGCGCGGCGTCACGCGCAGGTAGATATAGTAGCGCAGCCACTTGTTGGTGTTCATGTTCCAGTTCTCGAGGTACGCGCGGCTGTTCTGCGCCGACTCGACGCCCCACGGGTTGATGTTCTGCAGCCGGTTCCACGACACCTTGCCCGTGACGGGGTCCACGCCGTTGTAGCCCAGCCCGGCCAGGATGCACGAGCCCTCCGCCATAAACCACACGCCGTAGTATTTCGTGCGCGCCGTGAAGCCGACCATGTGCATGATGAAGACGCGGCGCAGGAAGCCGTTCGTCATGAACCGGTCGCCGAGGAGCACGTCGTGGCTGTACCACTTGCTCAGGTTGAGGAAGGCGTAGATCCAGACGAGGCCGCTCGCCAGCTTCCACATGGCGGGCGTGCCGCTCCGCGGGATCTTGCGCTTCTTCCTCGTCGGCGGCTTCTTGGCGGGGTCGAGCGTCGCGGGGACGTCGAACATGGAGCATTCGATCCAGCCCCGATACTCGTTGTAGTCGAAGGCCGGACCCGCGAATAGGGACGGGAAGAAGAGCACGTATCCGGCATAGTCCAGAAGCCCGGGCAGCTTCAGTATACGCCTACTCTTCTGGAAGTCGCTAAGCTGGTCCTCGGGCAGCGTACCGTCAGCCACGTTCCAAGCAAAGGCGGACAGCTTCATGACGAGCACCATCTGGGCGCCGGTAATGTCGACATCGGCGGGACTAGCGGCGAATTGGCGTTCAAGCTGGTTCGCAGCCATGTGGCTCATGAGGAAGACGAAGTTAATCCATGGCATGTAGGCTGACGTTCGGAGGTAGTAGGCGAGGCCGTACGTGACGGCGGAGGAGATGAAAAGGGTTCGGACACCGGTCCATAACGAGTAGAGGCCGACTAGGTAGAAGAGACCGCCACTATTCTCAAACCATTAGTGTCTTGATCGTCTAGGGCCCCAATAAACATAAAACTCTCGACGACATTCCATACCCGATTATGAATAGGTTCTTGTAATTTGGACGAGCATCGGGCACGCGTTTCAAGAGGGCGGCGAGCGGGTAGGATATTAGGAAGGAAAAGATAAGCTTGACTATTCGGTCGGTGGTCTTAGCGAGCTAGGTAATATGGAAGAAGATCGTATCTGTAAAACCTACGTTCGTCTGGAGAAGCACCTACTGCCCCAGAGAGCAGCTCGAACGCTACAGGACAGGGTCAGCGTAATAGACCTACGACAGCCAGCGGTACAGTTAGGGTTAAGTCCTACGTTTATTTATGTATGGCAACATCGTGTATTTGCGCGATTCGTCTAATAAGAGCTCTCGTCATATCATAGCTCCAAGCAAGGCGAGCTCGAGTGTTCCTAGTCTTGTAGGAGGGATGAATTCAGGAACAAAATAAGATGGATTTTAGGTTACAGTTGATCTACCCGTTGACAGCAGCAGCATTAAAGAGAGAAGAGCTTCTGACATCCGACTTCCGGGTATTTATCCTAGTCAGCCGAGCAAATAGAGTTGAGGGAGCGTCCGAAAATCATAACCAAGGAATTGGAAAGCGGAAATGCAGGTTCTTAATGCAAGACGCACTGCGAAGTTCTGACTGGAGCCTCTCTTCTCGTAGCGCATTTCAGACCCTGAAAATGCCTAAGAAATAAAAAGGTGGGAAGCCCGGTGATGTCACCCGCCAGGGAGCTGCTACAGACCCTCCAATGTGGGCCCCTGTAGCCATGTGCCAGCATTTTGTGCATGTGCTTGCTTCACTGGCTACCACTAAGCTACTGAGTTCGTTATGACACAGCATCTCAACAGTTTCATTCCCCCCTTGCCCCCTATTCTGCCTGTCTGCCTACATAACCCAACATGCGAGTCACCAGGACAAGTGTGCATATGTTCGTTTAGGAATTCCCTTTTTAGATACTGACAGATTAGCAAACTCCAATCCAGGCTCTTGTAAGTCATCACACAGTGTGGTTTATAGTTGATTAATTATAACTGCTCGAATTTGACAGCTCGCACAACCATATACGATGTGACTGTTTCTTCTCATGACACCAGTATTCGATATGCGCTCCGCGTAGTCAAAGAGCAAGATACTGCATTGGCCTCCCCCCACGTTTGACAAATGATGATGCCTCAGAAAAGATGATAATCTTCGAGGTCTTGTTCGTTTCCTATTCTTACGCCGTCCGAAATATGATGAATGACTTTCCCCATGTCCGTAGAGCTCCGTTTTCTCATAAGTTAAAAAGTCTATACCTGAAATCAACAGCGTCCCCTTTCATCTGCCACCGCCATATTGAAAGGCATCGTTAAGTATTATACAGTAGCGAAGACGCGTAGCAAGGGCGCCGCGTGTTTTGCCTGTCTCGCATCGTCTTCTGCCCGCTACGCTGGCTCTAGTGAGCCCACGTGCTTTTTGCAACCAGGGGCATCGCGGCGTGACTTGTAGAAGAATAGGACTTCTATAAATTTCTATCTATGAGTTCGCATCGCGGTTGCTTTGCGAGCTAGCACTCATAGTAGGCTGCGTCGTGGGCAACGAATTCTTGGCTACTTGCGACTGGCGCACCTTGGCCCAAGCATATACGATACCACTGACGAAACCGATGAAGATAGCAGAAACACTGCCGACGGTGACAGGTGCCGCAAAGAAGACGAGACCACTGACGGCAATAGGCAACTTGTTGAGAGCTCCGACCATAGAGTAGGTGGTAGAAGACGTGACACGAATGCACCAAGCGGAGCAGTATGAGATGAAGATAGCAGCCATACCCGAGTAGATCATGCCGACAAAAAGGGCGTTTCGAGACTCGGGAGGGAAGTTCTTTGCCAAATTATCGCTGGACCAGTCCTCAGCAATGAGGGAGCAGACGATGAGGACGGGGATGGTAAGGAAGTTGTTGTAGAACATGGCTATCTACAGTTAGCATCCAAGTAAGAAATTTTGATTTGCAGCAGAACTTACTATCCCAGTCCTTGAAATTCATGTTCTTGATGACCTTACGCATGCCCAGAACATAGGAAGCGGTGCAGAATACATTCAAGCCCATCCAGGCGTAACCGGCGTTCAAAGTAGCAAGGGCAGCAGCGGCTTCGGGGGTTGAAGCGGCATGTCGAGTGTCCGACCAGGCAGCAACGACGGAGCTGAGAACCATAAGGCCAAACGAGAGCAGGGCCAAAGGTGTAACGCTTCCACCGAACCATAGGACTTCACCGTAGGCGATGACAATGATGGTCAAGTTCTTGAAGATAGTATATACGGGAACCGACAGGAATTGTAGCGACTTTGTGCTCGTGTAGATCATACCGACTAGTAGAAGGGAAATGGGAAACCCTAACGCTGTGTTAGCAAACAGGAAGCCGTGAAGATATTAAGTCATGAAATACATACACCGCTTTCCCTTGTTGATATCGAAGGGCTGCAGGTTTTTGATCAAGCCTACTTGCTTGCACGCCTCGATCGTCACTATACATACGATGGACTGTCGCATAAGCATTAGTAAAAATCGAAGGGACACCTTTGCTAAGCCATTCCAAGGATATGTAGAAGCTTCATACCTGGACTGCGAGGTAGAAAAAGTTCAAGTTCCAGTCAGAACCAGACACGACGTATTTGTTGACGACGGTCATACTGATAGAGGAGAGACAGTAGGCAAGGATGGAAACGGCCGGGCTGTTCTCGATCTTGGCGATCTGCGTGTTGACGCTGGGATGGGATGCGACTCGCGAAGGACGAGGGGGAATGAAAGGGTCCTTCTCTCCGCCGAAAGGACTGCGCATACCCGTGTCGGGCATGCGGATAGTGTAGTCTTCGTTCTTCTTGTCCGACATGATTGCGAATTTGGGACTGTTCGCCTTGAAATTCGGACTCTTGCAAGTAGGACTGGGACTGGGACGGGGAGGTGGTGCGCGTTGGCGATGTCGACTTTGAGGGTTAGGGCGAGGAAAGTCGGCAGACGGTGGACGGTAGACGGATAGACTAAAATCAGGGGAAAGGAAAAAGATGGCTATCTGTGCTATCTGACAATCTGTCAAGCAACGGCGCTGCGCCCGGGACTGTGGAGCCTCTTAACTCGTGGGTTGCGATGGCATGTACCAAAACCTGAGAACCGGTTACAATTTTGCCTCAGGATGTCAATAAAGAGAGATAGAAAGAGACACAAAATACAATGAAACACGAGACCTTGGACAGAAAATTGTAGGTGGAGGCTTTTTCTTAATATCTTAGGTACACGGACGCGTGTCAGGGTATTTTATTACTTCTAATCAAGGGTAATTTGCCGTGGCCTAGGCAGTTTTCAAAGTTGGGGATGGGTGAAGGCTTGAAATTCTGGTGTGGTGTGGCGTTCTAATTGAGGCTTGAGTGCCATCCAATCTTAGTTCAGCCTTGGCATTGATAAAATTAGAAGCAGCTCATACACCGTAAAATACAGCCAATCATTGCTCTTGGATTGTTCTTTCTGGAATCTCAACTTTTGCATATCGATAACCCCCCTCCTTTATTCCGTCTAAGTAAATCTACCCGCACTTAAGAGGTACATTTCGTACCTACAGATTCGTAGGTTCATCCAAACTGCGCATATTTCGAAGTCATGAAACTCATAGCTTTATAAAATAACTCCGCTTTACCAATGAGAAATCCTTCAATCTCGTAGATCAAAGACTCCTCGTCAATGCGTGCGTGTCCGTGTCCATGCCATGCCTTACTAATACCCAGCTAGCCATTGTCCGTCCCTCTCCTAGTCTCCCCCTATGAAACGAGACACGTATGTGCCTAAGACCCGGAAATTCGTAATTTGAGCATTCTAGACTGTTATTAATCTACTTGAACCTCCACGGTGTCGTCTCCGGTGTCGTCATCCTTATCGTTCTTATTATCGCCGGACCCGGACCCGGTACCCCCAGCCGCAGCCGCAGCAGCAGCAGCCTCAGCGTCGGGCGCGGCCGGGTAGTTGAGGTGCTTCCAGTCCTCGAGCTCTTCGGTGACGGAGCGCAGGCGGTCGCGGATGCTCTCGATAGCGTAGCTGCCGAGGACGAGGCGCAGCGGCGGGTACGAGCAGTGGGCGAGCTGCCAATCTCCAGCCGACGTCACTCCTTTCCGCTTCCGTTCAGCAACTCCCATCACC
>JAOXNQ010000009.1:1046285-1072318 GCA_028571165.1 Hypoxylon perforatum
CGGGCGAGGTGGCCGCGGCACAGCGGCGCCCAGGGGATCAGCCCCACGCCCGTGTCGCGGCAGAAGCGGTTCATCTCGCGCTCCTCCTCGCGGTACAGCAGGTTGTAGTGATTCTGCATCGAGATGAACTTGGTCCACCCGTTCTTCTCCGCGACGAACTGCATGCGCGCGAAGTTGACCGCCCACATGCTGCTCGCCCCAATGTACCGCACCTTGCCCGACTGCACGAGGTCGTGCAGCGCGCGCATCGTCTCCTCGATCGGCGTGTCGTAGTCGAAGCGGTGGATCTGCAGCAGGTCGATGTAGTCGGTGTCCAGGCGCTTGAGGGAGGCGTCGACCGCGTTGAAGATGGCCAGCCGCGACAGCCCGTACTGGTTGACGTAGTCCTTGGAGTTGGCGAAGGCGTCGCGGTGCATGAAGTGGCGCACGTCGGGCGACTCGCCGACGCCCCAGAAGCACTTGGTCATAATGACCACCTTCTCGCGCGGGATCTTGTACTTCTTCAAGGCCTTGCCGACGATCACCTCACTTACGCCTTGGGAGTAGATGTTAGCCGTGTCCCACGTGTTCAAGCCCTTATCGTAGGCATCCTTCAGGAGAGGTAGGGCCTAGAAATTAAAAGTTGTTAGCAAATTTTGGGATTGTCGTCGCTCAATTCACAATCACTCACATCTGCTTCATCGATAGCCCACGATTGCGCCTTGGTGTCGCCAAAGCTCATGCAGCCGAATACGGGAACCGAGATTCTCAGGCCGCTGTTGCCAAGCTGACGATACTCGCACTTGGATTGCTCCAGCGACTTCTTGAGCGACTGGGGGAGCGGCGGAGGAGCAGCCATAGTAGCAGGTCCGACCAGAGATTGAAGAGTGGTTGTGACAGCGGTCCAGGGACGCTGCAACGAAGAAAGAAAAGAGGACATGGGCTGGAATATATATATAGCCGCGCTTGGGGTAATCCGTCGACCGAATCATCAAAATACTTCCTATTCTGGCTGAAAGTGCAACCGCCCCCACACCTGAGACGGAGATGCGATTCCTACGGCAGTAGTAGCGTCTGAGCAGCCACGATACCCGCAAAATGTCATCAATCTGCATGTGCCATGTGCCATCGGCGGGGTAAAAGAGCTGAAGATGTGAGGTTGTCGCCAGTGGGCTCGGGTCGCACTGCACCGTTTTGGTAATTGACTAACGGGGATCTCGCTTGACGTTGCCGCCAAACGAAGCTAAGGTGTTTTGGTGTTTGGATTTTTTGGGTGGCATGGAAACAAATGAACCATGAGAAATCAGCACAGCCGTGGATGCGCTTGTCGTTTGCAGTTAATTGTTACCTTCTCAAGTTGCGTACTGGGTAGCAACCACCTCCCACTCCTTCCATCTACTTTGTAGACCACCTGATGCTTTCACATCATTTCACTAAATTGCAATTGCTCAAGAATCGTCTATGCCAATCGAATTATTTGTCTATATATGTCTAATGTAGGTACATGATTCTAAAGCTCCATGGAAATGCGTCCCAAATATATACAGATTATCTCAAATTAGTCATGGTGAACATGTCTATTTGCCTTTTCCCCTCTTTGCATTACAATCACATATTAGCAAATGGAGAGGGCCATTATTCTAGCCAACTACCTATGCATTCGCTGATCGTGTTGTCGACCCTATGAGTCAACAGAGGTCGCGCAAAGGTCGACCGTCTTGTTCGTGTACGGGTTCTTGAGTCCCTATAGTACAATCCAGTTAGCGATACCCAGCCCAACCCATCTATATCATTGCCTTGCGAAAACTCACCATAGACTGGCAGCATCCCGTGATGTTATACACGTAGTCGTTGCAGTCCCACGTAGGGTTCGTGACGCCTTGCTCGAAAGCCCCGAGGCCTAAGGAAACTGTATTAGTTATGATGTCCCGACGGGTTGGTTTCTAGGGAGAAAAGCTCACAATTGATTCCGATCTGGCCGTTGATGTCCTGGCAGCACTTCGGTCCGTAGCCCCACTCCTCCGTCTCGTGGCAGCTGAAGAACGCGGAGGCCGGAGCCAGGAGGGCAGCAGCAGCGAGAAGTGCGGTGGCGGGCTTGAAATACATGGTTGATATTGGTATGCTTTTTGTGGTAAAATTAAAGATTAGGTATATTTATGATTTATGAGTAAGATGAGATAGAAAATTGTTTGCAATGCTGTGTCTGAATGATTAGTATTCAAACAACATCTTCGACCAGAATTCCAACTTGTATTTATATTTCGTCGCATCGTCAACAAACCTGCGCTGTGCCCCGGCGAACTTCGCTCGCCGCGCAGCGCTGTTCGGTGCTTAAGGGCGGTGACCTAGGGGATCCTTGCTGTAGGATGGAGATGAGGCGTGCCGGATGGGGAACGGGCCTTCGAGATCTGACATAAGAAGTCCGCGGTGGCTTGGGCCATCTTCCCAGTGCCAATTGAGAGGCCAATACGATCGTACTCGACTATTGCGACCGCCAACGGTAAGTTACCGGCCCGGGTGACTTGGAGTAAAGCTTGCCGGCAGCACTGGCGATTGTCGGATTGACGATCTTGCCCATCTCGGCTTCTATCCTTGCATCCCATGCCGTCAAGGCGTGGCTTATTGTAGGAGTCTATTTCGAGATACCAGGGAGACGCGGCTTAAAAAGAGGTACGATTAAAGCGTTTGGTTATTGGTTCCTTTCCGATTTCGTCGTATGGGAGTCCCTTTCGTATTTAGAGATTGAGGATGTGATCGAGTCACACCGAAGTTATGCCAATGGTATTATCTGATATTGTCATTTACAATTACGTCGTGTCGCGTACTACGGATACCTCTTTTAACTGAGGTGTGCCCGATAGGCTATTAGTTAACGTTAAGAAAACATGCGCACCCCTTAGCCGGTCCACCAAATCCCAACAACAGGTATAGACCCGAACCCATCCGGTGTTCTGCCCCCTTTCCTAATTTGCCGACATCAATCCAAACAAAACAAACAAATGGGTATCATTCATCCCCAAAATAATTCATAGAACCAGCGAGCAAGTATGGCGATCAAAACATCCCATATGCGAGACTCATCGGTCTTAGCTGACAAAACCTCCTAAATCTCATCGTCGGACATGGTCGTAGCTGCTTCTTCGTCTATCGCCTCGCTCTCGGCCAAATTCCGCCCATCATAACGGGCAGCCAATGTCCGCACGTATTTGTTGTCAGGGCGCGAGCCAGCGTACATGGTCGGAATCATCAGGAGTGGATGGCTGCCCGCCCTGTGGCTCACACAAAGAGCCTTTAGGTATGCGAGCTGTCTGCCCGCAACGTTCCAGACAAATGCAGAGGATTTCCTGTAATACATTTTGAAGCAGAAAGATGCTTTCAGCAGATCCCAGTTCGAAAGTCCAACGGCGACCTGGTCCTCTTGCTGCATCGATGGAATAGTCCTGGACTTGACCTTGTTTGTGGGGGATATTCCCTGCCACTTGTCGTAGACATTTGCGATTTTAGCATCCCATTCATCATGAGACTTTATCCAGTCTTCTTCATATACTGTCTCAATGTCCTTCTTGAGTTCGTCAAGGACTGTCTCCCAGGTTGGCTTTTTAAAGATTCCCTTTCTTTCGGCCTCCTTGCGTTCATGAAGGGGTCTTTGAAACTTTTCATAGTGTTGAAAGAATCTCACAAGATCCTTATCGAAACGTTCAGCATGACCCAAGAACTCATTGAGTGCCTTTAGTTCCGCCTCCACTGTAGGTTTTCCGACACTAAATTTGACGTAGTCGATGATGTGAGTAGGATTACCTTTGCCACCCCAACTGTCCTTTTTATATAGAGGTTCCGGAGGGTCGACTTTACTCAAAGATTTCCGCAGCCGAGCCCAATCTTCATCCGTGAAAACAATCCCTTGCTTAGCCCGATCTACTAGGTTGCTGATAAGTGTACTCAACAGGATGGCGGCGTCATCTCGAACTGAATTGCGTGCGTAGCAGAACCTCTCCTTATAGTTTGTACACATACCAAGGAGGTTCTGCTGCATGTTGAAGCGGAAAGCCCTTGTGAGGAATTCTGACGTAATGTCGTCTGTCCCCACGAGATCCACGAGATCAAGGTAAGTCTGGGACTCCTTGTGAAGCACTCCTTGCTGGAATAGGTCGGGCACAACAGGCATCTCTGCATTATGAAAATTATTGACAATCGTGGGCTCCCAGCATACCCATGCAATATCACCGTCATAGTCGCCACCAGAAAGCTTGTCGGCGAGGGGTATATCACCTTTAGTCGGGAAGATGATGACATCCTTTAGCGAGCCCAATTCAGGTTTGAAAACTGCTTTTACTCTTTGTATGTCACTGGGATAGTGGGCAGGTGTACGAGCCACGAGGACGTCCATGCCATGAAGAAAAGTTTCAGAAAAGCCGGAATGCTCATCGGTAAACTTGGAGGAAAACCCTAGGTGAATCTCATCCTCCTCTAGCACTCCGAGAAAATCGACAACCATGTAAGCGTACGTGGATCGTCCGACCCTCACGTTTAATCGGTCCTGGAGTTCCTTGCACTTTTCCATTCTCAACCTCCAAGCGATGTCGCGTAAAAACTCCAGTTTTTGAGGATCAAAGCCGCTGTCTAAGAGAAAAGACATGATGTCTTCTCGACTCGTCGGCAGGCCAGCCGTAAACGGGACCTGGCAATTTTTGACACGCTCCGCCCGACGACTCGCTGGCGAATTTTCGTGAACCCAGAGCCGAAATTCACTTGGGTTTTGCATAGCAGCCTTCTGCGCATCGAGATCTCGCTTCAGACTTTCTCTCAAGAATGTGCCGATCTGCACTTTCATAAGATCTGCGTTGATAGCCCTGTCTTCGAGAATAGGAAGAAGCTGGAGGTTTAGGGTAGCAGATTTAAGCTCCCTTGATTCGCTACGAACTTCGAATGTACGATGATCATCCTCAACGTAGTCACAATTCCATTTCCGCTGGGAAGGGAATGTTTCTATCCATATATCGTCGCTCGTGTCGGTTGTGTCTCTGATCCAGACACCTTTTGCGCTGCCAAAACGACCTTGAAACCCTGCCGGAAGGTCCGATAATCCCATAGCGTCACGCACAGCTCGTGCGAGGCCATGTGACATGCGGGCGATACCATCATTCATGACGTTTTGAATGGGAGAAAGAACGTCCTTTTCTCTGTGGCGAATTTGCTCTGGCTGAAGAACGATGGTAGGACGCGTTCGACTGAGGCCTAGGAACTGTTAGCTACCCATGTGAAGGAGTTCGAAATATTCGCTGATGATACCTAGCGCGATTCGCGAAAAGAGCTTTAACACCGACTGCGTTTGATTGTTTGGGACTTGCAAGAGCCAGCTTATAAGGCTACCGCGTGACATTCTTGTATGCATGTCAACTGGTTCGCCTTTCAGTGAGCAATCATTTCCTGTTTCAAGACGGCGGAAATCATTGCCATCTTCAGCAAACAAATAGATTCGCTCTTGATAAATCGTCTTCGTTTGGGGCCCCAATGTGTTTTCGTTGGTAATTTTCTTCGCAAGGGCCGCCTTAACGTAGAATGACGTCCATATGCGACCGAGGAGTATATGTGACCCGTTGAATAGCCATCGTTGGATACTTTCTACAGCAGTTTCCCCGAGGTTTTTTACATCCGGAGTTCCTAACGACGGTACCACGAGTTCCAGAAATCGATCAGACCCGAATCGACGGCCGAGCCGATGCGACAGGTCTAATTTTAGAGGGCTGAGCTTGAGGTAGAATGGGGGCCCCGTTTTTGACGTGTTTGCGGTTAAAGTTGCGGTGAGCACGACTACTTGATCTAGGGTACTGAATTTGTCGTTCAAAGCAGCGGTCCAGGCATCATACCGAGACCTCTCAGGTAAACTTTTCCCTCGAAAAACGGGTAAAGCTTGAAGCCTCGCCCACAATGTTTTCTGGTCTGTCAATGACGGATCATATTCAAGACGTAACTCATCCATGTTTATTCCACAATGAAGAGCGACCCGTAATATCTCCCAGCGAACCACAAACGGAGCATGGTCATAGTGACTGGGAAGAACAGCTAACAACAGTTAGCTACGGTCATGTTTTAGAAAGAAGTGAACCTTACGCCAGACGTGATGAAGTCGCTGTTCGAAATCCAGATCGTTCTCATATACCACACGCTGGGGCGTGTTGGGGGTCTTAGGCTGCATGGGAGGAGGTATAGGAGAAACTGCGGGCGGGGATATAGAAGGCAAACCCGGCGTAACAGGACGCGTAGAATCTAGCTCCGAGAACCGGCTAAAGTCCGAGTATGTTGATGAACCATTCTCAAGCAGACGCCTTACATTTTGCTGCAGATCTTCATGCTTATTGAAAGATATCTGCAAAGCCCGCTCGGTGCTGGAAGAGGGCGCAAACAAGTCCGAGTCTGACCCTATTACCTGTGTATGCAATGTTGGAAACTTCATACTTGCCGAGTTGCTTGCTACAACAGTGGTCTGTGTCTGCTGGGTGATTGGTGGTAGTCCATACTCATCGTGGTCCGAAAAGACCTGCGATGTAACTGTCGACTTGCTCGCATTTCCGGTATCCGTCAGCTCGTAAAAAGCTTTGCTTGGGTCCAGTTCTGGATTAGCTCTGGGCAAGAGGCTAGGGCTAGGGCTGGGGCTAGGACTGGTCGTATGTACACGGCCTCTATCAAGAATTGAGAGAGCACTTGTTGATCTGTCATCTTCATCGTCAGGATCGCACTCAGTATCAATCTCCGAAGGGATGCTTCTGGTCCTTTTGGGAGTTGGGCTTCCAGGCCATTCATCAGAATGACGCTTAGAGCGCCGGCTCCTCCTAGGAGACGATTCATCATAAACGTGATGTGAGCCAGAAGCCGAGACTGAGGAACGCGGAGTTGCACTGGCAGTGCCGACGTCATCTATAATAGATCTGAGAGCCTCTAGTAATTGGCACCGCTCAGGCTCAGTAGTAGCATGGGGTAGTTGTGTGGGGTACGGGGCTACACCAGGTGTGGCATGTGGCTTCTTAACCCATTTGGTATGGATTTCCTTTGCTTTCTGATCGAACAGGCTCTCAATTACCTCATGTTTTCCTCCAAAATATTGGACCTTGAGCTGTTCATAATATCGCAGCTCTGAGTAGTATAGTAGGTTCCGTTGCTTCTGCGGGGACAGGTTCTGCGGAGTCCGGCTGAGATGGAGGTTATACCTGTTGGAAAAGTCCAGGAACCAGATATCAAATTCTTTAGTGCCTCGTTTCTTGGAAGGCGTGTGGGGGAGAGGACTGGGATCAAGCTGCGGCGCCATGCTACATCTACGTTTACTGCGTAGCAAAGCTCGAATGCTGATCCAATCGCTCTACGACCCAAACGGACGGACGGTGCCACTTGCTGCAAGTCGGAGGCTAAAGTGGAAGTCAAAGGGTTGCGTGGGTTTGCCTAGCTAAGCTCCATTAGCATCTAGGCCAATCAATATCATCGCGTGTCATCGCTAGCACCATACAGCTTCGTGTACAACACCAAACAATGCAACTAGGGTATTAAACAAAGGATATAAGCATGGAACAAGACCGTCTTACCAAACCCCGAACTCCACTACGGAGGATTAGTGTCACGAATAAACAGACTTTCTAGCCGTTCGATTGGACAGCTTCGACAAGGTGGAAGAAGTGGGGTAGCTTAAGAAGAGGGAGAGTAAGACAAGTAGATTGATTGGTAGCGAATTGATCTCGGTAGCTGGCGTGGTGGGAGTGTCTTCACAACGCGAACTTGACACGAATCAGATCAAAGTCACCAAAAAGGAAGCGCGATTTTAGGTGTTTGGGTGTTCAGTTGGGCAAGGGGACGCGTTAATATCATTCCAGCCCTGCTAGCCTAAGAGCTCAGGTTCAGCCCTGTCACAAAAAGCAATGAGCTTCAACTTGATGGACAAGTACTCCTCATGCCCCCCTCTAACCAATCCCCACTACCCAATCCATGGATTACTATGGGGACTCTAGAAGTACCTACTGAAGTAGAAGCCCAGCGGGATGGCCCGAGCTTGGACGGATTCCTCGACGTTACGACCCGAATGGGGTCTAGCGTAACGTGAGAAGGCAGTTGGAGCAGTTAGAGAGATGTCTGCGGCGCAACAGGTGAAGCGACAGGCGGGCTTAGCGGAGACTGCGGGGATGTCCTAGAACCTCCACCGTGATTGGATCCATCGATATCCATTGATACCCTCTGTAACCCTCCATGTTAGGTTTATCTCACTTTATCTCACTAAGGGCCCCCGGTTACGTTTTTCCGTTTGGGTGGCAAGCCCCCCAGAAAGTGCCCTGAAGCTCCTTTGAACCGCCTTCTAATGCCTCGGAAAGTTCGGAGACTTCCTAAAAGTCTTGGCACACTTATGTCTTTCTACTTCCGCAGATGCACTACAGTAATTCCATCGACCATCGAACATTTTGCCCCGCTCCTTAAACAACGGCTCACAGATCTTCGGTTTTCGGCATTCCCTTTTCCTATTGTTCTTTCAAAAATTCCATTCTCCAATCTCCAAGCCTTGCTGATCCTGCTTGACACCGTCGAGACAAACATTTCTGCGCTAACGGCGTGACCCTTGATCGGCTACCGTAGCCGTGTCACTGGTTCCTGTTCCTCGATTGGAAGCCTTGGCTGCTGGGGCGAGGCCGAATCTCCAAGCTCAAGTCTAGCTCTAGCCTTTGTGTGTGGCGGGGGGCTTTTATTTTTCGCATTACATACTTGGTATTGGCTATGTCACCAGAACAAGATATCAACCAGGTACCTATCCAGGACCTCACTCCGGAACAGGCCAGCCATATCATTCATTCTCATCGCAAAGTACGATACGGTATGTCATGCCAATTGACTTCACCCATTGTCTTTCCTTGCATAGAGCCACCCCCTTGACGAATCACTGCTGGCGGCGTTGATGGCTTACAAGTGCTTTCTAGGTACGGCATGTTGGCCATGCAGGTATGTGGCAACCGAGCGTAATATTTCGTCTATACTAAAGTTAGATCAGGCAACGAAAGGTGAAATGTGACAACAAACAGCCTTGTGAAAACTGCGTCAAGAGAGAACATCCCCAGCTGTGTTCTTATAAACCCAACCGCTCGAGTGCCTCTAAGCAAGCGTCCGTGCCGGCGGAGTCTCATCACCACGGGAAGAAGAGGCCACACTCTCCCGATGATAGTATTAACAATGATCATGGAAGTGATCATCAACCTGACGGTTGGCCTCAAGCGCTAGGTGTGCTTTGCTAAATATCCAAGACAACTAAATTTGCTGACTGGCATGTATCAAAGATGAACCGGAGTCTGTAGAAATTTCACGCTATGTCGGCCAGAACAGTATTCCAGCCCTCTTGAGGGACCAGCCATCTCCGATAGAGACTAAAGATGGCGTTGATATACGTCGTGATATGCGTCCGATTCTCGGGCTTGACAATTCCGCGCCATTTCCCCTGATGTCGTCAAAGCACCTGGACCGGTTGACTCAGGATATCTTTTCCGAACTTCCTTCAGATCGGGAAGTGATGATGTAAGTTGGTCAAAAGACTCAGCTGCTCTACCATCAGCGCTTTATTATTATTATTATCGTACTGACTTAGCTATCAACAGCCTGTTTAGGGCTTACAAGGAGATTACGCATCCATTTTGGGGCTTTGTTATCGATATTGATGACCTCGAATCTCGCATTATGATCTATCTAGAAGAGCGAGCGAAAAATGCTAGGGAACAGGGCAAGTCAAATCGGCGTGTCTCGGCATCGTGGCTGGCCATTCTATTCTCTGTGATGGCTGTCGGCTCACAGTATCGTGACTCTCCCTACCATATTCGAACACGAGATGCCCAGAGATATGTTCAGATCTCGTTTCATTTCCTTAGGCTAGGAAATTTCTTACTACGGTAGGTCACCGTTTTGATTATACTATGATCAGGATCTAACACTTCTGCAGACCTAACTTAGATTCGATCCAAGCGCTCCTCATAACGGGATTCTGTCTACTAAATGATATGAAAGCCGAGGCCTCTTGGGCTTTGATCGGTATGACCTGTCGCTTAGCGCAGTCGCTTGGGCTTCATCGTACCGTAGCAGCAGACGAGAACAGCTCACCGGAGATAGCAGCAAAGGCATTTGCACGGAGAAAGCTATGGTACGAGTGATGCGACCTTCTACACTGAGTCCATTAACACTAACACGTCTAAGGTGGACCTGCCTTTGGCATGATACGTTGACATCGCTATCTTTCGATCGGTAAGCTTCAACTAACTATAGTGCTAACCAGATTGCTTATGATAATTATCAGTCCCAATATGACCAACATCCAATGTTGCCCGATCCCACTGTCCCCAAATCCTAGCGGTGAGGGATTATCGTATATCGAAGCGATGTACACTCTCTGCCAAGTAATATCAGCGAGGCTCAACCCAGATGATACAGACGACTACTCTTACGAGAAGATCACCGAGAATTGCGATGCTATCGAGGCCATCCGCAATCAAGTGTATCCCCAACTGCGCAGTAAGGAGGCCTGCAAAAGTGTAGTCGACAAGCTGCAACATTACGCCATTCGTTTGCACACAGCCTTTGTGGTTTCTGTCTGCTGTCGTCCTGCTCTGCGTCGAGATTGCGCTAATCTAGGCGACGGCGAAAAGAAAGCTCTGGCTGACAGATGCAAGATTAATTTGACCGAGACAGTCAGAATGTTTCTGTCAATGCACCAATTATCATTTATTCCGACCAGAAGCTGGGCTTTCACCTACCATGGACTTTCTTCCGCCGTTCTGCTCGGTATATTATGCGAGACAAAACAAGACCCGGAGGTGCGTCAACTTCAGGGCGATTTAATATCAGCTCTGTCAGCTGCCGCAGCCAAGGAACATCCCAGCCCTACCCCTGAACATATTCCTAAAATCGACAGGGATATTGAATTATCGGGTCCTCTGTCACGAGCATTGACGGCACTGAAGAATATATACGACTACGGTTCTTTGCACGGAGCTTCTGGAGTTAAAAGCGAGAGCGCGTCTGGAACTCGCACTCCGACTGGCGGTATTATTCCACAAGGCTTTCAGAATAATAATCAGTTTCGCCTACAGCCTGGATTTGATAGGCATCAGGATGCCGCCCTTGCTATGGCGGAATTGCAGAATGGGAATAGTCTTTCGGATTTTGCAACGTACGGCACCTGTTATATTCATTGCGTAGATGCGTTACTAACGAACGAATACAGAACTATGCCGTACCAACCGTCAATTCAACAGCCGCTAGGACTACCGGACCTGACGCAGCTAGACCCCACCACACTAGCACCGATGGACCTTTATGATTCGATCTTTTGGGGTGAGTGGTTATTCTCGATTATCGTGATCCTTTCGGGATCGTCGGAGCTAATTAATTTGGACAGAATCACCCGATCCTTTCTACACAGGTGCTGATATGAATTTCGACTTCCTCCCGCAAGCTCCTCCGGGACAATCACAGCAGCAGTATTACTTTTAGATTGGGGTTTCGAATAATTTAAGATTGACACCTACCGGCGCACTCTGGTGCTGCTAAATGGTGAATCATGACGAGACATTGATGTCCCTAGCGATGACATCGAGTTTCGACTCTGGGGTATGGGCTTACGAAAAGTTTAACTCGTGCATTAGGTACCTGGTTTGGGTAGCGAGAGATTTCTAATATGTTGCATTGGAGTTTGTCAAGTGGTTATGCTCAGAAGGTTCCAGGAGTCTGTCGTTGATCCGCATGTTTTTATCACATCAGATATCCACGTTTACAGAAGACCATGTTTATCATAATTGTATTGGATGAATAGATACGAATTTCTTAGTACGCCATTGATAGTGCCAATCTAAGTCTATATTTTCTCTGCCAGTTTCTCACCTGCCTGCATGGCCTAGCCTATCCACTAACTCGTATCAGGTAGACAGCGATAGCCTGGAGATGATCTAACGTCTACGACAGTACATCTAGAACAACCTTGCACATCTCAACGCACTTTTCTTCCTCTAGCCTCTGCGCTACGAGCTGCAAGTTTATCGGCATTCCATGCACAGCCTCGGGGTTATCTATATGATAGTTTAGGCATGTCTGTCTGCTAACCGAAGGATTTGCAAATCAGGACTTACATTCGGATTGGATCTCCTGGTCTAGATCTGACAAGGGCTTGTATGAATCGTCTAGCGCGACGTCGACGGACTTGTCGACGGTTATGCCCGTGGGGAAGGAGATGCAGGCGTAGTCTAGGACGTTGTAGACACCGGTGTAGCCGACTATATAGTAAGGTCGTTATTAGTATGCGTTACGGTACCTTGAAGATAAACGGTATCTAGTAAAAGGGGAAGGAGTAATAGAATATCGTAGAAGAGGGTCACGACTTGACTTACCGTGCTTAAACTTGCCGTTCTCCACGCTACTATACGGCGTCGTGGGACACAAGATAGCGTCGATACCGGCGGCTAGCCAGCGGTCTAAGTATTTCTTTTGGTACTCCTGCCGATCGGAGTGCAGCTGCCAGTACTCAAGGCCGCCGAGCTCGCGCGCCGCCGCCTGGCTGTACGGCTCCATCTCCGGCCGCAGAGGCTCACCCGTGCGCTCCAGCTCCCGCCGGATCGCCTTCCCGCCGTCCGCCACGAACATGCGGCCCAGCAGCTCCCCGCCCTGCGCCTGGTCCACGGACGACCACTCCACGATCTTGTGGCCCGCGGCTTTCAGCTTGTCTACCGTCTGTTGCAGCGCGCGCGTCACCGGCGGCGTCGGGAGCGCGACGCCGTCGTCCCACATGACGGCGATGCGCAGCTTAGACGGCAACGTGACGGCGCGCCACGGGATCGGCAGACACCGGGGGTCGAGACGCCAGGGCTGCGCGTCGACGACGGTCTTGGAGTAGAAAGCCAGGTCGGCAAGCGTTCTTGTCAGGGGACCGTTCACAGACTGGACGGCTTCTTGGCCGGGCATGCCCGAGCGGCACCGCAGGGTCGGGAACCGCCCGAAGCTGGGCCGCAGCGTGAAGGTCCCCGTGCAGGCGGCGGGGATGCGCAGGGACCCGCCGATGTCGGTGCCGACGCCGAGGGGGCACCCCTTGAACGCCAGCAGCGCGCTCTCGCCGCCCGACGACCCGCCGCTTGTTAGTTGGCGGTTTAGGGGGCTGACGGTCCGCCCGAACACGTTGTTGACTGTCTCCGCGATCATCATGGCCGTCGGCACGTTCGTCTTGACGTAGAAGACGGCGCCGGCCTCGCGTAGTAGGTCTGCTAGCACCGACTCGTACTTCGCCGGGTCGCCTACGTGCGACGCGAACCCCACCGTCGAGTCCAGGCCTACTAGGTTGAAGTTGTCCTTGAGCGAGATCGGCAGCCCGTGCAGGGGCCCGACCGGCTTTCCGGTTTCCGCCAGGTGCGCGTCCAGTTTCGCGGCGGTAGACAGCGCGCGCTCGAAGCACGTCTCCGACAGGCAGTTGGTCAGCTGGTGGGCGGCAGCCGCGCGCTTGCAGAAGGCGCGCGTGACGGCTACGGAGGTGAGGTCGCCGGAGGCTAGTTTAGGCAGCAGCTCCAGCGCTGTCTGGCTCGTGATGGCGAGCTCCTCTGCCGTGAACCATCCCGACTGTTCCGGGAAGCCGGTCACGTCGTCCTGGTTCGCGGGCGGCAGCAGGGTGCTCGGCACGCGCCACTCCTCCGGGATCGAGCTCGCCAGATCCTGCCGCTTCTTGGCGGCGATCGTCTCCCAGTTCTTTACCGTCATCTTTGCTCTTTTTATGTTGAATATCTCCGAACACTAGGTAATTGACTTGACAGAAAATAGACGATAGGTCAGTTCCGATTTAAGCTTTGACACTGGGGGCTTGCTACCTATGCATGCAGCTTATTATGAGATTTATATGTGTAGACGAGCTTTGCTGTAATAAAAATACGCTTAATTGTTTGGTATATAATCAAAGACTATCATGAGGAACGGGGGAGCGTAGTTTCCGAGTTATTCACATCGGACGCATCCGATATCGTCGCCGTCCTCCCTCCGCGTGCGCCGTCATGTTCCCGCATCGCGCTAATAAAGGCCGACCCCCAGGTAGCGCTTTGTCTCCGCTCAAAAATCGTTCCTGTGATTATTTTTGTACTTGTGCTAGTGAGCTACAAGTGCCACTTACTGCAACGAGATATATACGCGCAAGCGATTGATATCTTGATGACACCGACGTATGAGTAAACGGGTAACCCGAGAAGAGACTCAAAAGGTAGGGATGCCGGCTTTATCTGGTAGCGATATCTCGACCGGAGCTCTGCTATCGCGAAAAGGGCCCGATTCTTTTCAGGTGGTACGAGATAATGTAGGTAGATAGCGCTACCGATTACCAGCCACAGCTGAAGCGTTATCTCCTCACCTCATCAATCTCCAATCTCCAAGAAAACAGTAGCGCCATTCCGTTTCGACTGTAGTTCCACTTGCGAATGGAAAGTTGAAGCGAGGAGAGACCGCTTGATGGATATATCTCCGTTCCTGTGGATCGTCGTCGACAAGCCCCGACCCCTGGAAATCATTCCTGTGACCAAGTCACACTAGTAGACTAGCTCTACCCTTGTGTATGGCGCCTGGGCGTTGCGTGGTATCCCAAGTGTCTTATCTAGAGCTCCCCCGCAAATTCCGGCATCGCGGATCCCTGGGCCTAGGCTTACTTGCAGATAGCGAGCGACAGGCACGGCTTTCCACAAGGGGGAGGGATCTATCTCTTTGGGGTCAGTAACTGCCAGGGAATTTGAAGATAGCGTATCATCATAGCTCCGTTACTCGTCGGGGGTTCAACGTTAGGCGTTAGGTATATATTGCATGGCGGTCGCCGCCTGCTGCGACGTAACCTGAAGGGTCTCTCGAGTGTAACCACAATTACGTGTGACGTTTAAAATTTTTCCATCGGTACCGCGGCAAACGGACACAGCATGGCGGCCACAAGGTCGAGATTGCGGGAGTACTTCCACACCGAGTATCAACCGGGCGAGAAGAAGTTAGTACGGAAGATCGACTTCTTCATCTTGACCTTCTGCTGTCTGAGTTACTTCACGAACTACGTACGTCGTCATGGAGTTATTTATCCCCGGTCCTAAATTGCATAAGTCCAGAAACTGGTGGTCAATTTGATTAACACGATTGCGATGTGAACAATAGCTGGACCGATCCAACCTCAGCAATGCCTACGTCTCGGGCATGAAGGAAGACCTCGGCTTCGTGGGCAACCAGCTGAACATGATCAACACCTGCTTCACGGTCGGCTACGTCATCGGCCAGATCCCCGCCAACCTGTCGCTACACTATGTCAAGCCGCGATACTTCTTCCCGGCCTGCATGCTGGTATGGGCCGGTCTGACCATGGTTACCGCCTCCGTGCATAACCCCCAGAGCATCATGGCCATCCGCTTCTTCCAGGGCATAGCCGAGGCCACCACCTTCGTCGGTACCCACTATATCCTCGGCTCCTGGTACAACGAGCGCGAGCTCGGCAAGCGCTCCGGCATATTCACCGCGTCCGGCCTCGCCGGCACGATGATCGGGGGGTTCATCCAGACGGGCATTCATGCTAGCCTGGACGGTAAGAATGGTCTGAGTGGTTGGCGCTGGCTATTTATCATAGATGGTCTTGTAAGCTGTCCTCTCATTTCGCTCGTTCGCTTTGCCTTTTGACGTGGTTGATGTGCCCGCCTTCACGGCCTACTTCCCGAAATTACAAGAAAATGGCTGGAAAGGGGAAGGAGAAATCCTTGAAGACTCAAAGAGGATGGAATGTTGATACCTCGTTCTAGATCACGCTGCCAGTAGCCCTCTACGGCTTCATCTTCTTCCCGGACACGCCATCGACGACCACGGCCTTCTATCTCACCGAGTCCGAGAAGGCCCTGGCCGTGTCGCGCGTGCCTCCAGTGGAAGACCGATCGCCCGTCTCGTGGGCGTTCTTCAAGAACGCCTTGACGTCGTGGTTTTTCTGGGGCTTCGTCATCCTGTGGATCATCGCCGGCGAGACCGAGTCGTTCAGTTCTAACGCGCTGATGGCCCTGTACATGAAGAGCCACCCGACGACTAAGTACGCCGTGTCGCAGCTGAACAACTACCCCACGGGCGTGCCCGCCGTCGGCATCGTGTCGACGCTCTTCTGGGCCACGCTCACCGACTTCCTCAACGGCAAGCGATATCTCGTCGGCTACTTCATCGGCATCACGGGCGTGGTCACGTCCGCCATGATCCTGGCCGCTTCTAAGGACCCGACGAACCCGGCGTCGACCGCGGTCGTGTTCGGCGCCTACTACTGGGCCGGCGCCGTGTACGCGTGCCAGGCGACTTTCTTTGCGTGGGCGAACGACGCGCTCCGGTATGAGCAGCATATGTTCCGCGCTATCGTGCTGGCTGGGATGAACTTGGGGAGCAACGCCGTGAATGCTTGGTGGAGTATAATCTTCTACGGGGCGTCCATGGCACCGTGGTTCACTGTAAGTCACCCCCCAGACCGACCGCAATATCTCCAGATATGGACCCTTTCTTGGGCGTCACGCTTACCAATATGCTACTACAGAAGGGAATGTGGGCTATGATTGCCGTGTCCATCTTGTTGGCTATCTGGACCGCGGCACTGTCGTACACGACTGCCAGGCATGAGAAGGCGCGAAAGGCCGAGTTCGGCGAGACTACTGGTGTCGTCCACCATAAGGGCACCGAGTATGCATGAGACGTAAAGGTCTATTGGATGTAATGCGAGAATTAATAGATTGCTCACGGAAGAACATTCGACTTGGATGTCTAAATCACCCCACTTAAAACGTGTTGTTCGTCGTGATCTCCTGAGCTCGAAGTAGCCAATGTGCGTTCGATGTTATATTGCTGTATGCTTCCGAGCATTAGAGCCCCGACCAATATACTTAGGAGGCGTGACATGCCAAGGCTCCCTGCTGGGAAACAGGACATGTTATTAGTCGGAGTTACCGCCGGCGAGATGCTATTGGCGTCGCGCTGGCTATCTAGGAACTACTGACATAACGACGGTATACGGCGTGGGGAGATCCAGACAACGCCGGCGAACGTCTGAACGGGCACAGTTAAGGGTGTCCTCTTTTTGGCACAGGCTAGATATCTATTGATGTTGTATCTTATCTTCCATCATGCACATCTGCCTCTTGGTGATGTCGGCGTCGTATGGCATTTGCCCCTAGGAGAGGTAGGTAAAGCCTCTCAAGTAGGATCGGCCGTGACGTACGTCTTCTTGAAGTGTTATGTGTCGATCACTGGCATTGTTATCGTCTGAGCCGTCTACGTATGTGGTGATCTCTCTTTCTCTCGTGCTGTCCGCGACGGCGGCTGGACAAGGGTCGATAAACATATGATAGGGTCCTGAAGCGATCTAAGAGGCAGGGAGGCTACAGGGGCTAGACGAACGAATGATAGTCGAAAGCTCAGTGGTACTGGCGGATTTCAAGTCGCTAGCCGACGATGGCAAAACTCGAGCTGGGGTGGCAAATTTGTGACCGGACGCGAGGTGATACGCCTCAGCTATGTAGAACTACAGATCTCGATCGAGGTACGGCTGGGAGTCTTGTAAGAGATGACAACGGGAGGGGTTGGTAGCGGGCCGATCTGCTTCTATCATTCTTCGTTCGAAGGAAGCTTCACTTGGGTATCTTCCACGGTCAGTTGATGTTTGCTATCGGTACTTGCGTCTCGGCTTCGGAAGTGCTATGTCGCAGATGCACTCGTGGCTAGGGATTAGGAAGTAAGGGTGCATTCGGCACCGCGAACGTATTATACATACTATGGTAGGTCAAAGATACATGTTAGCAATGTCGTCTTCACTTTTATTACTCTCCCTAGCTAATGAGATACAACCTAAACCAATTAGTCGGTTGGATCTGGGGGCGGGAACTATCAAACGTGACCGGTTCAGGGGCACTTCTTGTTATTAGGAGTTCTCGTTTACGGGACTTGGTTCGGAATAGTGTCCGTGGCCATAACAAGTGTCGAATGACCGAGCATGAAGATGCTGGTACAGCAGTAAGTTGGCGAACAGTACTGGCAGTAGTTGGACGTAGTTGGAACGGGAAGCCGTAATGTCTTCCCGCTTTTAGATTTGGTTCTCCATATATGTAATCCGGCGAAGATGACAGCGCCCGGGGCTGCTAAGCTGCTGGGCTGGCTTTGCCTACCTAAGGTAGGTACATAGGAGGTAGGTATGTAAGGTACTTGGATGTGACCCCGGTAGCCCACCCCCCTTCTCACCGCAATGATAGGCATATACCCCCCAAAGCTATTGCAACAACACGGCAAATTAAATGTGTCTAATTGTTGAAACACTACCGGCCCTTTGCTTCTGACGCTAGATAGTAAATGTGCAAATTTGGATTACGTCTCCTGGTGGCGATGGAGAGGAGATAAATATAGGTAAACCCAGATACAGGCCACTTCGATTTGCGAGGTCAAGGCACGGCTATTCACTACGAAATCGGAAACCCCTTGGAATAGGTACCTAACCTAGGTAGGGAAGATAACAAACCAACGCCATTAGCTGAAGTATCAAGTCAGTGGCAAATATCTGTAATGGGATTTTGGTCAATTATTACACTTTTTGCATTGCGCGTGACAGATTTCGATCTCTGATCTCTGATCTCTGATCTCTGATTAAGTGTCGTCGGGCGTCATGTAACAAAAAATCCCCAGCAGGGATCTCGCCACTGACCATTACATCCACCCCCCTATATTTTGCCAAGCTGGCTATGTGCATATGTACAAAGATATACAATTATGCGGTATCTAAAAAATAATGGTAGGATCCGACCATACAGATTGCCTGTATTATTTATATGTCAGCTGAAAGTAACAGACCTGAAAGATAATAACGCAAGTAGAGTCGTTCCAGGCTCGAGTCGTTCCCGTAAGGGATGAAAAGTAATAAGACGGATATCAGGATAGACCATGTTATTGAGTGCGTGGGGACGGTACCTACCTACCTAGGTAAGTAGTCAAGCTGCCGAGGTTGGTACCTACATACCGCCAAATGAGACGGTCCATACAGAGTATCACAATAGTGTAAAGTCTATAGCAAACATAATATCCATAGAAACAATTCGATCTCTGAGCTATGTAAGATGTAGACAAGTAGGGGAAACGTGACAAGCTTGATATTCCTTTAAGTGAATACTGCCTATGCAGCAATAAAAGTAGGGGACCATCTTTGTTAGCCGAGCTGCGGCATGGAAAGACAAGGGTGCGCCGCCTTGCATATTTAAAGGTCCGACGAGGAAGACAGGCAAATAGATCCAAAAGATTTGAGATTTTGGTCTCGGGCTCCAACAAGATAAAAAATGACAACCAACGAGCTGCACGAGCTGCACGATATCGATTTCAGTAGCAAACCCCGATACAATAATATGAGGTTACTAGGTAGTTGATCTAGGTTTTCCGTGGGTTTTTAGAGCAAGCGGCGGATTAGGATGAATAAACCAAGGACGCTAGTACCATAACGGTCCATAGAGTGACGAATAGTGCGGCAGATCTTGAAAACCTTCTCTCATTGGATCGGAGCACGCTCCAGACGCTTTCTCATTGGTCGGAGCTGGCTTGCATGGCTAGCAGTTTTGACCATTGGGAGAGCTTGTGCGACTCTTAGCATCCTGCCTTTGACCAATAGCTCTTTCCCTCCTGTTTGACATGGGACCCTGACCTCAGTTCCCTCCCTACGGGCTCCCAAGTATCGACCCATTAGTTGCTACCCCAGGTACTTGTCATGGAGTTCGGTAGGTACTATGGCGCTGTGGAAGCCTCCTACCGATACTTGTACATGTTCATCGCATCGTTGATTATGCCGTGCGTGTCACTTATAACCGGAACCAAGCTACGTCCAGGTCCTAGGCTTCGACCGCAAGACATATGCTCTATTAGCACTGTCTGCTGCTCCTGCGATAACACTTTCCCCTCCGAAATTATAGTTGTCCAACACGCTTAATTACGGCCGGACCACGCCAGGCAAAGCTGGTCTAGAAGAGATTAGATCCCAGATCATCACGGAGTGAGGCCCGAACAGTCCCACAGGTATGATTGGCCACATCCACACAATCGTTTCCGATGTCAAGAGCAGCTGCCAAACCGCATCTCTTGCTTGCTTCCACCTTTAACATCGCAGTATCTCTGGCCCAAAATGTCTGATTTCGACGTCAGGTAGGTATGAGATTTGCTATGGAGTCGCCAAGTCGTGTAAGACTCACAGGATCTCAATGTCCGACAATTATAAACGTTTGCTTCCGGCGCCGACGCCGCCTGGCTCTGCCCAGGCCAACTCGCCGGAAGCATCCTTCCCCAAGGATAGCGGTCCGCCCGTCAAGAAGCGGACCGTCTCCAAGGCTGCCTGCAACAACTGCCGTCTCAAGAAGATACGAGTAAGCATCCGGTCATCCCGTCGAGAGCTCCCCGGGGCCAATCATCTCCCCTGAGTTGTTAACCTTTGTACCCAGTGTGATGGCAAGCGCCCTTCCTGTACATCATGTACCAAGTCCGGTGTAGAATGCAACTTTGTCACCGCCAGCAGCGACGAGACCCCCTTCATGGCCTTGAAGCGGGAGGTCGAATCCCTTAGGAGGGTTACGGAAGATGTGCTGGAGCTATTCGGTCTGCTGGGATCCGCCCCTGACGCAGTTTCCCTCGACATATTGAGACGACTCAAGTCCCTCAGGACTCCGGTCGAGGTAGCGAACGACCCTTCCGATGTATTGTCATCCGTTAAAAGAGAAATCGAGGACGACCACCTTTTGCCCGTGAAGGTTACCAACCGGCAGCTGATGGCTGGCCTTATACCCGAGACACGACAAAGCCCTGAACACGAACTAATGATTCGATGCCCAACCGCCTACACTATGCTAATGCCCATTGAAGTCGCCTTCCTTAACCTAGCCGACCTACTGCGGCCAGCTATTCTTGAACCCCTCAAGCCGCCCAGTCTGTATGACATGACACCTTCTATTTTTCTCGCCCGTACCCGATCCCAGATACAACGCTGAATACCCTCTACTGTTTAGCTACCGCTTAGCTGACTTGCGTTTGCAGCATGGGGCAAGAGTATACGCCGTCATCCTCAGCAACACCCTCTGTGGGCCCGAGAGATAGCACCCCTAGAAGTGGAATGGCGACCTTGCTAGATACGAGTGACCCCGAAGCGGGAAGTTTCGAGCCTTTGCAGTCGTTGCAAGGCATGATTGACGATCGACTCAGGGCCATCAATTTCCGGATATGGACCAAGGTGCCCATTTCGAACGAGCTAGCTGCTTTAATGATTTCGTTGTATTTCGAGATTGACCATCCTTGGTGCCCCCTATTTGACGCCGATCTGTTCCTGAATGACTGCGTACAGGAGACATCCCATTTCTGCTCCTCCTTGCTCGTGAATGCTTTGCTGGCTTGGGCATGTGTAAGCCCCCAGCCGAAATGCGAATCCCTTCCAGGAAGGAGAGGAACAATTTTGAATGCATTTGCTGATATGGCCTAGCAAACTTACTCGAACCTGGTGCCGGAAGCCAAGGGTCTTGCCGTCCCTTTCGAGACCGAAGCTGAGCGATTGTGGGCAGAGGAGAAGGTCCAAAATACGCTCACTGCGGTGGCATCAGCCCAGCTTATAAGCAGTACGTCATCGTCGCAGGGCCGCGATGATCATTCAAACCAGGTCCTGGTTGAAGGCATCCAAATGGGGAAGCGCATGGGCCGTAAGTTAGCTCTCCGGGACATTTTCGGGGTGGCGGCGAAGTTGCCAAAATATCCCGTGTCCTCGCTGTCTGATACACTGTATGGATCGAGTAATTGGCTAACCGGGAACACCGCAGTCTTTGGTGTGGGTAATGAGGACGCATCGGCGTTAGTTTGGTTGGATCACCACGCAGATTGGTTCAGAGCTGCATGTCATACCTCGTGGGGGATATTCTCGTGCGCCTGGTGAGTTCGCCCTACCGCCAAGACTCGTGACGCATTTCCGATCCTGTCTCTATGTAGTAGCTAACTCGCCACCGTGGTCAACAGCATGCGTTCCCTACATCTTCACCGGGCAGAAATTGAACAACCACCCTTGCTTCCGCTGCCTAGTGAGTTTTTCGAGAGCCACGGGTATTCTAATCTTGCCCACCCATATACGAGAACTCTGGCACCGACTCGAGTTGGTGAAACCTTCAGCGAGATATGCAAACTGAACAGAATTGTCCACGACATCATCTGGGAATATTTTGGGAAAAGCGATGTCGTCCCGGCTGCACGAGCAACTATTGCATTTGCCGAACAGATATACCAGAGATTGTTTGACTGGGCAGCGTCGCTTCCCCTCGAACTGGCGCGGGGAAGACTTAATCGTCATTCCACCTTGATGTTGCAGTAAGGCCCCTAATCTAATATCATCGTATCAAGCTTCAAGTGGTCTTCATTTCGGGTTTTCGATTCCTCGCTGCGAACATGGCACACCGTCCTAACACGAGTTGTATATAGTCTCTATTACCACTGTACCGTGATGGAGCTGTTCTGGCCATTTCTGCAACAATCGGCCAACAAACCGGTAAAAGTAAACCAGTTCACAAATAATACGGTCAAGGCGAAGGACATCCACGAATCCTCGGTGAACCAGCTCAAACGTTTGGCACTTATATATAGCATCAATTTCAACAAGGCATGCACTTCGACGTTATGGCATATCGCACTCCTATACTTAGCAAATGCGATGCTCTGCGAGACCACGCGTTCCGGTAAACTACGGGATCCCGAATGTTGGTTTTACTTCATGCTTTGCATGACGTGTTATCAGAATATGTGGTATGCACCTTGGAGTTTCTTGCTGAAAACTTGAATGCTTTTCTTTCCTTCGTGGATTCTATAGTTGATTGCTCACGCTAACACCTTGCAGTACGTGATGTCACCTTCATCTTTCTCTGACGATACGTTGTCCATGCTCCCGTTCGAGAATCTCATTTTTACCGCACTTATTGAAAGTTGGAAAGTGTTTTAAAGAAAAAGTACTTACTATTTTACAATGTAATACTGACTTGGTAGCAGATGGTTCTTTTCAGGTAGTCGAGGTGACTATGCTTGGACTCCTGAGCATGTCTTTACGCAACGGGTTCCTCTCTTCCCCCGAGGCAAACACCGTCCTAAATTATATGAGAACAATTGGCCGGAGATATGACGCTCAGTTCACAGTCCGAGCGAGCTTTATGGTTGACCTCGAACTCGCAATGACGAACCCGAAGGAGGCGCAGGTACAGACCTTGGCAGAGGCGTTCCACGAGCTAGCAATCTTCCGGGAGTTCACGACCGGTGAGCTCAGGTAAGCGAGGGCTCGTGCTTCCCCTACAGCAATAGAATTCTCTAATTTGGAAGGATAGGCAGCGGCGACGGCGAGATTCTAGCTCGCAGTCCTAAAAGTCACAGGAGAAAAGAAAACAGATGTCACTCCACTCCATCCATAAGACTTGAACCCCTACGCCGTCTTCTATTATCTATACGCGCAATAGCGCTCGCTTCGTGTTACACTTTGATGTGACTTGGCTAGAATGGCGAGGTTAGCTAGTTCAGCCAAAAAAAAAGTTTATTATAGAAACTTCGTGTTCCTAGAAGCCAAATGTTGGAGGACAGAACCTATATTCGACCAGAAGTTCTCTCATGCACAGATATTATAGATAAAGTTGCCGTCATAAAAATGATGAATGGTGATATTCGACCAAGGAATAAGAGAAGCCTATACGATCTACACTTTCAGGTTACTTAACACCAAGCTAAAGATGAGACTTGCAACGCAGACGTGCGTTACGTCGGTAATTTTCTAACTTTTCATTACTAGTCAAAGCCTTTGAGGAACAAATACATTATAATAAGGTCATTGTGTACGGTGCTAACAGCTACCAGTCTCTTCAAGTCTCTTTAGCCTAGTGCTCGTTTCCATTTAGGATAACTCAGCCGACAAGCACGAGTGAAATCATACCACCATCATTTTGTATGTCACTTTTGTTCAGCTTTCTTGTCACCCTCGGTCGAGCTATCCCCCTATTTAGGCAACTTCGCCACTCTCGCTGCGTCATAGTTCTTAGAATGAGCGCAAACCCATTGCTCGCAATCAAAGACTACTTTCCCAGTTTCTGTGCTGGTGGTACAAGCATCGACCAACTCGTTTTTCTGCATCGTGGCCATTGCGAATTCTGGATGGGTGATTGCCGATCTAAACGATAAGGTTAGTTATTACTCGAGAATAATATTAAAGATGACTAACAGAAGGATGCTAATTTTCTCAGGATGGTATGTGTAGGCGGTCGCTAACTGAAGGGAGTTCGGATGTTGAGTTCGAAGAGGATGTGGACTGTGTGGCTTGGTGTGCTTTCAATGTTGGTATTGTTTGAAGAGTAGTAAACAAAATCTGTTCTGTGGTATTGTTTGACTGCATTGACTTCCTGCCCCTTACGATTTGAATGGAGGCGGCTGGCATTTATATACACAAAACTGCTCCTCGGCTCCCCTCCTGGGAGTGTCTACTATCTCTGATATTTCCCCCGACAGAAAGCGATCTCGATGACATTGTCCACTCTGACTTCTTGGAAATGCATATCTCGTGCATTCATTGCAACCTCTCCGATATCTGCTGACCACCTAATAGCAATATTAGCGAATGACATGAAGCTACTTATCTTGATTTAATAGTACGTTACACAAAACCCTTCGGTAAGTAGCGGTTGACTCCTTTCGGGGGCCAAAGGCCACTTGCAACTTTGATTCTATTCGTTGCCTTGTTGTGATAGTCTCTTATTGCTCTACCCCCCGTGCTCTTCATAACGCTTCCCATTGGGATGTTGAGATGCAGATGATTTTGTGTTATACTCGAGCCTTACCAAAACACTGAAGAAATGGTCGGCGATCAGCATATATCGAATATCACTCATTTCCTTAGCCCTAGTTACACAACATGACAGCCACCACGCCAAGACACCATGATAACAGAGACGGCTTAGGTTGTTGGAAGGCCTTGGAATCTCCTTCGCACGATATGATCCCGAGCCGAGCTCAAGGGTAAGATGGCCAAATTCAAAGCAATGCCTTTGCCCCTGTAGATGCAACAAAAGCTCACTCAGCCAAACAAACTTTAACGTTGTTTTGTACTAGCGACGTGACCTGTAATCCAAAATTTCCTATCAAGATATCATGCCTAAGATACCGAGGTACCTGAATGATAATGCCATGAATTAAAGAAAAAAATTTATCTCAAGATAAATGACTAATTTTCTACCATTTTTTGTTTTATCGTATACTCGTAATTGATAGGCGTTATTAATACAAATAATCTTATAGGATAGCTCTTGTGTATCATTGCCAAGGAAGTACCTAACCTATTATGTGTGTCATCGGTTTAGACTTTTTTATCTTATCAGCCTCCGCCGAGACTTGTCAGATAGGCGTGCATAAGGGCATAAGGGCTTCGAACCTGCGTCCTGGATTGGGACGCGGGGTAATGTAATAAGGTAAGCTACATACATGCACTATACGCTCTCATGAGGGAGTTCATCTAATGACTCCTCTTTCTTTTCTTTTTTGCAATGTATACTCCCCGAGGACGTGCGGGGAACGGGTAGACGAAGCTTGTGTGACACAACCCTATACTAATCGCTATCTGCTCTCTTACCCCCCACGGGACTCGGTACTCATAGTAGCCTTAAGGCGTGATACCCTCTTAGCAGAGGCACATCGTCTGAGCCTAGTCGATCACATTCCCAGGATTTAGGGTTACTGGATCTCGTGTCCCACGAGCATCTTACCTGCCCAACGTCTTTTTTTGAAAAGAAAAAAAAGAGGGGAAAAAAAAGGGCACCGATATGCCGATCAAGTTCTCCTCGCTCTCCGCGCTCCTGCCGGTCCCGGTCCCGGGGCGGCTGAAAGCCCTACCGCTCCCCGTGGTCCGCATCATCGCGCTTCTAGTCCTCGTCAACACGGCCGTGTGGGCGGCCGTCGGCGTCGTCCTGCGGTACCACCCGGCGCTCATCAGCCCGGCCGTGCTGTCGTACACGCTGGGCAGATCG
>JAOXNQ010000009.1:1072418-1171873 GCA_028571165.1 Hypoxylon perforatum
CTGTCGTACACGCTGGGCCTGCGCCACGCCCTCGACGCCGACCACATCAGCGCCATCGACCTGATGACGCGGCGGCTCATCGCGTCGGGCCAGCGGCCCGTCACCGTCGGCACGTTTTTTAGTCTCGGCCACTCGACCATCGTCATCGTGACGTGTATTGTCGTCGCGGCGACTAGCGGCGCGCTGCGCGACCGCTTTGATAATTTTCAGTACGTGGGTGGGATTGTGGGGACCAGTGTTAGTGCGGCGTTCTTGATCTTGCTGTGTCTGGGGAACAGCTGGGTTATGTATCGCTTGGTGAATCGGCTGCGCGCTGTTTTGCGGGAGCCGGATCCGCACCACCCGGAGGAGGAGGTGGAGGGTGAGGATGGCTGCTCCGAGGCTGGCGGCCGCCAGGACCAGGCTGCGGCGAATTTGCAGCTTGAAGGTGCTGGGTTCCTGGCCAATGTGTTCCGGAAGCTGTTCCGCATCGTGGATCGTCCTTGGAAGGTACTACTCAATTCGACCTCTCTTCCGAACTCATCAGGGAATTACCTAGATATTATTAGATAGGGAAATGCTGACAAGGTTCTAGATGTATCCTCTAGGCGTCCTGTTCGGACTGGGCTTCGACACAAGCTCCGAGATCGCCATCCTGGGCATCGCAAGCGTCCAGGGGGCGCAGGGCACGAGTCTCTGGGTAATCCTGATCTTCCCCTTATTATTCACAGGTAAACTCCTCGACCCCTTTCCCAGGAGCCTTGCTGACTAGCTTTCCAGCGGGCATGTGCATGCTCGACACAACCGACGGCGCCCTCATGATGGCGCTATACACATCCAAGGCCTTCGCCCGCGACGCCGTCGCCATTTTATATTATTCCATCGTGCTGACGGGCATCACCGTCGTCGTCGCCGCCTTCATCGGCGTCATCCAGATACTGTCGCTCGTCGAGAACGTCGCGGAGCCGTCCGGCCCCTTCTGGGACGGCCTCGACGCTGTCTCCGACCACTTCGACGTCATTGGTGGTAGCATCTGCGCGCTGTTCCTCGTCGTCGGGCTCGGCTCCGTCGTGGTTTATGGGCCCTGGCGGCGCAGAATGGAGAGGAGGCGCAGAGGAAGGATCGCTGATGTTGCGGGTGAGAGCTTGCCGTCTGATGATGCGGAGGAGGGAGTGGGGGAGCGGGAGAGGGAGGGCGGCTTTCGCGATGAGGAGAATGTGGTGGTTTGTCCTGAGTCTACGAGGTAAGGTAGTTGCCAGGTATTTACGATGATATTTGGCTGCCAATAAGCATGGGTGGGAATATTGTGTTATTGGATCAAAGGAATACCCCTAGTTGACAGGCGATGATATTGTCAATATTTCCGGTTGGAATCATCTTATCACAAATAGGTGGCTTGGATGAAGCACACATAGCGATGATACCAGGCTAGTTTTAAATATCACATGCAGTTGGAAATACAAGACACCGTAGATGTCGGAGTGGGATCATGATTTGTCATTAGAAATGAAGATTGAGAAAGATTCAGAGACTAACGTAACAATCTCGGCAACTCCATGTAACCAGTCTAGTCTTCCATCTTTCCTCTTCTTTATCCGCCCTCCCCCTTTCTCCTTTACGAGGTATGGACTCGTCCTTAACGTTCGCTCATAAATCAACGCACTGCTGAAGGCGAATAGCTATCTTTCCCCTCTCCTAATCGTAAAGTCATTAGAGAAAAGTGAAAAAAGAAAGCGCGCGATAAATCAGAAATGAAATGATGACCTTCGCTGATCTCCTAGTATCCATACTCCTCCCCAGTTTAGTGAAATAATATCAAACAGAGAAAAAGGGGAAAAAGCACAATGCAATGCTGTAACAACGCTAGGCAAGACCTGGGGAAATCGTTCGGGTGGTGGTTCCGGGAACGTAGAATTAGATAAGAGACTGTTTGCTCTTAGGCCGATGACTTCTCATCTTGATACTGGGGACTGCACTGGTCTCCTGATTCGGAGTCAGGTGTCGGGATCGGTGTCGAGTCGTCTGTCGAGTCTGAAGTGTCTGACTTAGCACAATCGTCTTTGCCATCGTCTTCGCCTTTCTCCTCTTCCTTCTCATCTACAGGCTTCTTGTCGCCATCGTTCTTCTTCTCGTCCTCTTGCTTCTTTTCTTCTTTCTTCTCATCGGTATTATCAGCGTCTTTATCGTCTATCTTCTCATCCTTCTTGGCTTCATCATCTTTCTTGACGTCGCCATCTTTCTTGTCGCCATCTTTCTTCTTCTCCTCCTCGTCTTTCTTATCACCATCTTTCTGACCATCATCTTTCTTATCATCAGCCTCCTCCTTCTTCTCCTCATCGCCATCCGGCAGGACAACCTTCTCCTTATGAACAACCTCACCATCAACGATCTCGACCTCGTCGGTGACTTCTTTACTCTGCTTCTCGCGCTCGCCGCCGGCGTTCATCTGGGCGTTGTCGATGTCGGCGGCGCCCTTCTCGCCCATGCCGCCCTCGGCCATGTCGCCGCCCTCGAGCACGACGCGCAAATCTAAACTCTCGTCCTTGGAGTACACGCGGAACCCCACGATGCAGATGGCGTTCCACGGGTCCGGCATGTTGGACTCGCCGTCACTCTCGCCGGCGTTATCGGCGGTCGTCGTCGTCGCTGCCGGCGTCGTCGCCATCCGCGGCTTCTTGGACATGTCGTCGGACGAGTACAGCAGCTCCCAGTCCTCGATCGGGCTGTCGGACGAGTCGCAGTCTGACGAGTAAGCTACAGGCGGCGGGGGAGGGCCCTGTTTCTTTGCCTTGCTTCCGCTGGCAGGGGGAGGAGCCGGCTTGGGGACAACCTTTACTACGACAGACTTTACTTCGACAGGCTTCTCCTCAGAAGACATCTCCTCACCAGAGGTCTCAGCAGCGGATGACGTGTCCTCGACAGGCTTTTCATCAGAGGATTTCTCCTCAGCGGACTTCTCGGCAGGCTTCTCCTCGGAAGGCTTCTCTGCGGGCTTTTCCTCGGCAGACTTTTCCTTCTCGGACTTGTCTCCCTCGGCGGGTTTCTCTTCAACCTTGGCGACTTCGCCAGCCTCTTCTTTCGTTGTATCAGTCTTGGTATCAGCCGGTGCGTCTTTGGAGGCGTCGTCCGAAGATGAGTCCTTTGGCTTGTCGGAGGAATCCGAAGCGGCAGTTTCGTCTTTAGTCTGTGCAGCGGCCTCAGTCTGGCTGCTCTTGTCTTCGCTCGCTTGGTGGCCATCTGTCTGGACGGCTGCGTCCTTGGGCTTCTCTTCTTCCTGCTTCTTGCGCTCAGCTTCTTCGGCTTCATCTTTCTTCTTCTTCTCAGCCGCCTCAACTTCAGCTTTCGCCTTAGCTTCCTCTTCCCGCTTCTTCATCTCAGCAGCTTCGGCTTCAGCTTTCTTCTTTGCTTCCTCTTCCTGTCGCTTCATCTCAGCCTCGGCCGCAGCCTTTGCGGCTTCCTCCTTGGCTTTTCTCTTGGCCTCCGACGCCTCCCGCCGCTTGTCGCGCTTCTCCTGGTTCTTCTTGTTCTGCTTCTTCGTGATGTCGCGGTTGAGATGTCTCTTCTCCCACATCTTGCGCCGCTCCTGCATGCGCGAGCCGCTCGCCTTCTTCTGGTCCGACTGCTTGCGCAGCTTGGCGACCTGCTCGAGGTGCGCGACGCCTTTGCTGTGGGCCAGGTCGTACGCGTAGCCGACCTGGGCCAGCTTCTCGTTCTCCATGCGGCTCTTGCATTCGCGCTTGACGACCTCCTCGACAGAAGTTAGGTTCGTGTTGCGCTCGGCCACGACGCTGATGAAGACCGAGTAGTGACCCGGCTCCATGCATGGTATCTCAATGGAGACGGATCGATCCATCAGATAGTTGCCATGCGAGCGAACGATATAGTCTTCGCTCTCCGGTCGGCCCTGCTCGTGTACTCTAAAATGCATTCTGAAGCTGTACTGGCCATGCAGACCTTTATAGTATCTGTCGTCGAGCTGCTGGAGCACGAGGACCAAAGGAGACTCCTTTGTCAAGTTGAAGTGGAATTTCTCGTTCCACTGTGCTTTCCATGGAACCTCTACTCCGATCCATCGCTGGCAGCATCGCCAGTCAGGATCCTGGAAGAGACGAGTTCTATCAAAGTGCTGATACTTCTCTAGCATGTCTTCGTAGGTGATCCAGAAAACAGAGTCGTTTCCAAACTGGTGGCCGAGTTCCTCCTTAACATCATTGTTCCACTCTTTGGAGCCGTCGGACCAAGGGCCTTCCCATATTCCCTTACGGGCCTTACCCCAAGGATTACTAGACTGTTGTTAGATATTCGGACGCGTTAGAATTGAGCAGAAAAACTTACCGAAGTTTGACAAGACGCTCGCCAGACTTGAGTGTCCTGGCATCCATTATAACGTAGGCGTGTCCCTCACGGATTCCATTTCTGTCGCCATAACCGCCGTCCAAGAGGCCGGTAGAGCAGCCAAAAAGGAACTCCTTGTTGACTTTACATATCTCATCTTCCCAAAATGCATCAAGGTCAAGAATGTCGGCCGCCAAGAGCTCGGTGGTGACACCGCCGGAGAGATCTTCCAACCCCTCACCAATCCAGCCACCAGCCAGGGAGCCGTAATCGCCGTGAGCCTTGGCGTATGCCTTCTCGAGCAATGCGACCCAGGTTTCATGCTGGTCCTTGCATTGGCCGAAGAACAAGGCCTTCGATCCCGTTTGGTACGTCTTACGGTATACCTTATCGGGCTCTTCACGGTCAATCTGGTTGAGTATCTCACGCTGCATGCTAGGAGAATCCCAGCATGGCGAAGTCAAATACAGCTTATCGTCTACAATGGAGTAGATCCATTCGCCATCTCGGTAGAAGACGAATCCGTAGATTCCGATACCTGTTTATTTATGTGAGCGACAAACTGCAAATGCGACAAAAAGCTGGACATGTATCTTACGAGTATCGTATTCAACGCAAATGCGCTTGATTCCATCCTCAACATTGGCTAGTGCGCTCAAGCTCGCGATGAGCCAGCAATCGCCAAGAGAACCTTGCTTCACATCGCCAGCGCCGATGTTCTTCATAAACGTCGGCTTCTCGAAAATCTCATGGACTCTCTTGACAGCTTTCGGTACAGAGGTGTTGGTGCTCAATCTGGAACTATGTAGGTTGAATTTATTCGATCCCAAATAGTTGAGACAGTTGCCCTTATGCCACTTTAAATCCCAATCCTAACAATTGTAAGCAGTCACATTTAGACGAAAGAAAAGGAAAGATAATGACATACCAGATCAAAGCCCGGGTCTCTGTATCGTGTATTGACCCGCTTACACTCCGAGATGATTTTCTTCACCTTACGTGAGCATTCATCTCTAGCCCGCTCGTATCCCGCTGCCAGAAGCTCGTTCGGACGCTCAGGAATACTTGGTAGCGGAACGGGATCGAAGGGTAGAACTGCAAGCGCTTTGCTGAACTGTTTCGCAGTAAAGCGCCTCCAGATCTTGTTGATGCTCTGTTGAGGCGGAGGCTTCTTCTTCTTCTTTTTCTTCTGATTGGGGCTGCTGCTGGTGGTCGTGTTCGTCTTGCGCGGGGGTTCATCGGATTCACTCGAAGAGCTGTATCCGAATCTACCAAGGTCCCGCTGGTCCTCGGTGGCTGAGGTGGTCGGCATGATGAAGGCTGGTGATTTCGTGTATATCGTCAAACTCAAGAAGCTGATCTTATGTATTCTACAACTTCATGAGTTTGGCGAATCCGTGGTCTACTTGGTTTTATAAATTAGCTACGCCTAGCTAGACAAGACGACAACTTTAGGACAGTAGTAAAACATGCGCGCCTCGCCGAATAACACAACACTAGCCTGGAACTCCGGAAAAAGTCTATGTGGTATATGGTTTCAATACTTACGACGGTCGTAACGAAGACAAAACAGTTAAATGAAGGTTGTAGAGTTCATAGATAACGCCTAACGCCTAGCTAGGTGTTCTAAGTAAAGTGAAAAGGAAATAAGATGTCTCTGGTCCTGGTATATAAGGCTATGACTTTGAGTAGTCTAGCAGTGGGTACCTCGAGATCACCGATGGAGCGTAAGCATGGACATGCAGAGAGTCTGTGCATGAGAGGAGAGAGAAGCAGAGCCATTCACCGCAATGAGGCAGAAGGGTTACCTTTTAAAGAGGCTCAAAAAGGCAAGACCCAGACATCGGACTCGCCTGTTTGCATGGTTCTGCATGATTGGACGCAATCCCCTGCTCGAGATTGACAAGGCGCATCTTGCGCCATTCTACTGATATGGCTAAAAAAGCATGGGGAAACTTGTCCCGATAGCTGGGGGCCATTGTGTGTACGTGTATGTAGCCTCAGGTATTCCCAGAGTATGGGTTTGGCCTCTATCAGATGAGTGGGCGATCCGTGATAACAAGCACTAAAAAGGGATAACTGGCTGGATTGGCAAGGCGAGGCTTGCTAAGTGGCCCACAAGAGTTAGAACAAGGGTTCAGATCCGGCCAGCCGAGTAAACGCTTCACCGCACCTGTGCGGCTTCGCACAAACATGCACAGTATCATATTTTAGCGGCAAGATACTAGAAACCCGCCTGCAGAAACGGCTTCTCTTGTTGGGGTGACTTAGACCCTCTTAGGTGGGACGGGCGGAGCGATCAACGGCGGGGATAGAGCGCCAGCTAAGAGCAGACGAAGATCCAGGATCGCCAGGGTCCTCCCAGGGAGCCCCGTAATCCAGAAAAAAGGGGTTCAACTGACAAACTAATGGTCCTGACAGCCTTGACTAGACCGACCGCAAATTTCTAGAACCACGTGCTAACGGGGTATCTGGTCCAAAGGGTTGAAATCATCTGAAATGATATCCATCACAAAAGGAAACATAGATCTGATATGATTGCTTTTTGTAAAACGTAGAAGTCCAGACAGAAGACGAGATGAATGGTAGCAGTGCGGATCCCACCCCGGGGGATTCCCAGTAAGAAATGTACCTATAGCACGGCACAGAGAAATAAGCGAATGCTTGAGGGAGCCTTGCTGATTATTACTCGCAGGAATCCGACGCCAATTGGTTTTAAGGCCCCCACCGGTCAATTATTCGTCAGCTAGAGGTCGGGTGATCCGGTTTTCGCTATCTCGAACATCTTCCAATGCGGTGCAAACTTGGTAGGCTGGTAGGCTGCCTACGAAGGTACCTATCTAAGCCGCACGACGAGCACAAAGTCCTAGAGTTTGCCGCGTCGAAAGCGTCAGAAGACGAACTAAAATATTTCTAAGCTTTGAGTTGCTTACTTGTTTGCCCGTCTGCCTATTTCCTTTCCTCCACAAATCTCGGTCTATCATGGCAAGGCTCTCAAATCAAATCGTGGAATTAGTTACTCCTTGTAGCGTAGATGCATCTGTATAATCGGCATGGCAAACCAATCAATTCGAGCCATGTAAGAGCTTCTCCATCTGGACGAACGCATACGAGCGAAAGCAATGCCATGGCACCACAACTGAGGATGAACGTTGAGCCACTTGATCAAGTGTATTGTTCGATTCGCCGTCGACTTCAAAATAACGTCTCTGGTGCGACGGCCAAAGGTTGTGACCCCAGCACGACGTCCGCGCTCTCTAGTGCCACGACTCGAGCGCTGAGCGCCAGTAACGCAACGCAAAACGTCCGTGGGCCACCCCCAGACTTTGCTCTATCTTGAACCACGGCGGGACTTCCGCTCTGTCGGGAACAAGGATAGCTACATACTGCCGAGTCTTTCCAAAGTGCAGTTTTATGTGGGATTGCAGAAAATGATATGACTGAGGAAAGTTGATGTATTACGACGTTAGCCCATGCAGTTCAATTGATGCATTGAAACATCATGGTGCAGCAAGGCGAGCTGCGCGTGTTCACTCTCAATGGACAGGAAGCGGTTGAGCCATGGTAGCATCAAGTCCATGTCCGATGCCTGGTTGCGACGGCATGGGCGGGTGCAATATCGGGGCGTGCTGGTGGACAATGGACAGCGGACAGCGGCAAACCGTGACCGGTAGTTGTTCGTGTTCTATCAAATAGCGGCCCCCTTTTGATGTTCTGGGCCGTCTAGTGCGGATGTGGTGTAGTGTGGTTTATGTTCTCGTAGTTTCAGAAGCCAACGACTGACGAGCGATCTTATTTAGGCCGATTGCTCTAGAATACCCCATCGGTATCGTGTGGCGTGATACCGACACGTTAACACTCTATGGCGAGAGGGAGAGGCAAATGGATGGTCAAGAATGGTCAAGACACGATTCGAAGGAGATGCCGAAAACGGTGGACGGGATGCAATCTCGAACCGAGTCAGCTTGGGGTAGCAGCAAGCCCGGCAGGTAGCAATTCTGCAGTTCTGGAACTGCTGGAGGTGCTGATCGGATCAGCGAAACCCACTTAGCGCAGTTGGATATTGGACCTAAAATGGCGATAAGGAGGGAACCCCGGGGGGTCTGGGGGGCTAAGCCTAGAGCCTACCTCAAAACCTTAGTAATTCATCCCTTTTGGTTTTGGTACATAGGTTCTTACGCTGTTCTAATCGACGGCCAGAGATACCACAACAGGTATTTCGGTTGCAGTTCGAGGCTGTTGTAATTACATACGCTGGCGAGCTGGGTTGGCCTGGTAGGTCGGCACCGCATGACAGAATCCGTGAAACAATCGTATGCGCAAGGATCCCTTTTAGTGATCTGCGAGATACCGGTCGTGACCGGTTTCCGTTTCTTGGCCATATCTTTCAACGGCCCAAACATGAGACCGGCCACGCCGTAGGAATAATCTTTTTGTTTCCGATGCGCTTTTCTCCGAATCCAAGTTTCTGGTCGGTTTAAGAAGAAGAAGAACAGGAAAGAGAAGAGGAAGAGGAAGAGGAAGAAGAAAAAGAAAACGGAGAAGAAGATGATGAAAGATTGTACTTCCTCCATTCTTGTTGAGCGTAACAGCGTATTCCCATTATTTATGAAGTTCGCAAGTCTTCGGGCAACAGATATCGTAGTTCGTGATATAAACAGGTATTTATAACGCATTGTAGGAAGTCAATCGGACATATTCACGACTTTTGATAGGAATTGAAATAATCACATCATACTAATAAGGTCGTAGTATGAGAGTTTCGGTCCTTAATTGGTGATAGCTTTTCGTGGTATCACCACCTCGATGTTGGGTTTTGGTATGATCTCGACGGTCTTGGGTCGGCAATGGTCGCCTGCCGAGAGCGGATCAATATTGCGAGGTGTTGAATCTTCTCTGGCCTTCTCGTTTGTGGTTGGCGTTGGAAGGTTTGGCAGTGCTCGTCTTTTTCAGCTTCGCTTGGTGTCCCCCAGTTCTGTAGCGTTCGGCGTCAACAGTGACGCACTCAACTGGAAAAGAATTGATCGTAAAAGATCGATTGAAATTGGGTATTGGATTGTCGGCCAGTTGGCCGCAGGCAGTAGAGGCGCTACCAAGATGAAAGGCTCTAGATGCGTGCGTAAGATGATATATGTATTAGGAGGTAGGCTAAACTGATCACCCAGGTAAACACATTAGCTCGCTCTTACCTCTATCATATAGCGGCAGCTGCTACATCGTCATTATAGCAGGTATGACCACTTCTTCAAACCCATAGCTACCCAGTTCATATCCGACAATTGCAACTTCCACTACCCCCACCAATAAGTGAGCGCCTCGAAAATGGGGTGAATCTGCTCCACGTCGAAGGCCTCTCCGTTTAGTCTTGCCTGTGCTCGCCTAATACAATGCCAGGTAAATCCATTAGTATCAATGCCAACTTCCTTCGCATGCTCCAACACACGTTCGACCCATCGCTGGCATTCATTGTTGTGTTCTTCTCTCAGCAGTTCAGCGGCTTGATGAACACGTGGGATGGCCTTCTCTTCTCTGCGTACTAGGTCCAGTATGAACTTCATTGCGACGTCAAGCTTCACCCGAACCACCTCTTCTCCTTCAGCATTTCCATCAACATCAGCCCTGTTCACGGCCAATGTCATACCAGATTCAACCAGCGCATTGAAGCAGATAGGCGAACTCAGGTGCGTGTCGTCTCTAGTCTTGACTAGGAGAACAGTGTACTGGGATAGAGCTCTTTCCCATCTAGCTTCACGGCCAAACCCCTCACTCCTCACGATGTCTCTGGCGACCTGATCATCGATAATAATAAACATGGCCCGATATAGATGTCCTAACGTAAACCCATGGCCTCGCCAGGACTTAGTGCTGTATGGTCTATCACCAGAGCTACGGAGCTCAATGTCCCCAGAGTCCTCAGAGTCCTCAGGCTTGTCAAAGTTCCCAAAGCCAACTGGGTCATCTAGCCGAGCAGACACACTGTCACATAGACTCCGATGGAATGTTATGATCTCCGGTATAGTATGCGGCCCATTCTCGCGGATCCAAGTTGCGTTTGTAAAGTAATGGTGGCGCTGAAGGGATGGTCGTCCATCATGCATGCGGTACCATTGACGATAAATATAGCGACCCATATTTACGTCCGAATACCCATCAAGCATGCCCGGAACATCGATATACATGGCGGTAGTCTTGTTAAGATAATATTGTAAATCATAATAGTGGCGAATAATGTTAAAGTGTGCCTCATCGACTTGGAACTGGTTGAGGGCGGGCATCATTCCAACGTTATCAGGGTCACGGTACCATCGTTGCCGGATCTCGGCATCGTCTCTTCGATATCTTGCCGCATTCTCGTAAAAAATGGTGTCCAGCTCTCCTCGTAATAGCTGGAACATGTCATCTGACAGCGGTTCTGAGCTCTCGGACTCGGCGTACCATTGATCATAACCAGGATGATCCCGCCACGGGTCGCGGTCATGCGGCATGGCCGAGTACGGAAACATCGAAAAAGCGCTTTGGACCATGGTCGATAAGCGAAACGTATTCCTTCGAGTATCGAGTTCTAGTAGAGTTGGTAGTAAATGAATGAGGATAAAATCCACCTGCTTCTATAAGCGAATGAGAAATACCCATGTGCCTAGAAAAAAGAGTGACACCCTAACCCAGCACATACCATACACCGTAGCCATGACTATGGAACTTTTTTCGGATAAAAGTTCAGAGCTTAAAATTGAATCATGAATTTGATTTTGTGTAAAAAAATGTGTCAGATGATAAACTTAATAATAAACTGAACACGCTTCTTTGTGGCCCATACCCCTTTCTCCTCATTCCGGTGTAAGTTATGTAAAATCTGCCTTGGCTTCCCATTTCTTCCTCTCTATCATCCTATCTCGTTAGCTTTAGAAGCTACTATCTAGAAGCTCTTGATAAACTCTGCCATCGACTCGAGCTGTTCCTCTTCTGCAATTTCCACCGCCTCTTTCCTAGTTGCATCGTCAAGAACTGCGCCTTGCTCCATCAGGAACCGGAACAAATCCTCCCTCTCTGTCTCAACGGCTTCGAGCAGGGCCAACTTCACCGCGGACTTATCGTTCATAGCTCCATGGTCTATGAGAATCTGCATGATGCGCCGTGACCCGCCTGCTACTGCCGCGTGCAGCGAACGATCCAGGTTTGCGCCTTGACTGAGCAACCACTTGACAGCATCCTCGTGGCCTTTCAACGCTGCTAGGCTGATGGGTCTAGAGAACGGGAACTCTTCGTCCGAGAAGCGCCCGTTGACACAAGCGCCTTGCTTGATAAGATACTCCATCACCGGCACTGCACCGCATTCCGCTGCCGTGAGTAATCGTGATAAAAGCCACTTCTGCCGGTGGATGCCGTTATATGGTCGGCAAGGGTGTTGTAGACGGTCCTTCACTAGATCGAAGCAGCGCTTGAAGATATCGATACTAGGTATCTTTGACAGGCCAGACACGAGAGACTCGCGCAGTACCATATAGTCAGAGCTATCGGTACTAAAGGAAGAGCCTAGGGCGTAGTCTAACACCTCCATCTGACTGCCCATGATGGCACTATAGGCAATAGTTGCGCGATGGGAACTACGTTGGATTGTAGTTTCTGTCTCGTTATCCAGGAGCAATGATATGAAATCCTTGTTGCCTCTATAAGCTGCCAATTGATACGGATCAAAGAAGATCCCTAGGGTATACATCATCGCTCTGTCGTTTGGCGGCCGACCGTCGGGGTGCGAAGATAGAGCCAAGCGACCTAAGTCTAAGTCGTTCATGTATGCAGCAGCAGACACGAGCGCCCGCCGAAATAGGTGGAAGTCTTCATCTAGCCGGCCGATGGCCTCTGCTTCAGGCGCTAGGTAGGTTAATATCTGGCCACAGCCGCCAAACACGAGCACGGCGTGACAGAGCTCGCCTACGCACTCCCGTACAGCTTCTTGCGAATCCGCCAAGTTACGACCACGCATCTCGACGATGCGTTCCGCGGTCTGGCGGATTGAACCCAGGCCTGTTGAGGATGGTTTCGCATTGTGAAGAGCTCTGTAGATGAGATATCGGTGCCAAAACGCAAAGTCCACCTCTCGACGGATGCGATTAACCAGATCATTCTTGTCGAGAATCCCAGAATCGAAAATGGCGTCTTCCACTGCGGCATTCCACGTCCTGCTCACGAGTCGGAGGCGGACGGCCCGCTTGAGTCCGCGGACCCATACGGCGGGGACCAGGATGAGGTGAACGACCTCGTTGGGGAGATCAGAGAAAGGCATCGGCGCTGAGCAAGGAAGTTCAATAATTGGCGACGAGATTCGGTCAAGTGAATTCCCAAATCCACAAGTAGAAAAGAAACCATGTTGAGGAAAAGTTTAGATACTCCTATATAAAATTAATATACCGATAACTTTGTGACTCTTCTGCCCGACGTGACATTGTATGTCAGGAAGGAAGTACCGTTTGCCTATTAGGGCTGCCTTAGCGCTGACATCGGCTACCAAGAAAACCAGGGGCTGGTGTGGCACAGGTGAGGGAGGTATCACAAAACCCCCAAATTTAGGTGCTGCGGCTGGACTTAGGGGTCAAGTACGGGGGCCTAAGTGGAAATGAAAGGCGTCTGCCTCTCCCTTACGCGGAACCTTGGAACTGTCTGCTTTTTCTTGTGTAACGTCTAGTCATCCCCGGAACCTTATTGGCTTCGACAAGCACAGACCCTTCACGTCAAAGGCATGCATGCGAGGTACCTGTACCTCTCAACAAATACAACTTCCTAATATTACATACTGGGAGAGATTTAGCAGAGGCTAGCTAGTAGTGTTAGAAGCTACCTATGAGAAAGTTGTGGGACTGAGGAGGGAAACACATGTTAGTGAGCACCTTGATGGCTTAAACGACTATCTCAGTCTAACTCTAGGGACGTCAAGAGCTTCGCTCTATGTTCACCGCCAATAATAGTGACGCAAGGTATTGCCGAAGCTGATTGTATCGCAACACTCAGTTTCAGACGAATAGGAAACACATAGGGTGACCAGGGTACACGTATTGTTACAAGGCTATGTGATATTTAAAAACAACGACATAGCTTTTAGACTAAGTACCCTTAGCTATCATTCCGGGAATTTCTATAGAGGACACTGATTGTAACTATAGGGATCTGAGAAAGATAATATAGATTAACAAGAAATAGTTCATGCGAATAGAAACTTATTAATGCTCCAAGTTAATTACACGTACTTAGAAATCGAAGTTATTGTGCTCAAATTAGGTATGCAAACAAATTTGAGTACATACTAGGAAGTTAGCAAAAATCATACTTATAACTCATTGAGGTAAATACCCTTGTAAAGGTCCAACCTAACGACGGCAATTTGAAATTGTTCTTAGGTATATTAAGAAACTGACACATGCGATAGTCTATATGCTAACCAAAGAGCATTTTTAATGAATTTCAATGAACCTTTGACATTCTGAACATATAGGCTTCTTAGTTTATGATGGGCAATCTAGTTGATTTTTTCGAGCATAGGGATGCATACGATGAATAAACGAAGTGATTTCGGCGTTCCTCTTATATGGTTTCCACCTAGTGAAGCTACCTACCTCCTATCTAATTGTATTGGATTTAAAATTTCAGTACTATGTCATTATCATGGTACTTGCTTCATCCAGTTACCTAAGATATAAGATCGCGCAACGGAGGAAGCTAGGTGAAGCTGCGTGAGAAAGGATCTCAAGAGAAGAAACGTTTTTCATTTCGTGGGTTAGATAGTCTGATCCATAATTGTCAAGATTAGTATTGAAAGGAACCCATAGACATCAACATGCCTAGCATAGCAACGAAAGTGAGCATGATTCATCGAGAATGTGAATGTGATTTTCGACAAATGTGGCAACAGAAACTAGAGACTCAGCCTCTCTTGCTTGCAGCTAGGAGAAGGATCATGGGAAACTAGTGGAAAGGTACTGTGATGGGAACGTTCCTAAGTCTAGTTGACACTGAAGTATGAGTTGTTACTTATACGCATAAAAGTCCATTGAGTAGCCATAGATTACTTTACAATATATCTATGTACCCACCTCTTATTGCTGTATGAACGCTAGCGGTTCGCCTATTAGTTGGAAATTATAGTAGAAATGTAATGGTCCTATTATGTCAAGTACGAAAGAATATAATACGGGGAGTATTGAGGACTGCAAATCTACAGCAATATCACTCTGAAACAAACAGCAAGTTTAAATGTAACCGCTACATTCTTCCTGAAGAATACTTCAAATGCTGTTTCCTTCCTAATGCAACACGCCCAGGGGTAATGACCCAACCATGCAAATATATAGATGCTTTTCATAGATGTATATACAATCCAAATTCAACTTAAATCCTCATTTTCCGGTACCAGATCCTTTTTTGAAACCCGAAGTATGCAATATGAAAACATGGCGCCGCTTACAAGACCCATTACCTACGGAAGGCCCGAGCCAGCCCGTTGCAACAGTGGTCGGTCATCTATGCGCCGTTCATCGGGGGAAGCTAGAGCATCTTCAACCGCTTGATCGTCCTCATCCGCAGAACCGTCTTTGCTGTAAATAAAAAACTGCGCAAATATACCTAGATCCAAAATTAATGTGCCCAGGCTCCCAGCCAACCACGATGAGTTGACTAGGATATATCTTCCGTATATTCTCCTTGCTTCACCAGACTGGCACCGAGACCCGGCACAGTGAGGGTCATAGGCGAAGATGGAAAGCACATATGTTAAATTGCCCAGGCACGCGAAGAGGAAGAAGAGGATGCTTACACCCTCGGTCGACTTGCGACGCCAATTAAGCAACAACTGGGGGAGTCGCGAGCCGAGGTACAGGACAGCGCATAGCCAACCGAAGATCTGACCCCAGACATCGAATGAAGGAAGACTATCGTCTCCAGGCGTATCGGGCTTGCTCGGGGAATATTGCCGGCTGAGAAACCATCCTAATACACCGGCTACACATACCATGAGCATAGCCACCGCGTTCCAGACAATTGATTGCAGCTTAGTCGGTGCGGGCGGAGGTGAAACTGGCGCCTCCGACACCAACGGCACGGCCGGACTTAGATGAGACCACCCGCTACCTCTTCTTTCTCTCTCATCTAGGTGACCATTCAATAGCCCTGTTCTTTCCGTTGGTTCGCCGACAGCTGGGACTCTCGGGGGCTTCGGCTGGGGCGGGGGAAGCTCGTCCTTCCAGACAAAACCTTTATAGTAGAAACATTGCGCTAACAGGACGAAGTCGGCTATGGTGTAGTAGATGGCGAGAATAAGCATGGTGGGGAGGACCCCTTGGAGAACGGCGCCGAGTATGTTGAAGACATCTCCGAGTAGCCAGAGGATGATGAACGGGACTGAAAGGCCGTCGGCGGAGCTTCGTCGGAAATTCTCTATGATCTGAGGGGAAAAGACGACAACCCAAGCCGCAATTGAGATGGAGCTAGAGAAAAACAATATGTTAGACCTGGGTATAGATCCTAGCTTAATAGGTGGTTTTCTTACCCGCAGATACCCGATATGGCTTCGACATCGAGGTTTAGGGGCCCTGTAGGAGGGGCCATTCCGGAGCGAAGAGACAAAAGAGCTTGATTCAAGAAGTAATTGCTCAGGTAATATATTTGTGTCTGAGTCAAGTAATTAAAAAAGTACCTGATCCTTGATTTATATAATTTAAATAATACAAGAGACGAGAAGAAACGAGTGGATCACGAGGAAGAAAGGAATTTTCTTCGTGGAATGACAAGCTGCAAAAAGTTACGCCAGCCCCAGGACAGTAAAACGTTAGCAGCTTGTCCAGCTTGTCCCGATGACGCTGGAAAGAGTGAAACTCACCCCACAATCATGCATTTTGCGGGGGGTACCTTGGAACCAAACCATTTGCCTCAGCAGCCGCAGCTCCGCGGACAGGGCTGTCGGGAACACCCAAATGTGCCTACCATCATTTTACGTAACCTGGAAGCTGCGAACCAAGAAGCTAAAAACCAAGGGAATTCTAGGTTGAAATTTTCGAAAACATCGCTGAGTGCATGAATCTATGCCGGCAATAGAGAACTGAAACAGTGAGCTACATTTAGGCACTTAACCATAAATGGCTTGCATATCCCACATTGAACATGTGGGTTCCTGCAGCTGGGAGAAGATCCGGAAGGAATGAAAAAGGTAATATCTTGTCGCCGCAAACGCCGTTGCTCGGGCATCGGCCATCGGAACTCTACATACTTCATATCGCCCTAATTACTCATCAGCTTCGATATCGCCATCGTGATAGGCCCCACTAACACTAAGTCCACCACTCTCTTTGGGGTCTTTGATGACATTTACTAGCAAGACGATTGTATATTAATCAGCAAATACCCTGGGACATACCAGCATCCTGACGCGGATGAATGCCTAAATCCTGAAATAGAATCCGATCCGTCTTATTTAACGAAGCGCATACTTGTGACTATTTCACTCTCATCATATTGGTTATACCGTTGTGATTTCGTGTATTTTTTGGACTTTTGTGTGTTGGAAAGACCTCAACTCATTTGACTACATCGACATCCGCAAGGAAACTGAATATACGTTGCTCGCTCAAAGTAGCAACGTTTAAGAAAGAAAGAAAACGTAATGGGGAGCGCAATTCCAGACCTGCCGATCCTCGCCGAAGACGACTCGATGCTGTCGAGAAAGTTCGGGCGCGAGATCGCCAACTACTTCAGCGGCAGCCCGCTGAACCGCGTGTCGTTCCTGCGGACGGACTACGCCTTCCTGCGCGCCGCCTTCGCGTACCCCAAGGCCTCGTTCCTGCTGATGAACGACCTGTCGCCGCTCGCCAAAGACCCAGCGCACCTGGCCTACGTCACCCGGGACGCGGTAGTGTCGATGACGGGCGAGGAGCCCTTCAAGGAGTCGGAGCAGGAGCAGGTCAAGGACTTCAACTCGGCCGTCACGCGCCCCGTCGTTTTGTTCCTCGGCATCAACGAGAAGCAGCCCGGCTTCGAGTTTCGCGAGTACAAGGGCAACCCGTACTTCGCGGTCGACGTCACCCCGAAGGGGACTATCGCGGACAGCGTCAAGAGTATTACGAATATCGTCAGGGCCACTGGCGTCGATTTCATTGATGGGAGGAGGCTCATGACTCTAAATGCTCCCGAGGGTACGTAGCTACGCTTGAACATTTACTAGAAAGGCACATACTTATTATTCGACAGCGGCGATATACGCAGAAGCCCGCGCGCTGCTGGACTGGAATAGTCGCAATCCGTTTTGTGGCGGATGTGGGCAGCCTACGATGTCCATCAACGCGGGATGGAAGCGGGTTTGCCCACCTTCAGATCTGGCAGTTCTGGGAGAAGACGGTGCGCCGAAGGAACGAGCCGATTGTGCTACGCGGCATGGAGTTAGTAATCTTAGCTTCCCGCGAACCGACCCGACCGTTATTATGGCGATCGTGTCGGCCGACGGCTCAAAGCTGCTCCTCGGCCGGAACAAGCGCTTTCCTCCGGGGTGGTACAGCACGCTTGCGGGCTTCCTCGAACCGGGCGAGTCCATCGAAGAAGCAGTCCGAAGGGAGACCTGGGAAGAAGCTGGTGTAACCGTCGGCCGTGTCGTGATTCACAGTTCGCAGCCATGGCCCTTCCCCGCGAATCTGATGGTCGGCGCCATAGGCCAGGCCGTCCCTAATGGCGAGACGATACACCTTGGTCACGATGAAGAGCTGTCCGATGCTAAATGGTACACAATGGACGAGGTGCGGGAGGGTATAGCTAATGGAGTTAGCGGCCTCGGAGATCCTGCACCGGCGGCATATAAAGAAGGAAACCTGAGACTACCGCCGCAGACGGCCATCGCCAACCAGCTGATACAAGCGGTTCTGAACGGCTACCTCGGCGCAGTACCGAAGATATAGGATATTCCTAAGTCCGATCACGAGGAGTAGATGTATCATGAAGAGCAAGGTGTTTGGCGATGTGGACATGGCTTATTGGTTAGAACATACACAAGACAGCATGAGCATGAGCATGGTGCATAGAGGTAGAGACGATGTTGGATATTAGACACCTAGATTTTTCACCTACCTTAGGTACTTGATGGGTCAATAAATGAATATCATGATAGCATGATCAACTGTGGATATCCGTTCTGGCCATTTGGTAATGTCTCGATTTCAATTTTCAATCGCGTTCTCATAGTTCGATCCACCTGTTTAAGGAGACAAACCTCAGCAAAAGCTAGTGTACTTAGTACAAGCGAAAAAAAAAAAACTTTTTTTTTTCGCTTGTGGCACGTGCGCTGAAATTGGTGGTTGGGTGGCTGCAGCCCCACCTCTGGCACGGCCTTTAAATACAGCGCGCGTCTCTCTCTTCCAGATTTTCTTTTCCCTTTTCCTTTCCTCATCATCAGTGGGTTAAATCTACATCGTCAAATGTTTATTTAATTTACAATGGGGGCTCCGCTACGGCGGCTTGCTGAGGGTTATCATTTACTTCCCTATGGGTTTCCTTCCGTTCCCGGCCTCCTCTAGCGACTTGAAAACGCTCTTCCTAATCAGCCGCCGATGCCAGCTCTTCCTGGTTCGCGACTGTGGGGTGGTTTCTACATTTCAATCTGGATATTCCGTAGTTTTATGCTACGCAGCCATTGCCTGGCTATACTATGCGCGCCGTGTCTGTAGTATACACGCTCACTAAATACGTAAAAATTTGACTATAAGTTCTGAATTGCGTGCCCACTATAATAAATAAGCATTGAAAACCAGCTCGCAATTTGCATGAGTACTTCTCAGTCGTTTGGCCTACATGTGATCAGTTTAATCTACGCATGAGTATGGCTATGATGTGGATGACAACAATTCTACGAGGCGTAATAAGAACAAATGCCATGATTCTGGTCTGGGAGGTTCGGTTAAATTGACTATCTGGGTGCTACGACTAGAATCCGAATACCAGCACTTCCAGCACTACATCCTCCCTCCATTGACTAATAAGATAAAACCAGTAAAGGCCACTTAGTAGAGGCGCTTAGGGGGAGACATGGTAGCCTTGATGGTCAAGCTACCAACGTTCTGCCAGCCCTTCTTCAGTAGGGAGACCAGGTAGTTGATGGCCAACATGATGTTGCCAATCAGCTCGTCCTCGGTCATGCCTACGTTTCCGACAGCGACACCCATGCAGAGAACCTTCTTCAGCTGGAACTTGATGGTCGACTTGACCTCGTTGATCTTGCCAGTGAGGTCGTCGGCGTGGGAGACAGGGGTGGGGAATTTGCCGGCTGGAAAGTCATGGTCAGCTTGGAAATCTCAGCTACGTGAGAAACAGTTTTGCTAAACTCACCCTTGGACAGACCAGGACCCAAGAGACGGGGGATCTGCTTGATCAAAGCCTCGGAAGCGACGAAAGCATCGTACTTGCGTGCGAGCTTCTTGATGAGCTTCTTGTTCTTGTTCAGCTTCTTCAAGTCGTCGGCAGACATGGCGTCCACACCGCCGTGCTTGGCACGATCAAGATCGTGCTGGTCACCCAGAATGCTATACCAGACACAGGTTAGCCATTGCTCATTGAATTATTGTACCGAATTACGGGGTGGGATGTAGTACCAGATGCTCATGTTCGGGCGAGGGATGGCGGGCAGCTTGATCGTGCCAGAGAAACGCTTGTCACGCTGGGGGTCATAGTTCTTCAAGCCGATCTGGAGCTCGACGGTCTCGAGGAAGTTCCGCTTCTTGGTGTTGAGAGAGTAGTCCAGCAGTTCGCTGACATTGCCACGCACTCCGGCTGTAGCGGGGTTAATCAATTAGTATTGCGCGTCGTGGACATAGACGTTGGAAGATTGGATTGGTGACATACCGACTGTGATTTTCGACATGATGACAGTCTTCCAGTAGAGAGTATCTAATGGTGAGGATTATTGCGTTGGTCTTGGGGAAAAGAAAAAAATCGAAGGACGAGGATGCGACTTGGCCGGTTTATTATATTTTGGAGACTCCAAAGAAGGTTTCTCTAAATTTTGAATTTTTGTGGCCTTTGGGTGGGGTAATGCGAGCCCACTTACATAAGCCCCCGATTGAGTCACGCCGGTACCCTTCGGGTTGTGCATAAGGTTCTAGGGTGGGGGTGGGGGCCGCATTTCTTCACTAAAGAATCCCGTCCCAATCTCGACTAACACCACTTCCAAGGTTCTTCAACCTTATCATCATCACGCACTCTTCACTAAAGGGTGAATCGATGCGCCTTACTGTATATGAGTAATTCGGAACTCCTTTCAATTTTGTTCATACTTTTCCTGTTGTCCTTGCTTTCACCTGTCGATTCCTTATCTGTGTAATGTAAATTACCTGCATAGATATATTGCACTGTCTACAAGTGGGTATTCACTTCAAGATAGGTTTCTACCTAGCCCTCTTACTCGTCCGATGGATGGTATGTCATCGCGGTAACCTTATATGTGACCGAAACTGTTGTAGCACTTGTAGAAGCCGAGAGACTGAGGCGAGCTGGATTAGCTGAGAGATGCAGCTTCTCCAAGGCTTCGTTCCCGGAGATATGGAATTCTTACTGTACCACCACAACTCTACGTTATCAGCAAGGAGTCGCTATCGATTACACACACACTGTCGATTATACAGCCAAACATGTCTTGCTTTGCCTTATCCTCAGATTCTGCAGCTACGAGACGCCGTTTGAAAGGCCAATCGGGCTGTAGGATTCGGATCCCTGTATATCCACGGCTCTGTGGCCTTTCACCTCTAAGAGAGCATCTCCGAAAAGCTCTTTGGAGGGTGGTTTTCTTCATTACTACCCTCCCATGAAACATGATTGCACGCGGACTGCGCTTAACCGCGAATCTGGCCTGTTGTTGGTACAGAGCTTGCGCGATTTCGTTTCAACCTAGTGCTTCCTAGACAGGGAGTGCCGCTTAACATTTTCTACCGGAATGAATACAGAACGATTACCTGTCAAACGGCCGGAAACCCTTGGCGATATTAATCAACGCTTCATCAGCAAGAGTTATCTATCTAACAGCTCGATAGGTGTACAGCTTGCAATCATTTGAAGTTAGTTCGGCTAGCCAAGCTCATCAATGCACGAACATGATACAAGCTTCTACTCCTCTTCGAGTGATGCTTGCACCGTGCTGATTAAGCCATAGGCTGGTGACCGGGAACCGTTACACCACACCGAAGGTCAACGGTTTAGAAATCAAAACCCATGGCTTGCAAGAAGTAGGGTGCTTTCAGCTGAAGATCTCACTGCAAGCTCACCCTTATCGATCCAGGAGGAAGCGGATAACGTTGAGGACTTGCAATTCCTGCTGCCGTGCAACACACTGTATGCAAGCCCTTGTACGACGCCAGTAGTCCCGACGGGCGTTAGGATTTCCTGATCCTGGCTGCTCTTCCGAGCGCCACTTAACTCTGGTCTCTGGTTACATGATATGATATTGCGAGCCAGTCCGCTCTCATCCAATCCAGATTATATAAGCCGTTGATACGCAAGCCAAGCCAAGTCGTACTCGAATAGAACCGGGCCGGACTCTGCCTCTGCGACTCTCTAGCAGGGGGCTTTCTTTATGACCGACTCTTTCCCATAGTCTTCTCGGTCCCTACGTGATCGGTACTGATGCGACTCTATTAAATGGGTGCATGTTGGAAAAGATCTGAATTTGAGGCGACCTCTAGCCCTCGATCCCAACCAGTCGGGGAAAAGCTTCGCCTGACTGATACCCGCTCGTTCCAGTGCTCCTATCTTGAGGTTTGATAGAACCCCCTGGGCCAACGTGGGCCTTCCCATGCAAGCCATGGCTGACTCGCAGTACCTCCCGCCCCATACGCGAGTCTGCCATGCAAGGATCTGCCCTCCTTTCCCCAGATGGCAGACTTCGGCCCCCTTGCGGTGGGGGTAGGGGTAAGTAAGGCTGTCGGTACAAGAAACATACCAGTACTCAGCGATTGCCTCGGACCGTATTCAAATGGAAGAATCTGTCTGGGGCGACCCAATGACACCCTCCGGCGTGATCGGGAAGCTCATACGTTGTATTTCCAAAACGACAATGACGACCCCGTGTCCATGTACAATAAGTTGAGCCCGATATCCTCTCACGCCCCAAGATTCCAAGTTCCGTTCCTTTCGGTGCTCTCTTGGTTTACGATCGCGATTGAACGACACTTACTCACAGGATGCAGAGTGTAGCGTTGGGACTCACCTGGCCGTTGGCTCGATTTTGCAAGCAGTCTTTCATCTGAAGTCTCAGACCTCGAGGTGACCGGGGCTCTGCTAGGCCACAGTCCTGGCCCTCTACAGATGACATTCTCAGCTGTAAAAGCCTAGAATGACTACAGTCTTCAAGACCTGGCGTTTTTGACTGGAACAATCTCCACGCATCTCAAAATGCAACTGCCGCCTGATTCGGTTACCGAAAGCTGGCCAGCACCCAACTATAGCAATCCAGAATCAAGAGGACATGCAGGGTTGATTGTCGGTGTCATCCTTATTGTGCTGGTTACGATTACCTTAGCCATACGTCTATACGCACGGAAATGGCTGACACGGGGTTTTGGGGTCGACGACATCTTAATATTAGCCGCATACGTATGCCAAATTCACATTCTATCCTATTCCCTTGTGTATATTGACATTAGTTAGTGGCCTACTACGGCGTTTACGATCATCGGCGTCGTAGCCGATGAACGACTCCATTGGAATCGTCATACTTGGGATGTGAAACCCGAATTCATAGTCCCAGGCCTACAATTAGTGTAAATCCCCTTTACCGGCTTAAGTGGCATATAGGCTAAGATGTACCAGGCTCGCCGACTCGATACTCTTCGATATAGCGGCCAGTCTCTCCAAGCTATCAATACTCACGTTGCTCTACCGCCTATCAACCGCTTCCAGAGATCAAAAAATGATCGTTGCTGTGTTGGTGTCGATAACAGTTGTCAGTATCACCTGCTTCGTATTCATCATAGTCAGCGTATTCCAATGCACGTAAGTTCGCCCATTCACGAGACCTATATCAGGAACCTACTCATAGATAGCCAGACCTCTTTCGGAGTTTTGGGAGCCCTCAGACGGGCCCCAGAACTGCATCAACCAGAGCGCCCACATGTTAACGGCCAATATCGTCAATACCGTCACCGACTGGTTTGTGGTACTCCTTCCCATCAAGACAGTCCTGGGCCTGAGATTGCCTGCCAAGCAGGCAAACATGATAATCCTTCTTTTTGGCGTCGGTATTCTTGCGAGCTCTGTAGGAATTGCAAGGAGTTATTATACCTCGGTTTTAATTAACAACCACGATGATATCTGGAATTCCTGGTCGATCTGGCTTTGCAGTGCCGTTGAGCTAAACCTTGGTATAGTACGCATATGATATCACCGTAAATATACGCACCCTAGCTGACGCAGTATTTAGATATGCGCTTCTATTCCCGCGACTAAACCATTCTTCGCAAGCTACCTACCAGGCGTCTTCGATTCTACCTTTAAGCCGCGTAGTTCAGTGGCTGTCGACTGGGATAGGAAGCCTCTAACACAGTCGCCTTCTTTAACTACCTTCATCGACCAGTCGTCATGTTCTTCGACCTTCCTAATACCTCGTCCGCCTCCTCTTATCACGCATCACCAACCTATTGACCTTAATAAGCCATTACCTCCAATCGCATACGAACAGCAGCGAAGCCCCGAGCTACGACGATCACGTTCGGATGGATTTATTCTGTCCCCTTGCTCTCCAGATGTGCCACTACCACAGAGGGCCAGGGTAAGATTTAGCGATCAAAATCGGCGTCTAGCACCCACCCGCTCGCATTCCCAAGACCGGACGACAATATTTATCATGTACCGAGGAGATAGCTATCCAGGGTCCTCGCAGCAAACACTAGGCCGCGCCTCAATGGTTTAAGTTCTTCAACTACTTTCTACTACTACTTTACGAGAAACTCATCTACACCCTCAATATGGCGTTCACATAGGCATCAACACTTTAAACATTTTCTTTTTATATATTTGGCATAGGGCATTTATTACAGGACATTGGCACGTGGGCTACTTTCGTTCATTCATTAGACGGATCTGGGACGACATTTCATTAAGATGAACGGCCAGGTCAGGTCTCGGGTTTATCCTGTATTCATCAAGGGCATAGGGACTATCGTTACTCAACAGCATTGGCGGGCGGCTACTATGAAGATACCCACTTTCATTCATAGAGGACTCAAGGGTGGCTTTTGGGGTTAACTCGGATCTCTCGTTTTCCGTCGGATTTTTAGGGGGGTAAGGCATGGATAGATTCTCCCGACCTGGGAAAAAGGGATAATTACCTATTTTTTTCTTATTCAATTCTGCAACGTCGCCGTCATCGTCAACGTGTTGCAAAAGTTTCTATACAGTATCGGATGGCAGCCCAGTCAAGGGGTGATATCGGAAGAAGCAAGACACTAAACACTGAGCGTGTTTTCGGAAAGGCTACCTGCATACAGGATCTGCCATCGTGCAACCTTGGGGGAAGCGGCATATGTCAAATAGAGTGCGTGCATGCATATCAATATATCGCTATAAATAGGAGCCTCCATCAGTCAGCGTAGTAATCGGGGCACATCGAAAGGTGTGCGGTGAACTGAACGAATTACCGGAACCGAGAGAAAAAGAAATCTCCACTCCAGAAGGATTCGTTGTTTGAAACACGAAACTCGATTTGACAATAGGTCCTCGACTGCCGGAGCCCACTGCTACGTTCCATGACGCATAGATTTCCTGCCTACTTCTTCGACCTTTTCCGTCTTCCTTCGATGGACGGCATTAATGGCATTGATGGCACTTGGAGTATTGGATGTGCCAGGATAGCATTGAGAAGGTACCTAGGCAGGCAGTGCATTCTAGATCTCAGTTTCAGAGATCTCATCGGTTATCTCGCTTCAAGGATTATTCTGTTTCTCCCACAGACTCAAAAGACGGGGACGACGAGAAAGAGGTAGCTGTGTTATGCCAAGACTAATTCCTAGATAGGTCACCTTGAGCACGGCATACAGGTCACCTGGAGCCGGCATGGATAGGTTACTTTCCTTGACTAAAGGAGGAATGACGGCCCACCCCGCCCATGAGCTCTGCAGTACCGGCGTCCGGGTCTCGTCACCGGCGTCGATAGCGGCGGTTCGGAAGCACGGAAGTCGGGGGAGTAGATATAACTAACAGGATCAACTACATGCTACCGTCGTACCTATCAACTATCACGATAGGGACGAGTAAACGAAGGAAAAGGTCTCTACATGTTCTTGTGCCTAGAAGGAGGAGAGAAGAAGACAGGAGTAAAAAACTTGAACCCTCTTAGCGCAACGGTGAGATGTTTCGCTTCGACTGCCGGTGTGCAAAGGAATCCTAGAGCTGGAGAATGCGTGCTATTGGGTCGACGTAGAAAGCCAGTGTTTTACTTGGGCTCTCGATATATTGGTTTTTATGTTTTGTCTCTCCTTACTTTAAGCGTGTGTTATCTGCCGTAATGGTCGTATCATTGAGTTGTACTAATCCCGTCCACCAGTCTAACTGCAGTTCTCCTATCTTTGAGTAGTTCTCAGCGGAATGAGTTTGAAAGTACTGATCACTTCATCTTGCCTCCCTATGCATATATCTAACCTATAGAATATTTGTTTTTTTAATATGGGCTGGTATACTAGAGGCTTAGTTATCGCCCTTCACGATGTCATGTACTTCCTGCACGGTCTACCTCCTCGAATCCGCCAGGCCACGTTCCTACGAGATCGTAGCGTCACTTACTGACCTTTCGACCCAGCCCAATGGGCACGGAGTAAGGATCGAAGGATCCACGAACGCCATGTGGGAATTGCTTGCCCTCTCTGTGCGCGATTTGCTGTCGTCGGTATTGCCTCCGACAGGCAAAAACGAATGAGCAGGCCCATTCCACCGGCATTTCATCGGTGTCTTCGTCATGGTTCATGAATGATGATAAGCCTCTGATACCACGATCAAGGACAAGGATAGGTGTCATCCGATCTCTCTCAGGTCGCGTGCCACAAGACCTCTCCAACAACGACGAACGTAGCCGCGAAGAGAAGAGAAGAGAGACATGCATGCATGATAAGCCACTGACTCAAGCCACATATCGGATGCCGGAAGAGGAGCTGTCTGTCGTCGGCCGTACCTAAGGTAACCAACCTAAAAATATGCTCCACCAACCCGGGCGCGTCCCGAGCCGCCCGTGCGACGGTATCACGGCATCGACATTTCTATATATCGCGCCGGTAATCTACTTTGCCATGAGCTGAGGCCCTCAACCCCGCACGTGGGATATGTAACCTACCTGTGAGGCCTCCTGGGGAAATCAGTTGGGTAATATATAGATAGCATCATTTACCGAGCCCTATCTAAGAAGGTAGTCTCACTCATGTTGATTACTTCTATGACCTCTGACCTATCATGTTCAACGGGGTAGCTTCCATGCACACCTGAGCGGTAAAGCACTCTGGCGGCAAAGTCTTCGATGCTCAAACTTCTTGTGCAACTAATATCTATATCGAAGTTGCTTGGCCGATCACTCTAAAACGTCCACAATATGAGCATCGATTGCTCGGGTACTGCTTGATGCTATTAGCGACTGTCTAAGCAAAGGGTACCTAGTCGGTCAGGGGAGAGAGGTTACTGCCTGAATACGAGAAACGGATCAATTTAGAGATCGATGTCTTGGTTCCAAAGCCTAGGTAGCGAAAGAAGATGCAACGTTGGTAGCCTTAGCCTGGTCAAACTGCTATCACATATGTCCCCCTTTAGAGAATGGTTGATATGCTAGCTATTTCTTAAGATGGGGCCCATGAATCAGTGCAGTCTATGTCCTCGAGCACTCTTTATTCCTATCACTCAGCGTATACTAAGTAGATACCCAAGAAGCGGGCAAACTATTCCGATACTCTATCTGTATGAAGAGGCTCTTTACAAACTACCAGGCAAGGTAGTAATGGTTGGGACGATTCGCCTTCAAGGATTGTTTCACGATCGTAACTCGGTATCAAGATTACGTGGCAAGAGCTGGGGGCGGATCGGGGTCAGAAAAAATGGAGAAGTGGGAAAAGGAGAAAAGGAGGTAAGAGAGGCAAAGTCAATCAAGGCGAAACGATAGAATGTAGCGAATTTTCCAGCTTTTTTTCCTTTTAGTTCTAGCTAAAGTCATCATCCTGTCTATCAAATTTTTTTGTCTTCTAAAAAGCAAAGCTAATGCTAAGCTGGTTCCATCCAATGTTGAATGCCATCCAGATGTGTAAGCAAAGTGTCGTATCAGTTCAGATCACTAGCAGACAAAATACCCAACAATCTCTCTCTATCCTCTATCATCTAAATCCTCCCAATTGTTCTAATCGCACCAATCCAATCATCATACAGCTACATCATCGACCACCTGGGCGATGATGACGTTGTTGTGATATCCCACCGACGGCTCCGAATGGCCGTCGTCATTTTTGCCTCGCTGTGTCCTCCTCCAGCGGCGTAATCCTCATTCCTTTTTCTCAGGTTTCTATCTAAGATAATATCCTGGTCTTTCTCCTCGCACCTCTTGGCGCGTCCTTTAGTTTCGGGCTTTTTTTTGGTCATGATGTTTTGTCTTGTTGAAGTTCCTGGGTTGGATAGGCAAACTCTACAACTAAATGAGACGCGGCGCCGGTGAAATCCCCTTTCGGGAAGGGGAGAGAGAGGGAGAAGGCACGGTCCAAATGCCGGGCTCGGCGTGGTTGGTCCTCTCCTAGTCATGTAAATCCTCACGGAAGCAAAGAAGCCTGGCCTAGGCTATTCCGTATCACGGTCTCCGGACCGGCGGGAGAGGAAGTAAAAAGAAGTAGTCATGCACTTGCATTTCCTTGGTTTTTTATGAAATCATCCTTGGGGCCACAAGCCTCGCTCTGTGCTGTTGACGAAACCATGTTAGCTAAGCTGGCTTAGAAGTGTAGGGTTTATTTAAAGACGTCATTGACTTACGTTATTCACTTAGCGAGAGTAGTGTGCGTGGGATCTCCTGTAGGAATCCTGGGAGCTCGACCCCTTGTTGGAGTGCTGCAGCTTCTGGGAGATCTTGCCCATGGCGGCCAAGTGATCCCTGGCCTCGGTGAACTGCTGGAGGTAGTCGAAGGCATCCGGGTTGCTGAAGTCCTGCAGGTAGTTCTGCAGAGCCTTGTGGTGCTGGTACCACTCATCAACCATGGGCTGCTCGGCGGCGCGCATCGCAGCCTGCTCCTGAGCATGCCTGGAGGCATGCTTGCGGCTGCTGGTGCTGTCAACCGAGTCCTTGCTCTTCCGCTTTCGGCCCTTGGCCGAGTGTGCGGCAGCGCTCTGTCCGGACGGAGGAGATCCGCTGATGGGGTGGATGTTGTTTCCATTGTCATTGTGGACGCGCCTCATGTGGTCCTTGAGGTTCCACTGGCGCGGGAATCCATTGCCGGGAACGGCACGGTCACATCCTTCATAAGTGCAGAGGTACGGCTTGTCGCCGTGGCCATGCATGGCATGAGCTTCCCGCTCATGTCGGAGGAGGCAGGCAGTGGAAGAGAACCGGGCGTTCTCGCATGAGTCGATCTTGCAGCGGTATGGCTTTAGGTGCGAGTCAACGAACTTGCTGCACTTTTGGTTAGATCTCGTAGGCGGTGCGATCGAAAGCGGTGGAATCTTACTCGTAGTTGCACTTAAGCTTCTCGGGCTTGTGGTTGCAGCTGGATTGACCCTCCCACGGGCAGTGGAACAATCCATCGGCCTTGGGGTACGCATTCTTGTACAAGGGATGGTCCCTGGCAGAAGACTCACCATCGCCGCTGGAGCGGCGCGTGAAAGCAGGAGGAAGAGCAAACATGTCATCCGCAAGCATGGCTCCATTAGGGTCCTCTGTGGACATCAAGCCCATCTGGCGATCGAGGCTGATGACGTTCTCTACGTCAGAGTGTGTCCGAATATCATAGCGATCAGTTTAACATACCTTGGCGAGATGCCATCCATAATTGGCGAGGAGTCGTTTGTCCGTGTGGGAGATGAGTCCATGGGAACGGACCAAGCATCCTCAGGAACACCTGGAGTAGAAATCCGGGATTCAACCGGGCTGAGAGAGCTCCAAGTGGTAGCAGCGGGTGAGTTCCCGGTGAAGTTGGCGTCGTAGTTGAGTTGCATCTGGGTAGGATCAATGTGCTGCTGGCCCATTCCCGGGGTGAGCACAGCAGGAGAGTAGGGTAGACCATCCGCGGTCAAGTTTACGCTCATGGGCAGCGTTGGGTAGAACATCTGAGAGGAAACGGAGTGGGCATCTGCATCCTGAAGGAGATACGCGTCCATCTGCGGATTACCTGTCATGTCGTAACTAGACATGTGTGAGCCTTGCGACACTGTAGAGAGCAACCTCGGTCGGCTCTTGTGCGCGGAGGCTTTGAGAGTTCTGTTCTTGTGGCTTCCAGAGGAGCCCCGGGAGCTTATCCGTCGCATGGGCTCTGCGACGGGAGCTTGGGGTTGCTCTGTAGCGATCCATTTGCTGGTAATGTCATCCACGGCTTCACCCTGGTCCTGTCCTCTTGGAGTAACTTGGCCATATGAAAAATGGAAATCCTCTTCTCCATTGAAGTTCTGTGTCCCTTCTGCCGCTGTGTCCCAACCATGGAGGTCTGCATGTCCTGGCTGAGAGTAAAGAAAAGATCCGCTGGTATTGGCAAGCATGTTTCCTTGGGAATAAGAGCTATAGTCACTGAGGTTGAGGTTAGTGTTCTGTATACCACTACCTGGCGGTGTAAATCACAATATGCGCCCAAATCAAGAACAAATGAAATGGTCTCAGCATGGCACAACTTTGCTCCTGTATCCGCAATATTGGTTAGTCTTGGCAACTATTGATACGTTTTTACGGGAAGGGCATTCGTATACAGACCAAAACTGAGTTCTAAGAACTGGAGTCCAAGAAAACGGAATCCGGAAGTGGCACCATGGAGTACATAATAAATCCCATTGGAGAATCCGGTTTGGAAGTCATCGATGGCCTTGACTGTGGAAAAAGCAAAGAAAAAAATGAAACGAAAATGAAAACCACGATTGCAAAAACCAGGAAGTTCCAGATCGAAACGGTTGTCAAGAATTGGTGTCAGTCCATGAGAAAGCGCGCGAGGTCCTAAAGCTGGTTGAGTTGGCACACGTAGCATACGTACTGGCAGTCGACAGCGTAGAATAGACGTGCTATCTCAGAGTTGACTTGTTTCCTCGGACATTTGGCTAGACTGATCTCAGGATCCAGTTGTGAAAATCCGTACGGTAACTAATGCTGCTCCTGAAATGGGATCCGGTAATGAAATATCCATGGCTTGCTGACGATCACATTCGAGTTGTCGATGATCCTGTGCGGGCGCACTAAAATGAAATTTGAATTCCTTTGGATGACAAGTCTAAGTGTAACCCTACACTACTGAAATGCAAAGCAACACAGCAGAAACGAGGGGAAGCACAGCTTGCGAGAGGACCGGAAGTGTTGCTGCATTATCCTGGAACGAAGTAAAAGACAAGGAAATCCATAAGTCCGCGCGAAAGAAAAACCTGGGTAAAAATCCGTGATGTTCGATCAAATCACCATGGTTCGAGGTCTGGTTCCTCGTCTGGCACAATGCAATACGTCCACTGAAATCCTAGAAGTGTCTATCCTGGATGCTGCTGTCACTTGTTCTTCTCGGGCGATACTTACTGTTCGTTATTGGTAAAATTTCTTTGATTTGATCCATCTGAGAGACGTGGAGTGGTCAAGCGTAGGCCGAAGCCATGCTGCTCGCGAAGAGCCTCAGAACTAGAGTCCTGTGAATTGAATCCGGGAATGTTTTGACCGGGTGTCCATTTGGGTCCATTTCCATTGAAGGGTCCATATTGTCCTGGGCTGTGTTCCTGTCCTGTCCTTTCCTAGAAATTGGAATAATCCTGAAAATGAAAGAAATGTCCTGGGCGTGTCACAGAGCAAAGCACTTGCGATGAAACAGAATGAAAAACACAAAACGCATTTACATGATTTCTGACAACATGACGTAGCGAAAGGAAAATAAAATCAGACCCCAGTACTCCGGTAGTAGAAAATGAGAAAAACAATGCAATATACCTCGCAGGAGTGTGGACATCGTCCATATCTAGAGATGAGTTGAAGCCAGTCATGTTGTCCTGGCGCGAAGCAACCATGGCTGTCATTTGATTCCTTGTGGGATGAAAACGGGTAGCAAGCTCTCCGGATAATCCCTATGAATCCTGTGGCAAAACACTTGGGAGCAGGCGATTGTTTCCTTGCGGAACAGTAGTGAGACTGGTTTCTCAACTGAACTTGGTGGACAGTCTCTCTTCTGTCGTTAAGGTGTTGTACAAGAAGGGCGATCCTTGGGATGATAAACAGATCAAACACGGCCTGATGGGTGATGAATCCTCTGTGGGGTGGGTGTGAGCTGCGGAGCAGTGGAAAATGTCTTGGGTATAGCAACGAAAAATAAGCCGTAGGATTGTCGAGAGTTGATGATGGGTCTCGGTTGGGCAGAAATGTTTGGGTGCTTGGGCTGGAAAATAGGAGTGAAGAATGGGTGTTGGGCAGAGAGAGGGGACATTCGGGTTTTATTGTGTGGCCATAGGCATTGATAATGAACGGGGTTGGCCAACACACACGATGGACAAGATGACACGAAGCAGCACGAAGCCAGGGTGAAGGCCAGGGTAGAGGCGCTTCGACGATGCAGTTGGCTGTCGTGGCCTGCCGTGCTGGGGAGGGGGCGCCGGGATAGAACGCAGCGAAACAGGGAAAACTCGTGCAAGTGCAGCATTATTGACCCCGCCCCAGAAAAGGAGGCCCACGAACTGGAAAATGATTGGATTCTCATAATCGACCCATGGGCGACCCATGTCAATCCATGGCAATCTGTAGGACAGCTGGCCAACCATCGTCAGCTTGGTCGACTAATAATTTCCCCTCATCACCCTTTCATATCCACTGATAGCTGTGCTGGCCCTTCTGTCCTGCGCTCGTCATAGGCTCGCAGGGCTCGGTCCGTTACCATGTGGGGGGCCACAGAGCTGTCGACAGCCTATTGACTATGGCGTATGCAGCGTGACGAAGCGCGACGCCGGGACGCCGGCCAACTCCAGCGGCCAGCGCATCACTGCATTTTGCACTTTGCTAGCAAGCGCCATGTATTGTGTGATGGCTGCGCCAGTAGTGCGCGAGCCGCGGGAAAACATGCGGTATTTCCATTCTGTCTTAAAACCCTCCGGCCTGCCAGCACGGCCACCATCGACGAGGATGCATCAGCTGGTTTTTTCCTTCGATCTATCTCTCGGCGAAGCGTAGCAGACCTTGATTTTCGGCGTAAATTACCCCTTTAAAATTGAATTCCAAAGAGTCGGTGAGCCAGAGACAGCGAGTCACGGCTCTTTGCGTAGACTCTGCTCTTGCGGACTACTCTCGGATTGGTATGGGAGTGCTTGAGGTGCTTGAGTGCTTTCAATAATTGGCGCCAAATCATGTCCTTAAACTCCAGCCTGCTTCCTGGCTCCTGACTTGTCATGTGTGACAATTAACGACGTACAAGCCAATCCCTTGAGAACCGATTTGCTCTTTCGCAGTGCTGGACCCCGTCTACGCTGACAAATGGAACCTTTTGCATCGCTCGAGCGGAGAGAAACGCCCTCTTCTGCCACCTATCAATGTGATATGCGGCATTGTCGGAATCTCGCATTGCCTTCTGCACGATGGGTATTTGCGGCAGAGAGAAGAAAATGGCTCTTGAGTTGTGGAAGATGTGAGAGGCAGAAGGAGAGCCTGCGTGCGGGGAATCTTCAGCCCTTAGCTCTCAGCCGCCGTGACTGCCATAGTTTCGATCATGCCCGGGCTTGGAGATGCGCCTTCCCTGGACAGCAATTGCTCTGATAACGGCCAGGCTGGGTATCAACCATGTATTTGGCCCGAACGCCGACGCTATAAACAATACTAGTATTTTAGGTACACTATGCACACATCCGTACAAACAAGCAGGCAAGCCTTGTTGCCAGTATTTACCAGCAATTTTTGGCATTTTGGTAGTCGACATTTTCTGCGCTGTACCATTTGAACCGCCTTCCGTCGTCTTGCCAGACCGCCTCTTCCCAGATCGCCCTCAGCTCCAACTCCCCATCGAAGTCGTCCTCCCAGGCGAAAAGCCTCAGGATCGACTTGGCGGCTTCCCAGTTCTTTAACCTCAGCATCTGGCTCACCAGGTTGATCTTATCTAGATATACGTCTCGCATCACTTTCATCTGGCTCCTCTCCAGGTCGTCGCTGGTCTTAGCGGCCATCGTGGCGCACGCGCCGAACATGACAGTCCATAACCAAAGCGACGGGCTATATTGTCCCTTTTGCATAGGTGCTTCGGTCCGACAGACGTCTGCTAGTAACTGCTCGATGAACCAGTTAAGTATGAAGGAGTCCACCGTGCCCTCACGCATGATCACGTAGAGGTAGAAGTAGCAGGCTATGAATCCCGATCTGCTGCAGTCGACTGATCTGAGGGGGGCTAGGACGTTGCTGTCGCTCGCCCGAGGATGGGGCGCCCTCCTTGCTAGGATTTCGGAGAGCGGCTCCTCGGAATCGTGCGAGCTGCCCAGAATGTTAAGGCTATAGATGGGTCGAAGTGCAACTCGGAGAAGTGATATTATCATGGACTGATGCACGTAGTCCGTTCGGCTAATGTCCAGGATATCCCAGACAGGTCTGCTAGACACGCGTCTTGCTGCCCTATGAAGCTGTTAGCCTTCTTCAGACTGGTAGCACGACTAGCAGGGATGCACTCACATTAGGATCATCCGTTGGAGCAGGCCCATCTTCTTGGGACGCCTGTCTTCGCCTTGCAGTTCTTTTATCTTCGCAAGGCCGCGTAAATGAGACGATACGGCGTCGACGGAGCCCAAAGCATTCTAGAAATTGTCAGTACCCAAAGCCGACAAGCTGGGTTCTCCTACTAGGGTCGACACGTACCTCCACCAAGGCGAGGCTCGATACAGCCGCTATTGTGCCGTCGTGCCCAGCAGCATCTGGATTCCTTAGCTGATCCGTGACAAAACGGATCGCCTGCAGCTTGTGATAGAGATAGGGAACTCGAAAATGCTCGACATCGCCGGTGGACCAAGCCCAGTGCAGGGCTGTCATTAGCAGCGCCGCATGAAGGAATCCGGGATGCGACAAGGCTTTGTGGACGCTATGCATGTGCGAGTCAGGATCGAGATACGCCCCACAGCCGTGATCATAATCTTTGGTACTCACATGAAAGAATTTGCATTTCTTTCTACCCGCGTCGTGTAGAGTACTCTCGTATTGGTGACTGATGACGCCAGCCCGTTAGTATCTGCCTCCGCCTCGCCGCCCGACATGAACGACATCTGGGTAAGTACTTACACAGTTGGAATAATGACCGCGACCTGTGGGGCATGTCGTACGACGTTCCCAGGAATGGGTCTTTCGGAGTGGCGTCCATTAGATGCAGGGAAGGTTCGGCAGATTCGTGAGGCTCTCTAGATCCATCTCTAGATCCGGATCCACGGCCGGCGTCCGAGGCATTGGACCCAGTGTCTCCGTCCGGGTAGCCACATTCTCCACCATGTCGAAGACAATATGTACTGCGACATGGTTAGCCTTACTGAAGAACGTTTCCGATGGGTTAATCCATGTGATCGGGCATTGGGCGAAGGCAAGGCTGGTAGGTGGCCGATGGTGTGTAGCAGGTAACGAGATGCCGGTAAACTGACTAAGTGCACATTACTGCTGCCTGTGAAGAGGGGGCACAAGTAACACTGGATGATTGGCGTTGGGCACCAATCGCTGCACATCTCGCATTTCGAGGCGGCGTAGTTCGTATACACACATCACACATAGACGCAGCCTGCGCCGGCCAACGACCAACCGAGTCACATTTTCGGAGCACTTACCACAGTGGTTTTCTCTCGTCGCAGCGGATATGCTTGGCCTTGCACGTGGAACAGCCATTTCTCGATCTCCGGTGAAATTTGCGCTGACGCTGACGCTGGCTTATCAAAGTTGTTTCGGCCATCTCTTCTTCGTGCGATATTCGTGAGCGATGCTGTGTCATATTTCGTTCTTCTCTTTCAAGTTGCTGTCACGAGCAGAGGTGATCATCCGGTCTCTTTCTGACCCTCCTCGCATCAACATTATATGATTAATCTCGTCCCATCAGGCAGACGAATTACTTCAAACCCCAGGACTGAACAAAGATCCCTGCGGCCCTGGTCTGCGGGCGGTGATTTCATTGAGCCATTCTTGGTCAATCCTACCCTACCTCGCGTTGGGCTCCACCGTCATCGTTCAAGGTCGACTCAGATGATCCCATTGGGCCAGGGGCTGGTGAGCTTAATAAACCATCGCTGCTCCATCGGGGTTAGCCAGCTTCTAGATTCCGCTCATCAGTCCGACTCGGTTTACGAATTGGAATCCAACCGATTGAGTTCTACTATCTTGAAACTCGATACACGTTACAGAACGCTATTCAGCTGGACTCAGCTTCCAAACACAACAGAGTATGCGGATTAGATAATGTACCTACTACGCTTCTATTAGAAAGCATTATTATCACAGTTTATTGAGTGCCCACCCTAGGCAAGAATTAGGAGGTATGTAATAATAGAACCCTAGATCTAAGAGCTAACGATAGTCCGAGCTAGCCTAGGGCGGTAGGGCGTAGGGCAGAGGCAACAGGCAGACGTTTTTCCTAGATTTGTGGAACTAATCTAACCGCCGCATCTTCAGCTGAGAAAATCGTAATCAAGACTGTCAGAACTGCGTTCCGTAATGGGGATAGTAGGGGATGGAAACGACCATTTTCATGTGAAGGCGGCCGCAGGTGCTTCTCGAACCCCCAAGAACGCCGCACGAGTGCCGGCATGGAACCATGGTTGACAAGGTCTATCAGGGGGCTTGAGAGAAATCTACAGCTGGAAGGCTGTCGTGAAGCCTTATTTTAGGTCATATCGTGTACAACCCCTAGACTTCAGCCCCTGTCTGTGGTACTATGGTTTATTTCAGCCAAGGCGAAAGGATTCGTGACGTCGTTGAACGTGCGACGAATAATGCTACGAAGAACCCAAGAACAGTCCCATGTCAGCCAAAACATGTTACCAAGCAGCCAACTACGGAATACATCCAAGTCCGAAAATGTCGCGAAGATTTTAGCGAAAGTAGCGAAAGTAGCGAATAGTGGTAACTGCCAGGGATTAGAAATAACAGTGATATCGCTAGGGCTGGCAGGCTGGATTACAGCTTTACCATAACAGACCACCAATGTTCTTTGTAGCACACCCAGCCCACCTTTTTAGCCCTTCGATCTAGTTCATAGGCTGAGAATTTTCAATCCCTTCTTCGTCCCAAGTTGAATACTACCACGTGTAAGCAAGCATATGTCTGTAATATTGATACCAAGCCGTTGGTTCAAGCACAACATCCCCTAGCTATTTGTCATCCGAACCTACCTACACAACCACGTTCTTTTCTGCCACGATGTCGCACTTGCTACCAGTTTCTAACTATAGGTATAACCTTATAAAAAGGGGTGATTCGTAGGTGCCTATTATGACCAAATTGGAAACGCTGATCTATGTCGGAAATAGTTGAAGAGAAAGAAGGCACGGATATAGCCGAATGGGGATTTGGGGATTTGGGCTACTGACGAAGGAATATCACCCCTTCGTGACAGACGAGAACAATGCCCATCCTTCCCGTTTCTTGGCCAGTCTCGACGAATAGGGTTGTTTGCCTTAGATAGTGAATAGTTAGATTTCCAAGTCTCTCTACCATAGTAGTCCTCTCACGGAGGCGACATTGCCCGACAACCGTGATGGCCTATGTCGACGATCACATTGGCACCGACAGAACAGGTCTCTTCATCACACCTTGCAATCTTACAAACCTTGACTTCCCTTGCCGTGGACCATATCCACCGCCTCCCCTTGGGTTCTTGGGTTCTTGGGTTCTTGGTTTCTCGGGTCGATGTCTACCCCATTCTCTCTGCACTTTGGTGGAGCGCATCACGGCATTGCGCTCAATTTGAATGGGACGATTGGGATTACGTGCGTGTAAGCATACGACGCCATGACATCTTTTGAGTCTGCCATGACACGATATGCTATGCTGTTTGTTTACCGGGTGGTGGAGAAGAAGGAAGAAATAGGAAGCTACCTTGGCCGGGTAGGTATCGAATGTAATGCTGCATGTAACATGAACATAAGCCTATCTGGTCGTGATATCTAGCTCATGCGTAAGAGGACGCATGTAAGAATCCATGCAGCTCATAGGTAGGTGGCCCTGACTGTTGCCACTATTGTAACTGTTGTCCCAAAGGCTGTCCCAAAGGAGAAAAAGATTGGGATGGATTTCATGCTTTTCCCATTCCCACGTTGTAGCGGTGTTAGCATTGAGAGAAAGTTACTAAGATAGGGAGCTCGAAGCTTGTCGCAGTACCGTAATAAGGCCTGACCGGCAACTAATGGGTTTAGCTCCGGGAGGCAGTTTAGCTCTTCGCTTACTGAGCCCTGCCCCCGTGAAAGAGACCCGACACCCGTGGACTTGACACTACCTACCCCTAACTCAACTGCCATCGTGGCCCGTGGCCTGTAACCTGTAGCCTGTGTGCCCGTGGGATGGTACCTAGCAGGATGGCCCAAGCGCTACGCTATAAGTCTTTCCTCTTTTTTTTTTCTCGAAACTCGTTCAAAGTTATTCCCGTCTCTCAACTTCAAGTTTATAGTCTCAATATCGTCATCATCGATTTGGACAACTAATACACCCTAGAACTGAATGAGATCTAGCAGTTCTTCATCATGCAGCTAATGATGTTACCGAGGTGTGGAATCCAAATACGTGGTAAGTGGTCAGAAAGCCACCTCCCATGTTGGCAGTAAGGTCGCTTCGCACACGTCGACATTTCCCATTTCCACGGGCTTGCTTTTCGCTTGGTGCTTTTTTTCGCGCTCCGGCCCTCTATCTATTGACGGAGCTGCAATAACATACCTAGACTGGCACTGGATGACAATGTTCCGGGCAGCAACGCACCCGCACCATAGGTTGGGCTTTGCCCTCGTGCAACGCTTTACTGCCCAATCTAGTCAGACGCTCCGCCTGCGAGAGTCACCGCTATTCGTCCACCAGGACTTTCCCTGCAATAGTTTAGACTATTAGCCCTTCAAATCACTGCAAGTCACTGCAAGTCCTTGGGCAACACCTCGACAAAGCAGGAACAGACAACCTCTTAGCTCTCAGCGGCCCAATGCTGCCCTACAATGATTGGGCTCCAATGGCCAATTACAGCTTTGGCACTATGCCGCAACTCTAGTGGGCAAGTATTATTGTCATGGTTGACAGAGGGCGGCCTCTGTTCGACATATGCGCTATAGACAGGGTGTTCCTGGATATCTGCGGTATCCCTCTTCGAACTGCCATCTGGCTTACGCTTCCGTCCAACTACTTTGTCGGCCGATCTTGACTAAGTTGAGGTTGGCGACTCTTCCAGCCCCGTCTCGAATCGGTCGTAGGCGCCCGAGATACCATCTTTTACCCCCCAATCTCTAAGTAATTCCCCAGCGCATGCGATCCGCCTCGGAACTACCTACGTTACAGCCCCAAAGTTTGAGTTAGAGCTGGGCGAACCACCCCCCTGATAGTGCTCCCTTGGAAGTCCCTGGCTCGGCGCGGCTCGTCGTCACAAAGCCACTACTAACCTCTCCGCGGTGGCAAATTTCGACTGAGATCACCATAGCATAAAGTGTCCCCGTCTCGGACTACAAGCTTCATCAAGACAATTCAATCAACGGTCTGCTCTTCTCCCAGGTCAAGGTGAAGAAGATACCGCATACTCCCTCAAAGGTTTTTATCTCTACTGGAACATGCGATATTCCCTTCGCATCCGGGTTTATGTTATCCCCCCGAAGTAGCTACTACCGAATCCGCCGAGCCACTTGAATACCATTTCTTTTCCCGGTCTGCAGCGCAGCAATCGCAATTCACCGCTCCAGAACCGAGCCAGTCTATTCCGCAAAGGATATCAACCGTGGATCCTTGGGACCCAGGTTTTAAATCCGTGTTAAAAGGACGTTTCCGGGACCCCTTTACTCTGGAAAGACAGGTGTACCTCGCCGGAAAAATAACTGCTACGGGATCTAGTGCAGTCCTTATTTTACCTGCCATCCTCTCCTTCGTTCCGTCGGTCGTGCCTTTTCTGTCTTCCATAGACCTTGTCAGACCATGGCCCAGCAGGAAATACTGTACAGAACTTCTGCCATGTCGAACGGGCCCTGGAGCTCGTCGCGCAGGTGCGAATATTCAACCAAGCTCCAGGACTATGCTATTGCAGCCAAGCTGACTTCCTCAAGCGTCATCTACAATGACAGCCCGTATCCAGGTAACGCGCGGGAGAACGGGTACTCGAGCTCAAGGTAAGGGCGAACGAACAATCCCCCTTTGTGTTGTAGACCATAGGAATAACACTGGCTTCCGAAGTGTGATATACTCGCCCGGGTCCGGTCCAACTTATAGCTCGCCGGCCAGTGTATCGGTAGTGGGGACCAGTGGTCCAGTCGGGCGGCACCAGTCCGCATACTCTTCTTCGCCGGTTTACATCTCGCGAGCGCAGTCCGGGACGTACGGAACATCGTATAACAGCACCAGCTCACAGAGCTGGGACGCCCCAGGCAGATACTCTCCGTCGGATTCCGTTGATGATATTATTGCTTCTCCCGGACTATCGGATTATGGCCTGGAAAGCAGTGCAGGCGCCGCGCCGGCGGGAAAATCCAAGAGCAGTGGCAAGAGTCGCCCCCAGAGGCGGCCTTCGAATAGGGATGAGTTCGATGGGCCGCACCAGTTTCTGGCTCGTCCGCCGCCGGACTATGTGGCCATGCAGGAGAGGGAGCTCCCGCATCTCCCGACAAATCTCTTGGTGCAAGAGCAGGATAGTGTCCTGACGCAGGTCAACGATCGACTCTCGCAGTGCGCGTTCGACTTTGTTGCAAAGTATCAGTTTCCAATTCCCTTGACCCAGGACATGAGGCCCGTGGAGAGACCGCATGACAGGGAATGGACCGAATGGGTTTACTTACTGAAGCGCCTCGCGACCAAGAGGCGAATCCCCGCTCGGGTTCTTTATAACGGACAGATCAAGCAGTTCGTAACGATCTTGGAAAACTCTTTGGAGATGCGACATGCTGCCAAGCATCAATCGCGCCCGCTGAAGGATGACCGGAACATCCTCCAGCTGATCAGTGCCGGTATCCAGGTTGCGAAGATCCTCAAGGACGCAGCCGCGATGGACTACCTGGATAGATTATACGTTTCAACCGAACAACAGATTCAGGAGCGCAGTGCTGCGGCGTCAGCACGGTTTCGCTAAATGATCTTTCATCGGAATACAGCCGATGGCAACCACGTTTCTTCTCGAAGCTTTCTAGCAAGCGAGACACGCCCTCCGAGGCAATGGGTAGCGTCTGGGTCGCCCCAAATAATACGTTAACCAAGATATATGTATGAGACCGCATATAGGTGTATATGTGGGATGATATGAGTTACGATTTTCCTTGACTTACTGTCTTTTTTGGAGAGCATGAACGGAGGGCGGTACCGTTGTCTTTTGGGGAGGCGCAATTTGATAACATATGGTACGGGTTCTTTTCTGGAGCGGGCGAATCTAGAGCTCTGGGGAGGTGTGGGATAGACAATGTCTCATTTTCGAGCGAGCAAGCGTGGTTGATGTATGTACTGTTACCTCCGCATTCTTTTTAACACGACCAAGCCACATGGGCAATTTTTTTCGATTTTCGATCGTTAAGATCTGACTTTTCCTATTGCTGTTGGATGGTGACCTTAGGCGGCCACGGCCAAGTCAGAGAACTCGCCTAAAAGGATTGGACAATTGTCACGATTGGGCACAAAATATGAAGAACTTGGGTCGACGAATTTGCACATCCATCTGCGTCAGCTCCCGCCCAACAGTCTAAATGTGCATAAGTACAACACAACCGGGCGCAGGTCCCCTTGGCTCCCCGCGCCGTTCTCTCCCACACCGTCAGGGATTAGGAGGGGAGCTGCCAGCACGAACACCTCACTGCGGTGACGATGGCGTTTCCTTATATCTTAGTCGCTAGCATTCGAAATGAACATCGGTGATCGGATCTGTACGAAGAGGACGGCCCGGTCTTTCTTATCTATCCTCCGATGATCCACACTGCCACAGTTGCTCGTCATGGCTGTGTCCCTTCATGTTACACTTATTCTCTACCGTGGCGTTCGTTGCGATAACACGTAGGATCCAGCCGTAGGATCGACACCGAACCCCAAAATGGGGCTAGCGTAAAATATTCTTGTCACAATCAATCGCTGTCGGTCATCCAATCCAGCCTAGTTCCCCTGTGGCGGAGCCATTCTCTTGGGGGGAACACCTTTAAACAAGCAGGACCCTCAGCCTGCTCGCTACGAAATGCGATGTCTAAGGTAATTCTAGGATCCTAAGAATCATATTTGTCGCCAATTTGTCACCGAGCGACTTCGTTGAGAAAGCAAATCCAATACAGAATAATTCCCAGAACTATACCGGCGTCTCCTTAAGCGACGTGTTTGCTCGGTTCGCAATCAGGAACCAAACGTGCCCCCCAAGGCAAACACCTTGGCCGGTCGCTGGAGCACACAACCATTAACGGCCGAAGACTTGCGTCTCTTTATTATTAAATAGATGAACAATTAGGGTTTTGTGCACTTGAAGAACCAACCCGCTTGCTAGGGAGAAAGAAAACACCAGCAGCAGCCATGGCCTCTGTCGCATCCGCCTCCCCCTCCTCCAGACACAGCTTCACCCACGCGGAATCTGGCGATGACTCGGACTCGTGGCAGTATGTAGAATCGAACCCGGCGTCTGTCGGTTTCATGCCCAGCCCGGCCAGCTCCAGTATGAACAGCTGGGGCATCGTTGGGTATCCCAACAACCAGATGCGGGCGTCGCCTTCGGCAATGTCCCCGCTGCAACTGGATCACGACCATTCCCGTGGAGCGCCGCCGCCTACCTCTTATCCGGACACTGCGACGGATGCGTCCATCATGGCATCTACGGGGGTCGAGGGCCAGCTGATGCCCACTCTCGAAGAGCAACAATTCATGGCCGGCCAGGACTACTTGTTCAGCCAGCCTCTTACAGGTGAGCACCAGCATCATCATACCAAAGAAGATAGCTTTGGGTTTTAATACAAATGCTCTGTAGATCTAGATATGGCGCAATACTACATAGGCGATATGTCGGGACTAGGAGGGTTCGAGATGCCGCAGCAACCCGTCGACCTCGGCATCCCGCAGCAGTTCCGAAACGACAGCGACGTGTCGCCGTGGGCGCCGATGAACCTCAAGAACGACGACTTCTCGTCCGTGATGGTGGACGAGTCGAGCAGCTTCTCGTCGCAGTCGCCTCCCGGGCAGCGGTCCCCGACGCACAGCTCCTCGCAGTCGAGTCCGAGATCGCCCTACGTCAAGGCGGAAGCGTCCGGCAAGAGCGCGAGCCCCATACGGAAAATAAGGAACGGGTACAAGATCGAGAAGAAGAAGTCGGAATCTAGCAAGTTCGTTATCATGACGCCGAATCTCATTAACCAGCAGTCGGGGAAGCCGAATCCGTTTGAGTGCTTCGAAGCCATGCGAACTACGCAGCGGGGCAGGAAAGGTCCGTTGGCGCACGAGACGAAGGAGAGTGCTCTTCAAGTTAGGAGGTTGGGAGCTTGCTTTTGTTGTCACAGGTAGGTTTTTTCTTCCACTCTTCCTCCCTCTACCTCCCCTGAGAGCGTAGAAAACTGATGATCGTGTGTGCAGCCGCAAAGTTAAGTGCGATAAGGAACGGCCGTGCAAGAACTGCAAGAAGCTCTCGGCCCAGGTGCCGCAGATCATGTGCTGGCAGTTCGGCGACTTCCTGCCGGTGCTGTTCCCGGACTTCATCCGGGGCCACTTCAAGAAGGACCAGGTGGCCAGCTTCATCGGCGAGCACGTCGAGACCTTCAAGCCGCACAACGGCGCCGAGCTGACGTGCCAGGTCGAGCTGTTCTCGGGCCGCCGCTTCCACTCGACGCTTTCTATTCCTGCCTGCTTCTTCACGCCCAAGTCCGCCGAGATCCTCCAGCACTGGCACATGAACATGGACGCCAGCCAGATGGACCTGCAATCCCGCGGCGCCGCCCCCATCGGCATCGACCCGGACAATGCCACGCAGCGCGAGGAGCTCAAGAAGAGGGCCCGCGAGTACATCCAGAACCTCACTAACGAACCCCTGTACGCCGAGCAGGTCACCGACGCCATCCGCTCGACGCAGCTGCCGCGGAAGGTCTTAACGATCATCCAGCGGTACGCGCAACGCTCCGAGGTAAGTTGCAAACTTCGTACTCAAAAGGAAAAGATGGTTTAAACTAACAATCCTCCTACAGGCCGCACAAGCGTCTATGGTGAAACGAGCCCTCTCAATATACGTCCTACACTACGTACTCACGCGGCAGCTCTGCCTAACCCCCGCGACGATCACCAGCCTACGGGACACAATGCGCGTATCGCAGAACAACCCATGGCTGACCTCACGGGTGCTAAACCGACAAATCAAAGCCGTGCTCGACGAGCTGCTCCTGAAGGAAATGCAGACACTCTTCGACGGGTTCAGCAAGTCGCTGAAGCCCAAACTACGCAAGGAGTGGGCGCCGTGCCTGGCGGCGTTCCTGGCGCTGTGCCTGTTCATGGAGACCGTGGAGACGGCGGCCGACACGTTCGTGATCTCGCAGAACGAGATCGCGATCCGCAACCGCTCGAAGCCCGAGTACCGCCGCGATTTTGCCTTGTCGCTGTGCCGCGAGATTGATAATATGCCGTTCAAGCAGTTTGCGTATCAGTTCCACCAGATCTACCAGACGCACACCCGCGACACGGGCGCCAAGGCGTTTAATCCGCTCGTCGACGCGAATGTCGCGCAGATGGCGGAGCTCGATGCACCTGCTGCTGAGATGGTGGCGGAGCTCAAGGAGCTGCTGCAGGGTGATAGCTGTAAGTTTTTAACTTCTTTTTGAGCCTATGCTGTCTGTTCTCGCTCGAGACTTTTTACTAACGGTACCGACGCAACAGGGCACGAACTCGACTTCCTCGTCGCGGATCCTATCCTGCCGAACCAGGAGGGACATCCGTTCCCGCGTGATGTGTCGCTCAACTACACGGGCCGCCTGCTCGCAAGGTTCTTACTATCCTTTACAGATGAGCGGTACCTGTTTGACGGCCAGTACTAGCTTTGGGGATTAGGGGATTATAGATGTCCTGTCTTTCCAACTGCATAGATATTATTATTTTTTCTATATATGTATTGATATGGAACAGCTACGGAGAGACGACTGGGAAACGAATGTATTATACCCCCTGGGATGATGAGGCAAAACTTTTGGACGAAATTCGGCATATGTTCTATATAGACATGGTCATGAATAAAAACAGCGCTCAGATTTTTTTTTCATTTAAACGTCTGAAATCAAATGTGAAGTGCTTATAGTGATCACGTATTTCATGTCATTTTTATAAGCAAGACCAGTTTAACCCTTGGAAACCTTGAACATTGTAGAAGCTCCAAAGGGTTACAGACTTAAGAGTGTCAATGACGTAGTGCATTGACCAATAACCTCTCTGAAACTCCTCATTTTAGGAGAATAAAATTATCGTTGGTTTTGATACTACGCCATTAGTCATTTATACATTCATATTTCCACTCTCTCAAATCGATCTTGTTGCAATGCGAGCTGCTCATCTATCCGCCTGTCTGATGGAGGGGTAGTAAAGGGTAGAGCTCTATATTACTTTACGTATAATGCACGTGTACTAAGGTCATATCCAATTGAAATGCCAATTCGCCCACCGAACACATGTTCTCGTTCGAATTGGACTTTGGAGATGCCGAGGGCAAGCTTTAGCTTAGCTTACAGTAGCTACGGTGATCTACAGGCTAGTAGATCGTTGCACGTGGAGTAGAAGAGCCAATGAAGCATCGGGTTGTCACGTTGCAATAGGTCTTTACTTTACTTACAACTTATCGTCCTACCTGCATCGTGAGGAGATGAACCACCTTTTGGACGTATGCGTGCATCGTATGTACGACCGGTGAAGAATCCGTCTTTTAAGGTCCGGCATACGACGGAAATGGAAGGAGGTTAATAAGATGGACGAGCCGCGCCGGCTCTTGAGTACCGGACAGCCCTTTAGCAAGGACTAGGTAGGCCTGTCGACGATTAAATCTCGAGATCGGAGAGATGCTCGGAGCTTAACTCAGCCTCAGAATCCCTCGAGATCGACAGGACTGCAATAGCTGACGCCATGGCTAAAGGCAAAACAAAGGGCTTGTCTAAATATAAGCTAGGTTTCCATGAAGCATAGCTGTAGTGCTTGTAAATAGAATTGACTGATGCCATCGGAAGCTGATCGACGTAGCTCTAGCTTTAGCTGTTTAGTGGCTAGCCCCAGCTACCCCAGCCAAGTCCCGGCACGTTGTAGAATCGATAGGGAACGAAGACATCTAGAACTTGGCAGCTTCACGTTCTTCATTAGTTCTTCGTAAATTGAACACGGCATAACGAATGCAAGGTCCGGGAGGGTTGAGATGGTCATGCAAATTCCAAGAAGGAAGGCGGGCTGTGTCTGCCCCTGAACGACACCCCTGTTCAATGTCGGCTCAATCCCCAGTTTTGCTGTTACAGACATCCTACTCCAAAACCTTGGTCACGGCCATGTCGTGAGGGGGACGGAGGAGCTACCCAGGTAGGTATATCGATCGTGAGTAGGATAATAACTATGAATAAAAAGATATAAAGAGGATGGAAGATCCTCTTCGTGACTATACTTGGCAAGCCAGGCCAGCTGCAGACCTCCCTCCAGCTACGTCGAGTGTCGATCTAGGTTGAACAGTCCACCGTCAAGATGCCTATCCAAAAGAGCCTCGCCGCCAAAGGGCTGGCTTTGCTGATGGCGGCCGCTATCCCAGCTGTAAATGGTATGCCTTTCGACCAACTCTTCAAGCTTGTGACACGGGATCCGCCAACGGCACTCCCCGAGAAGGCCACAGCAAACGACAAGAAGTAAGCTCCGCACCTCTTTTTCTAAGATAATGACTACCATCACAGACACCGAACTAACTCACGTAGGTTTCAACCGGCAATGGACTTCGACACCGACGGCTGCTACAACACGCCGGCGATCGGGGCCGACGGCACGATAAACCCAGGCCTCGACAACGACAACACGGGGCTATCATCAGACTGCCGGGACCCGTCGGACCTGGCCAACAACAACGTGTACTCGCGGGCGCGCTGCAACAACGGGTGGTGCGCGTACATGTACGACTACTACTTCGAGAAGGACGTGGCCGTGGCCAACTTCCCGTTCGACCTGGGCCACCGCAACGATTGGGAGCACATCGTCGTGTTCGTGCAGGGCGACACGCCCAAAGCCGTCGCCGCCTCGCAGCACGGCGACTGGCAGACCAAGGCCGCCGCCGACGTGCGCTGGGACGGCACGCACCCCAAGATGGTCTACAATAAGGACGGGCTCAGCACCCACGACTTCCGCTTCGCCAACGCCGACGACGATAACATTGAGAATGCCTCCGGCGCGTGGTTCTATGGCGCCCTCGTCTCCTATAACGGGTTCCCGACTACCGCGCTCCGCGACAAGCTGTTCGCGTATGACTTTGGGAGCGCGACCATCGCGATCAAGGACCCCAATTTCCAGTCCCAGCTGGAGAGCGCCCGGGCTGACCTGGTCCCGGGTTTCGACAGCAGCGTGGATGATGGCTCCCCTGGAAACCCGTAAATGGGATCAGAGGATGGGAACTTTATCTAGTTTTATATATCTAATTATTGTAGTACAAAAAAAACACGAATACATGTAATGAATGTCACTAAATTCTGCTGGCATGTTTGTCCTTGTTAGTCCCGCTACCGCACTGAATTCTACGGCAGCAGGGTGGATTGGACCGGCTGTCTAGGCCTTTGGTTCTTTCTCCCACTGAACGATAATAAGTAAGTTGACTCTCCGGCGCATTGATGAGTCGCGGAGGTAGGCAAATTGTGGGTTGCAACCGTAATGGTTGCGCTCGAGGTACTGCTATTGTAAGAAACGATATTTGAGAAGAATAGATGGGCACTTGTCCATCAAGCCCAGCAAGCGAAACTAGTCAATTACCATGATCAATTGAACTTCTTGAGAATAACCTCCTGTGATATATACCCAGAGCAGCTGGGTCAATGAGGTCGTCCTTGACAGAAATCTCTTGGAGTTCAATGGTGATGTTGTAAAGTTGAAGATTGCTTAGGAAATTTTAGCAGCTTTTTGAAGAGATTTCCAGTGGGCCAGCTAGGCTGCTGGGTCACGTGGCTTTGGCTTTCGGCTCAGTTTTCTTGTAGCGAATTTTCGACCTGGCTATTTTCTTTTCTTCTTTTTCTTCTTTACACTTAAAACTTCGCACGATTAATCAACCAATTTTCATTCGCCTACTTGCTATTGGTCATATTTGCGTGCCAGAATGACTTGTGATTGCTGCCAAATTCATATTCTGTGATGATAACCTCTTCGGTTCTTTCACGCTTTGGTGGAACACGTATATTCATTCACCTGTCCTAATCTTCAGTTAACGCAACTTAATACGTACCTCTAGGGTAATATTCTTGATAATACTAGAAGAGATGAAGCGAAAATCCCATGATACATTAAATCAATTTACAACGATTTTCATAAAAGTGCTCCAGGGGACGATCTCTTTTCTGACATAAGAGAAGCCTTCAGTGAATTAGAACACCATGCAAGGCCCAATGAGATTGTGAACGGAGTATTTTGTAAGAATCAACAGCATTGTAGCAACTCACTACTAAGAAGTCTCAACGCTGTGCATGTAAAGTGTTCTTGTGGACGATGGTAGCTAAGGGACGGACAGGATTTTCGACGCCATGCTGCTAGGGTCGCCGATAATGGAGAAAGTCCATATCCGATTTACCTAATTTCAGATAACGCGCACCCCAGTTTACCAGAACTTCGACTTATCGCGTGTGCCGCGACGATACAGGGACACGAGTGCCACGCAAACCACGATATTGTCAGCGGTTATTCTGTAGACTGCCACTAATTCCAGGCAACATGGGCATTATTCGAACAGCGCTGCTAACAAGCATTTATGGGGTTACTGGCGGGGTAGCCAGTGTGGGCGCCGGCATGGCTTATCTGGCCACCACCACGAGCATCGTCGAGCTCACCAAGGCGGACCCCATGTTCAAGACGAAGACGTACACCAAATATAACCCGAAGGATAACCCCGCGCTTCAGGATGTGGTCATCAAGCGCATACCGCTGTCAAAGATCCGGCCCGAGCTTCGTGACAACGAAGAGGCCCTTACTCTCGAGTTCTGCCGCGGCGTATGGAGCCGCTGGGGTATGATGATGATTTCGCTCACCTTCCATTACAAACTTCAAATCTCAGAGAAAATAAACCGCTAACAGCAAAACCCAGGCTTCTGGGCGCAAAGCAAGTTCCACGAGCGGTACGACAAGCCGCCGGGGACGGAGAGCTACCTGTGGGACACTTCCGATCTAGCGCGGGCCAAGTACGAGGTTGGGCTGAAGTTCTCGAACCACTTCGAGGTGGTGAGCAACGAGGGGAACGAGATCGCGGTGCGGTGCGGCGGGTCGCCGCTGCGCGTGGGACTGAGAGACTCGGACGGCCTCGTCTTCTTCAGCGCGCGCATCGACCGCGAGACCCAGCAGGCCGAGTTTCGTCTTAAGTCGGCCCTGTTCAGCAGCGGCGGCACGTTCGCCGAGGGCGCGCCGCACCCGATCCCACAAAAGATCGTGTTCGCGCATAAGTGGTACGTTCGTATGCTGGTCGCGAGCGCTGTTGCGAATGTGAAGGCGTGAAGAAAGGGTTTGGAGTGATGGCTGGGTATAGATGAGGTGAAGAAAGTCGTAATAGACAGACAGTGGAATGATAAAACATATCAATCTATATACCCTACATGTTCTTTGGTCATTATTCTGTCATCGCGTGTCATAGTGATCCAGTCTAGCAAATGAGTCTCGTCGATTCCTCTATCACCTCTTCATGTGAGGTAGAGTAATAGTAACACGCTACCAGTAAGCCAATTCTATTTCAAGCTACTAACTAAGCTATATGTAAGATCTACTTACAATGAAAATCGCCTCTTCCCTTACGTACTATTCCCTCTTCTAGCACCCGTTGACAATGGATTGCCCAAGGAGAGGTACAGACAATACCCCAGTCTTGGCACCTTCTGGAACAGGCATCGATTCACGTCAATTGGTCCCCGAACTGTGGGTCATCACAGGTGGAACGTCGCGCATCCGAGCGATGGCTGTCGAATCGTTTGTAACGATTTCCCCGCGGCCTTTTTGGGGGGGAGGAGTGGCCTGTCAGTAGGTAATTTCATTATGCGCGAAGCTACGACGTCGAAGGAGCTTAGCTTTCTAGGACCGGTTCCTGTACACCCCAGCATCGATCTTCCTATCTATTCTTCCCCTTACCTAACCTTGACGCGCCACCGTTTCGAAACTCGAACGTCGAATCTCCACATATAACAGACATTCTAGTCTGTACGCGACCCGATCGAAAGACAGGAGACCTGAAGATATCAGATAAAGAGAAAAAGAAAGAGATATAAGAATTTCAGAGAAGAGACCAACCAAGAGAAAGCCACAATGGTAACGACACGCTCCGCCAGCAAATCCGTGGGTCCCACGACGCCCCCTCCGGACCGCGCAGTAGCAGCGACAGCGGCAGCCACCACCACCAAATCTCGCAACAGCGCATGGTCCCACGCGCCGTCCCGCGCGACGCTCTATTGGCTGTACATCTCCTTGCCGCTCGTCGTCTGGGACTCGGTGTACGTGCTCTTCCGGCCGTGGACGATGGAGGGCGGCCCCATGCACTGGCCGCTGTACGTGCCGTACCGGCTGTACGGCGAGGTGGACCACGTGTACGGGTGGACGGCGTTCAACGCGCGCAGCGGCTTCACGTCCGCGCAGGGCACGCTGAACGTCGTCGAGACCGCCATGTACTTCTTCTACCTGTACCTGTACTTCGCCTCCGGCGTTCGCGTCGCTGGCCGCTCTGCAAAGGTGCTGACAGGGCGCCCCGCGGCACTGGCTGTTTTGACGGTGTTTAGCGCGGCTGTAATGACGCTGAGCAAGACTGTGCTGTACTGTGAGTAGTTGCGGTTGCTTGGATGTACCTACTAGCTGGTGGTTATGTTTGTCATGGATAGAGGCTAATGTTCTCTCCGAAACAGGGCTGCAGGAGTTCTTCTCCAACTACGAGCACATCGGTCACAACAACCTGTACGATCTGGTCGTCCTATGGATTATCCCGAAGTAAGCTCCTCCCCTCTTCTCATACCTCAATGGCAGAGTCAAACTGACCATATGTTAGCGGCTTCTGGCTCGTCTTTCCCACATATATCATCTACGTTCTGTGGGGTGAAATCGTCGACGGCCTGACCACCGCGTCGACGGGCGCGATCAAATCCGAATAAGCAGTTGCAGCTCTGCGTATGAAAAGGGGACCGACCGTCTAGGATGTACGAGTTCACATGAAAGGCCTTAGGTAGTAATGGCAATAGGGGTGAATTACGAAGACATAATAGTGATATACGGCGGCTGCAACTCGGGTAGTAAATAGGCTTAAAGTCCCGGCTGTAGATAAGCAGATTGTATATTTATAATGAACAGTTTTAAATCCGCATCCCAGAACTGCCTATGTACCTACCCACGACGTGGTGGTTGCACCTTGGTACCTAAGGAACCTACGTTGTTCTAGTCTCCTGTTTGCTAGTACTCTACTACCTGGGTAGTTCTCCAGTGCAGTGTTCACGAGGTCGTGTCCCTGCACCTGGCAACTAGGCAACTGGCAGCACGTTCGCCCCCGCCGTCGCCGTCGTCCCGAGCAACAGCCGCCCTAAGGTACGTACCCCTCCCACTGAAAGGGTTATAAGGCACAATTGCAGTACCAATTTTCAAGAAATGCAAGCAGCCAGACAGCTTAAGCTGCGGTGGTCTAGTGGTAAGACGCCGGGACAGCAGCTGGCTAATTCAGTATTCACTAAATCCTCGGAGCCTAAGGCATCCCGCATCGACCCTCAGAAGGATAACGAGCAAGGATTTAGTGGATACTAGCCACCTGCTCAACTGGAGACACCGGTTCGATTCCGGTCCTCAGCAATTATTCTTTCTTTTTTTTCTCTTCTTTTCAGCCTTCCCATTTATTGTTCCATTGCACTGCTTTTGGTCCTGAGAGATATCCGAAATCTCTTGAACGCCTTGGATGCATAATTCTTTATAGGCCGTATATTGCCATCGCCGCCCAAACCAGTGCGCCTGACTGAAGAACCAAGCCTCTACTTCCTCTCTAGCGGGTATCGTAACACAATATAAGGGAGAAAATAAAGGGAAATTTTCGAAAATTTCCCCCAAGTAGCACTTAGGTAAAACATAGCCTTCATCAAGTTCACCGTATTCACCCTTCCAGCCTTTTTAAACCTATGTTAGTCAAGTCTGCTTGGACTTCTGCGATGCTGTACCAGGCGCATCAGGTCTCAGATCGGTGAGACCGCCCAGGTCAGTATACTGTTCCCACTCGGGCTGGACGTCGTTGGCAAACCAGCTCGATGCCTTGACCTCCATCATGGCCTTGACCTGCTCCCACGCCGTCGGGGGCCTGGGCGCTGGCATGTCGATGTGCTCCACGACGCTACTGACCCTGCGGGTCGACAGCTCCTGGGCGCCCCTATCGATACTTCTCGACCGCCGCCCCATCAATCCGCATGACATGTCCATCATGCTCTCCTTATGCCGGACCCCCGTACCAGCCGCCCCGACCTGGCGCGGAGATTCTACGTCGTGTTGGTTGTCGCCGTCGCCGGTCGGTGTGTCTACGTAGACGACACTGCTGCGGTCGCTGCAGTTGTCCAGAAACGTGTAAGGGCTCTCGCAGTCCGAAGTGTTCGAAGTCCTTACAACGCTCGTGTCTTCCGAGTTCCGCAGGTCGGAGCTACTGGAGTGGCGAGAAGGCGACGTCGAAGGCACCGGCTCTTCCTCCGCGATTGTGACATGCGCTCCCGGCGGCGGCGCGTTGGCCAGCGTGGCGTGGATGCCGTTGGTTCCGTTGCCGTAGCCCTGGACGACGATCTCGTGGTACTGCATCTTCCGGGGCGGTTGGCTCGCCTTGTCGGGCTGCGGCTTCGTCAGCTTGGCCGACGGGCGACGGACTGTCAGGGTTCGAGATAGGTTCTTGGTAAGGCTTCCTTTCCAGCTTGCCGATTTGCGAAGTCGTTGCGTTCCGTCTCTGCCTCCTATCGTGATGCTTTCGCGTTGGGCGATGGCGAGGTAATCAATGTCAGGTTTGATCTCAAAGCTGCGCTGATGAGTGGCCGTTCTCCTCTGGGAACTCCAGTCTCTTTCCGGTGACGAAGCACGCCGGACGACATGGTCTGTCTGCTTTCTTACGAGAGTATATATAGGTCGGGCTTCGTCCCAAGATGGTAAATCTGTCGTAGGGATGCAGAGATGATAGGGAGCACCGACGACATCCCGGACTTCGGGTGGAGTTTCAGTCGCCTGCCGGAGGGTTTGATAGATTGTATAGACTAAGATCCAGCGAATCTTGCGGCCATCCATAGGTCCTAGGCTTTCCAACTTGTCTAATTTCTTAGGCAGGTAAACGAGGGATTCTTCGAATTGCCGGTATGCTTGTACTAGCCCATTTACCAACAGCTCAGGCCTATGATTTGTGGCTTTTAATAAAGCCGCATGCGTATTTTCGCGCTGCTTCTGAGCTGATTTTATCTGTTTTCCCAGCCATGAAAGCCCTCTAGAACTGCTTTCGTGAGACACCTTTGGGAGTAATGGAAAGGGGTGGAATAGTGTCTTGAACTCCTGTCTCATGTCGAATGATACGACACTCTGCCATGTACAGATGCCCCCTTCGGCCAAGAACGGGTTACTGTGGAGTGTATTAAATGATTCGTCAACTAGATACTGGTAAAGGGCCTCAAAATCGACCCTCATCGCCCGGAAGACATCGACCTTCCAAATATTCATTCGAGAATCAATGGACGGTGGTGGGTAAGATCCGAATTTATTAGCATAAAAATTGTTCAGCAAAGTTCGGAATCGTTCTAGATGAGCTTGGGCGCCGGCGTATAAACCAAGATGTGCCTCCATTAGTTCATTTCGAAGAAAATTGGATAGCATCGTCGCATTCCGTGCCAATCTTAGATTCATCCCAACTCTGGCTCGACGGATGAGTTTTCGAGTTGTGGGGGACACAAGCTACTTGTGTTAATAAACTCTCATATTTAATGGCATATATGTGTTACTAACCTGGTATTCAGAGACGTTGAATAATTGGTCACTCATACCGCAGCAGTGTGCAAAGGCATTGATGTAGAGGTCTCTCAACTGAAAGGTTTCTGCTAGATGTAGTACCGCCAGGGCATGGACAGGATGGTTTCTAAAATTGAGGTAACCTTCCTCATCAAGATAGTCCATTAAGTCTGGAACGTTATCCGAGTTTTTAGAGCGGAATGAGTGCATGCTATGCATGAGGGTGACGAGAGCACTCCCTAAGTTCTGGCCGACCATCGATCTCCGAAATACGTAAGCAATGAAGTTGCGAGTTGCTAGATGATACTGATATGCCTGCTGTTTGGTTGACCGTGGAGGCGCTGGGATGAAGAGTTCGATGCGACTTTGCCGTGCCGCATCGCCATTACCGTTTTGTAAGTATTCGGCTGGTCGTGTCATATTCCGAGTCATAAACCTATCGACGAGAGGAAAGCAGTTTGCCTCGAGTAGTCCAGAGAATGGCACCTTGAAAGCAGGACCTCTGCGGCTCTGTCCTTGGCCGTAGAGATGGATATAGCAGTTGCCATCTCGACACCATAACTCAGGATCCTATAATCAACCCCTTAAGCATGAGATAGGAGCATGAGAGACGATGGAGAACATACCCTCTTCAAATTGTCCCAAGCATTGCATGACATCGAAGCGCCATCCCATCTCATGACACTGCTGCTGCGAAGTGAATCGATACCGGCCATCTTGTCGGGTTTCCTTCTTTTCCACCCTCGCGATCGGTTGGAAACACCGTTGTAAAGGGCAAATTCCCGTTCGAACGGCCCCTCCATTTTGCACACCGGGTCAATGAATGGGGAAAAGTCTGTGCCGACTATAGCGTAACCATCCGATGTTTTCGACAAAGCTTAACCCCGACACAAAAGTCATGTGTTTAGGTGACAATGGCAAGCTCAGATATCTGACCCGTCGAGGTTTAATGCACTATACGAAGGGTTTGACTTCTGACGCATTTCCTCAACATGCCATCCCTAGTTGGTAAAGACCATGGGGTCACACCATACTGTCGTACAATGAAATTAGGACGAGGTCGATGATGCGGCGAGGTGTGTGTGTAAGTGTAAGTGTGTAAGTGTAAAAGCGTCAAAGATTCGAGTCACCTTAAACCCTGTCAAGACTAACGAGTAGTCGTTGGATATATACCACATCCTCCACGCAATCTTAGACATGTTAATAATATTAATAACTCCTTAAATCGGTAGCGTGTATATCGGGGACCTAAAATACCTGCGCGTTATGTTAGCGTGAACCAAGATGTCGTACGGAACCCGCTAGGCGTAGTCCATTGACGATCCGTCGCAAGCCACCCTCCCGTAGACTGTACCAAGCCTTCGGATACTGTACCGGCTCTTCGATAGGGTTTGAACCCATGTCTACCATGAGATTCGATGTATGAAACTCCTGATAATGACATCGTCCGAGGATTTTCGTCTGTAGGTTGTCTCCTATTTGTGCGCAATCAGCTTTCTCCGTTTTATAAGACCCACGCTCCTCGTGATATTTAATCTGGCGCTTATTGATCATTCGCAAACGAGTTTTTGATCGAGATAGATCTCGGATCTTACTATGTCGGATTGGACCCTGATCGTATCGGTAAGGTTGAACACATGCATACATGCTGTATCTTGTTCAGTCAAGAGATTCATAGATCCACTAGGGAGAGATCATGTATGACAACCATCTAAAGATCTATGCGGCCCTCGGCATTCGGATCTAGAGCTTAATTACTTTTCATCTATTTCATAACCTTGTATGAGCATCACTAGAATGGATGGCAGGAAACCAGCTTAATAGTTATGCTTAAGCTTAGTTGAAGAGTTCAAACAGCCGATTTTGATATTTTTTTTTCATTCATGAGATGAACATTAATCATGAGAAGCCAAAGCTGTCGATTTCGTCCCCGAGTATGTTAGATATAATGGAATGTTCATGGCAAGAGGCCTATACATTCATGTTGGCCTAGCTAGCTGTAGTGAAAAAATAGTCTTCCCACTGTGCGCCGCGTGTTCAATGGATGACACTATCGTCGGATGGTTCCACGCCAACTCTATCACACACCATGGTATGGTGGCGCCCCATACACCACGGGTAGATTCGTTCAAGGTTGCTCATACTATGCCGTACGGCATTGCATAGAATTGATGAATAAGAGAGCGTAAACTTTTGCGAAATATCGGTGACTTGAAGATCACTTTGCTAGCTTTAGCAGAGTGTGGCCATGCCTTGTTCACATAGAGTATTGAAGACCTCATACTCGGTTCTTCGGATCTTCATCGAAAGAACGGAATAGTCAACACATAGAATGTCCTCATAAGCACTAGAAAAGGGGGCGTTCCTGGATGTGGTCCCAGTTTGGATTTTAGTCAGGTACCACGGCGGAGAAGGGTCCAGAACAACAACGAGAAGCCCACTAGGGATGACGGAAGAATTATCCGTGACATTTGCGGGCAGCTATCGAGAGAAATTGGAGGTATACTTCCTGTAAAGCTCTTTTTAGCAGCTGAACTCGTGTGTCCTAGGGAATTGATAGTAGCATTGGACTATTACTTAGCCAGCTGGGTTATGGTATGAATAAATGAAGTTGATGATCTTTATGAAACTGGCTGCTAAGTCCATTTGGTTGAGTTGTAAGACATAGATAAGGGCCAATCTTATCGATATGAAAGATAATGAAGTCGGCATAATATCGGGAATCGGCGTCAACGATAGATCCCCTATTTATTACATATCGCTATAAGGAATCGTAAATGCAGAGCTAGAGCTCGTTTGATGAATTTCACATCTTCTTTGACGCGCTGTCGCTTTGTTAGCAGTTCGACCAAAGTAAAGTTGACCAGGCTCGAAAAACACCCGATTTTGGTTTTCAGAGCTCAGGTGTGCTTTCACGGCTGAAATATGCCGCCCTGAGAGGTCTAGATGGCTTCTTTTACACCCTACACGTACATACAATGTCCCTGCCAGGAATCAACCAGCCAGGGCCGTCCCGCAGACGACGCGCCGTCCCCCACCTCCCAGGACCAGCCCGACGACGACGACGACCATACGTTCGACCCGCGAGCTCCCCGGTCCAACTATAGCTTGTATCCCCTGGAATACCTGTTATACTGCGATGTGTGTCACCAGATTCGTTGTCCCCGTTGCGTCGCCGAAGAGCTCGTAACGGTGTATTGTCCCAACTGTCTGTTTGAGGTTGGAAGCAGCAGTCTTAAAACTGAAGGAAACAGGTACGTAGTCTCGACTCAGGGGCCGAGCATCTAAGGGTTAAGACTAATTCCTTCTCGCAGATGCACACGTAGCTGTTTCCAATGTCCCATATGCATCGGACCGCTCGCCGTCCAATCCCTCGAATCGGCACCCGACCCATCACTCCTAACGGCCGAGAGCGCCAGCGCCGCGCCTCCCGCCGGGCCGTGGATCCTCGCGTGCTCGTACTGCAACTGGAACTCGTCCGAGATCGGGGTGAAATTCGACAAACCACAAGGCATCTTCTCGCAGCTGTCCAAGCTCCGCCACGGTGAAGATCACCACTCCAAGCACTCGACTTCAAGCGGCGACATATCCCCTACCAAGAAGAGCGATGCCGCCGCGCCGGAAACCTCAAAGGCGCGGTTCGCCGCCATGAAGGCCTTCTACAACGCCCAGAACAACAACGCGAACCCGGCGGGGGGCTCGGGGCTGGCGGGCCTCGGCGGCGACTACGGGTTCAGCTCGCCGGGCGCGCTGTCGCGCATCATGAACCTGTACTCGGGGGGCGCTGCTGGCGGCAGTGGTATGGGCAGCGGGCTGAAGGCGAAGCCCAAGTCGAGCGTGATGCGGGAGGCAGACACAACAAACGAGGGCTTCCGGGCGAGCGACCTGGACGAGGGCGCGGCGGTCTCAAAACTACGCCGCGAGGGCTGGGACGGCACGGTGACGCGGGAGCAGGCGGGTGCGCAAACAGAAGAAGGCGCGCGGTTCGCCGACGAGCTGTGGCCGATCCCGTACCTGCTGCGCGCCAAGCGGTCGAAGCGGTGCCCCGTGTGCCGGCACATCATCAGCAAGCCCGAGTCGAAAGTGGGCAACACGCGCTGGCGCATCCGGCTTGTGGCTAACAACTCGATCCCGTCGATCACCGTCAAGCCGCTCAACCACGCCTCGACGCTCCTGAAGCCGCTGCAGCCCGTCCAGTACCTACTCACCTTCAAGAACCCCGTCTTCGAGGAGATCAAGGTCACGCTCGCGACCCCAGCCACTACCCCCGGCCGCTTCGCGTCTAAAGTCACGGTCTTGTGCCCCCAGTTCACCATCGACGCCAATACCGACACGGATATGTATCTGGACGACGTCCTCAAGGACGGGGCGAAAGACGGCCGCCGCAGGGGCGACGAGGGTACGCACCAGGCGGAGGCCGGCAAGATATGGGAGCGCGGCCGAAACTGGGTTAGTATCGTAGTCGAAGTCGTCCCCGCGTCGCTCCGCATAGAGGAGCCCCCTGCCCTGCTCAAGAAGGAGGGCGACCCGGAACCGGACCTGAGTCCGCTGAAGGAGGACGAAGACGTGTTGGAGATACCCATGTTTGTACGGCTGGAGTGGGAGGGCGATGCGTCGCAGGATCAGGTGGGCACTACGGCAGGCAAGGAAAAGGACACCAGGGAGAAGAGAGAATTGGCGTACTGGTGCGCCATTGGCATTGGTCGGATCAGCCAGGAATAGCTAGAGAATCTGTCTACGATACCCTTAAGACAAAACAATCACGAAGTCACGAGATATTCATGCAATTGTTTAGTTGTGGTTGTCATCAGAAAAACAACCGGCTTGTCCATTATGTCACAAGCTATCTAGACGCCTTGCCAGGTAAGTTTTTGGCCCACCATGATGCCATGCTGTCATACCAATGAAGACAAACCACGTGAAACTTCCCAGACCAGCCCAGACCAGCTCAAGACGCATATCCCCTTAAATCTAGAACTCGGTAGCACCAGACTGAGGGAACTCGAAGGTGACGGTTCGGCCCGTCAGCTTGCGGTAGACCTCAGAGTAGGTGTCGAGTCTGTAGTCAACGCCACCACGCTCCTTCTCGTCGAGGATGACCTTCAGCAGCTTGCTGTTGTCCTCCTTGGTGCGGAGACGCTTGCCGACGATCTCGACGGGGTAGACGAGGTCGCTCAGGATGGCATCGTGGACGGCAGTTAGAGTTCGCGAACGGGGTCGCTTCTGCTTGAGGGTGTTGCGCGAGCGGGCAGATCGCTTGGGGCGCGGGAGGATACGGCGCGAGGCCAGGATCAGGACGTGGCGGTCGGAGAACTTCTTCTCGAGCTCACGGGTCAGGCTACATGAGCGAGGATATGATTAGCGATTGCTTCTGCAATTCATTAGGTGGGAAGATGGGGTTTCACTTACCGCTGCTGGACACGGTGGAAGCCCTGTAGGGAGGGGACGGGGACAAAGATGACAATAGCCTTCTTGCCGTGGCCAACTTCGAGCTAATCAAGACCCAAAGTCAGCAGGCGAGCTCCAGGAGACATTGGTGTTCTGTCTTCCCTGGACCGCTTCCCGTCCTATTCCGCTAATATTGCCACATATTTATATGTGATATAGTATTCGCATGCCATTTTTATCTGGCCTACTCCGATTGTAGTAACCGTAGATAAGGCACATGTAACAGATATCGCATGCTCGAATTGAGGATGCTCAATCTGGAGACAATCGCAATCGCGGTGGAATAGGCGTGCGGTATAGCGGTCCTAGGTGTCTTGAGACAATCGGGATGGAATTCATGTATTTCTCACCTCACGGGCAGAGACGAACTGCAGGGGTCGGAGAGCAGACTTGAGGTCGGCAGTGTTGGTCTCGAGTTCGTAGAGAGCAGTAGCGATGCTGGTCTCGAGCTCCGACGGGCTCTGGCGCGACGGGCTGTTGGGCGCGATCTTGTTGAGGGAGGCACTCATGATTGCGGCTGTTTTCTGATGAGAAAAGAGGAACAAAGTCGCAAAAGGGGTGGTGTTTTTGGCTGTTTGGCGGGTTAGTAGGAATTGAAGTCGCGAGGTGTTGAGGGCTTGCGGCTCATGCTTGTCGACAAAATTCACAAAATTGATTTTTCCGTGTGGAAATTCGCTAAAATCAAAGCTGGGTGTGGACTAATGTGGGTCAATGTGCTCAGGCCACCCAGGGCTTTTCAATCAAGCGACATGACCTTCTCAAATTGGCAAGCCGGTGTGGCTTATCGATTGTGGCTGTTGGATGCAAGCCCCCATCACCTTACATGTGCACAAGAGGGCACCCCGCCTCCGACGTGCCACAATAACCCGATTTTAAGAGCAGGTCAACCCTTGGAAGACCAGGTAAAAGACCAGGTAAATTACGCTCTTATAGTAATAGATTAAAATTATCTCCTATCCACGCGCGGCGGCGCAGCGCCTCCGAATTCTTGCTCCTCGGCTCGCTCCGCTCGCCTCGTCGCAAGAATCCTCCGGCGCCCGCGCGCTCGCGCGAAATACCTCACGTTAATTGGCTGATATGGTGCTGACATAATTGTGAATGTGGCTTGAAAAGTGTGGTGCAGGAGGTGACTTGCACCCAGCACCGCACCCCACCCTTATGTGGCTCTGTGGTGCAGCTGTGGCTCGAACCCAGTGGCTGATGCAAACCCAGCCCGGCACAATAACCCTCTTAAAATCGGGCATTTTCACCCTTAGTCACATGCATTGAATACGAGATATATCTTCCATCTGATCTCTTCTGGTTGAAATTCGCCTACTCAGTTGGCAAACTTCTCATCACGAAGAATAGCAAAGTGCTCAAACGACCTAAAATACATTTCTAGCAACCATAGTCTTCTCCGAGATGGGTAATATTATTCCCAGCCTCTCGAGTTCCAACCTTCAGCTCATCCTCAGCTTACCCGAAAGAATGCGAGATCGGCAAGCATGGAACGTTCCACGCATGCTGAGCGCCACTGTCCAAAATATACCATCAGACTATCACTTGCTGTCCAAGGTTCCAGCCCGGTTTCCTGTGAGAGCTGAGGATCGCAGATGGAGTATGGTGCAATGAACTTGATTGTACGGGAACCTACCTCTGGAAACATACTTCCGACGTACCTTTACGTAGGTGGCTAGTTTTGCGTGCGATGCCAATTCCTAGTTCATCCCGTGATGCATTCACCACACATATTTAGCACAGAATGTGCAAGTATGATCCTATAGACGTTCTGGTGTAACTTGGGGGCTACAGTTATCCTCAACTTCTGATCGGTGAAGAATTAGAGCTAGACGATAAGTAGAAGGCGTTCTTTGCTTACCTTACTTAAAGTTGTGCAACTCCATCGACGATGAGACTTTGTTCACTGTCTAATTACGCTGTGCCTCTCAGCAGCCGTACGGGTACCATCTTATACCCAATCAGATACCAGTCTATTTCTAAATTAGGATGCTAATGCACAACTCAGCGTTCAGAATGAACTCCATAGGTCCCAACACGTTGCTTCTTTTGATCGAATACTAGCACAGCCACTGCAGCGAATGAGGCGTTACATCGGTCTCCGGTTCAGTTCTGGATGGTCGGGTTCATACCCAAGGTAGAAATCCTTCGCTAGAGGCTCTGCAAGCTGCCAAGTGGTGAGGTGGGAATCTCCGGACCCTTTCTATGGCTACGCCATAGGACAAGTTATGTCTTAAACCTTGGCTGCGAGAATGATCCCACGAAAGAGATGTTCTCTTCCACTTCTTTAGCTTTTCCTAGTAGTCAAGTTGAAACACATATTCCTTATTCTATTCCGACTTGGCACTTAATCTTTAATATACTTGATACATATCTACCCCTCGCTATGTCGACCTCTACTAGCGACCTTGGGCTCTCATGTCCGTCCAAGGGCAAATTTTATGTCTGCGAGAACGCGGCGATCCGCTTCATCGGTTGTTGTACTGTCGACCCGTGTGCGGACGGAAGCGGAAGCTGTCCTCAGAGCTCCTTAGCACCGACGAGCTTCTCTAGCGATCACTACGATTCCATACCTGCGCAGAATTGCGCCGCGCCAAGCAACTCTAGCCATTGGTTTACTTGCAAGAGCTCGCAGCCGTTCTTAGGATGCTGTGGTGTAAATCCTTGCGAGAACAGTGGTTGTCCGACTGCCTCACTACTGGCGGCAACATTGAGCGACGACGCCAGTAACGCGCAGGTCTTTCTCTCAGAGGCATCATCGAGTGCGAGCGCGACTCCGACTCCTAGTGCCAGTTCGACTCCCGACTCGAGTTCTTCTGGCTATAGCCTTTCCCTGGGCGCAATACTGGGAATCGCCATCGGATGTACGGCGCTCATCGCAATATTGCTCGCCCTTCTGGCTTACAGATGTGGTTGGTTGGCGAGACATCGAAAGCAGAAGGAAGCTAATGAGGCTATTACATACACCAATCCTCTAAGCCGTAAGACTCTTCCTTTCTTCCTCCCATGCTCTCTGAATACCTTCGTTAACTATTAAAACAGCATATGCTCCCAGCGAGGCTCAATGGAAAGATGGGAGTCGCTCCGACACGACGAGTCCTGGTTTTCCAAGCCCCGGTTTCATGCCTTACTCTCCCGGCCAGTATCACCAATACCATAGCCCCGCACAACAACTCCGCCCAACTTCAGACTCCTGGCAAGCCGATAGTAGACATGTGTCGCAGATCTCTGAACTAAGCGGTTGGGATTCTGTAGCAGCCGACAAGAAGCAACAAGTACACACGCCATTATTAGCACCAGGGGCGACCGAACTTGACGGCCGCAATACGGAACTGCCATCAATAGCTGAGCTTCCCACGGCACCATTAAATCATCGGTAACACTCAGCTTACGAAGGAATGAATTTTGCTTGTCATTTTTTTGCTATTAGCGTGGCGATTGGGGGCTGGGTTTGGAGTCCGGATGACCAACATAGGTCGTTAAAATTAGGAGCGCATGTGCACATTAGGACAATAATGATAATAGCCTACTTGGGAAGTGGAATCCCGTATAAAAGGGCTGAATTTACTAACAGCGAAACTCATCTGACCGACTGCGAATGTGAGCAGTACTAGAAACCCACTTTGCCCAGGATTAAGTATAAGGATCCCCCTACTAAGCCTCATTATCGTGACTAGTCCTCTTTGCCTCTTGCGCTTACCTTGGTATTACCAGCACGCCAGGATGAGATTATGCCAAGTACTCAGAGTAAAAACTACCTACCTAAGAAGCGTAATCCGAGCAGGAAGATTACTTGAATATAATATCCTACAATATTGCTGCCAAAGTCTTACGTTTCTGGGGACTACGCAACCGCAGTTGAGTAACTTCTCGTTTTTTAAGGTTGCACGAGGCTCTACCTGACGGCCAACCAGAGAACCACCATACGATTAAAGACCATATTAAGAAAATGATATATGGGTATACCTAATCACATATTCTCGTGTGTGTATGAGTTTGCCCAGCCAAGGTGAAATATGTGAACCTACCAAGCTGTTTGGAATTTGCCCCCCAAGTATGCCTTGGAGCTGGGTATGACGCTCAACTTCTCTAGTAATGACCTATCAGTAGAGTTGGCTACCAACGCCTCCGCAATTTTCAAGCTCAAAATTTAAGGGTCTTATAGCTTTCTAAGCCGTCTTCAGGCTGGGCGTTCAGCACAATAGCCTCAGTTTTAACGAGGCTGACAGCTGGCGAATCAAAGTTACAACTAATGGGTCAGCTTAGCCAGCTAAAATCTTAATCTATAGGTATTCAGTGGCATAGTAACCCAGAGTCTAGGTACTTAGGCATTTAAGCCAAGTGGCCAATCAGTAGAATTGACCACGCACGCCTCTATGATTTTCAAGTTTGTCACTGCGACGAGGACATCCCTTTTTTCCAAGCCGTCTTAAAACAGATTGGACAATGGGTTACATTGCAGTGTAAGGACAGCCCTGGTTTATGTAAGCCAGGTTCTTTATTAAATGCCCCTATTCGAAGTAGGCTTGAGTACTGAAGTATGTGCAGATTAGCGAAGCGCTGCCTTTTTTCTCCTCGGCTTGTTGCGCTTGCCTCCGCTGTTAAAAAAAAAATAATAATAAAAAGAAACAGCCTTCCCCCTACCACGCATACCAACCCAAGCTCCTCCAGGCCAGGCTCTCCAGCTCTCCAGCCAGGCGGGCAAGCCAGCAGATGCCAGACCAAACAGGCAGGTAGGCCAGGCTTGCAAGTGTTAGATAAGGGTCAGACAGGTAGGTCACATAAGAATTTTAGAATTGAAGAAGGAAATTTTTGAACTCTTTGACATAAGAACTTACCGTAAATTCCGCGCATTATTAATTACTAGGCGCCTCTTCCCTTACGCGATCCATTTACTACGAATTACGATGAATTGTGTTATTTCAGCGGATTTTTAACTCTGGAGTTTATATAGAAAGCGCCTATGTACTCAGGTATCTATGCAAGGGGTTAATGTATTTTCAGTTTGACCACACTACGCGCCGAACGCCTTGTCGTAGTCGGTCATAGTGAATCGGTATCGGACGTCGTTCTTGTGAAGCCTCTGCATCGTCTTGCCCAGGTTCTCGGCGCTGATGGGGATCGTCTCGACCCAGGACTTGATGCCCTTGTCGGCGGCGAGCTGCAGCATGTCCAGCATCTCGCGGCGGCTGCCCAGGTGGGACGCGCCGACGAGGCAGCCGTTGCCGAGCAGGTCCTGGGGCTTGATGTTTAAGGTGGCCTCCTCGGGCAGGCCGACCGAGATCCACTTGCCGTGGACGTCGAGCAGCGCGAGGTACGCGCTCAGGTCGAAGCCCTCGCCGAAGCTGTTGGCCGTGCTGACGATCAGATCGAACGTCATCAGGTGCTCCTTGTTCCAGTCCTTGTCCCCCGACGCCAGGTACCCGTCGGCGCCCATCGCCTTCGCGTCCGCCTCCTTGCTGTGCGACCGCGAGATCACCCACGTCTCCGCGCCCAGCGCCTTGGCGAAGAGCACTGCGAAGTGCCCCAGGCCGCCAAGACCGACCACGCCGACCTTCTTGCCGGGTCCGGCGCCGTTCCGTACTAGCGGGCTATAGCTGGTTATGCCGGCGCACAACATCGGCGCCGCGAGGTGGCTTTCTAGCGCATCTGGAATGGGGAACACCCTATGAATTCCTAGTTAGAAACGACACGTCCAAGCATTGTTCAACCGCCTTGGCCATAATAAGAACATACCAGTGCTCATGTGTTCTCACGTGCGACGAGTAACCACCCTGGGTCACGATACCGGTATCCGGCCAGACGGCACCGTACGTATCCAATTGCTTGGAGCAGTATGTCTCATTGTCGTTTTTGCACTGGCGGCACTCCAAGCAAGACCATGATTGGGCACCGACGCCGACGCGCTGTCCTTCTTTGATGAGGGTGACCTTAGGGCCCACCCTCAACGCCTTTCCGACGATCTCATGGCCGACGGCAAGAGGGAACTTCTGGTCACCCCAGCCGCCGCTGATGGTGTGAATGTCGCTGGAGCACACGCCGCAGCACTCGATCTTGACCTCGACGTCGTGGTCGCCGAACGGCTTAGTGTCGAACTTGTTCTTGTGGAACTCCGTCCAGGTGTCAGGAGACTGGACCTGGAATCCCTCGTACTGATCGTATTTAGACATTTCTTGTGGTATATACCTGGCAATTGGTAGCTATCGAACGTAGTCTCAATTCTCAATGGGTATATGGAAATCCTGGTGACGAGGGGCTATACTATGGAGGGGTAGCAGTTATATTTCAAGTTCACGAGTATACCCCCACCTTCCACCCCTAGTCAAGCTATGATGAGGGTCTTCCTACCCAAGAAGCCCAATCATCCATCCTTTTACCCGCATATGCGAGCTACATTCGAGCCTTGTAGGCGCGCTACGTTCTCCAAGCTCCAGTTTCGGAGCAATGCGATAGTGTAGTAACGGTTGTTCGCGCGAGAGGGGCCGAGACTAAGCCAGGAACCGGCCTCCCTTTTGTCTCGGATAGTTAATCCGATCGATATGCCGAATCTTCCACCACTCAAGTCTCCATGATAAGACAGCCCCCTCATCTCTGATATCGTCAGAACGGTATTTCATCCTCCCGAGGGCCACGCTCCTACGTCGTTGATTTGAAAATTCTATCGCGAAAATGTTGCGTGGCGGTGCGATTTTCAATGTTTCACAATGGTAATTAAAATCGTGACAATTGCAATAATACAGCCCTGCGGTGCCGAAGACTGACGCTTGACGTGGAACGCACATCTGTACAGGGGCTTTAGGTAGGTACCTGCGCAGGCCATACCTGTACAGGGGCACACCTGCACAGGGCACATCTGTACAGGGCACAAAGCCAATTCCTCAAGCCGCCTTCTTCGTCTTAGCGGCAGGCGCCCCGAGTCCGACCCCAGCGAGAAACGCCGCCCGCATCGACGCGCCCACGTACACAAAACCCACGTTGCCCCAGTCCATCGAGTTCCAAGACAGCACGTCCCAGTACACGCGCGTTCCGAGCTCGCTAACAGAGTACAAGTGCCCCAGATCGCCGACGAGCAGGACGAACAGCACGGTCTTCCAGACGCGCAGGTCGCCCGTGGACCGCAGCACCAGCGCCTCGTTGAGCGCGAACAGCAGGTACAGGTTGGCGAGCTGCGACAGCACGATGGACGTGCCGTGGGACACGCCCGCCGGCGGGATGCGCGTCGTCATCGCCAGGTACTCGTGCTGCCGGAAGTGCGCGTAGAAGGCGCCCAGCAGCGTCGACAGCGGCTCGATGATGAGGAAGAAGGCCCGGTAGGCGAGCGGCAGGACGGTTTGTCGCGGCGCCATGCTTGCTTATCGATCTGGTGATGTCTTGAAATGTCTCTGAAAGGGTTTATAGTTGTGACGTTGAAACGCTCGGTGAAGTTACATGCAATGACGAAAGCAAGGGAGAAGAAGTTCTCAATTGACCAATTGAAAATTCGGATGTTTTCCTTTTTATTTATTACAGTAGTCAAAGCACCGGTTGGGAACAACCTTGTTCCTTTTGCGATCCCTCAACCTCAATCCCTCCGAAGGTTCGCCATCAAGGTTCTTATACCAACACAATCACACGAATAACCCTCGGTGTATTTCGATTTTGGTCCTAGCGAAATTGCTACGGCAATTCCTCGTCCAATGTATCATTGTCTACCAACCTAACCCAGTGTTTCTTAAGGTTAAGCCTCGTTCCACAAAGAGCTGCCAACTCACCGAGAGGTAGAAGTTGTGTAACTGGGGCGGTATAGAACACTTAGAGAGTTCAAATTCATTGCTCACCGGTTTAAGATGACACAGCATACTTGATATTAATGCGACAATGGCACATACAAGAGATAGAAGCACGTAAAGCACCACATATCTGAGATCAACGTGTAAGTGTCACTATCAGAATCTTATTGTCGGACCGCGCCACCCCGTATCGCAACGGCGTTGTCACCGCCGCTTTTGGGTCGCCGCACCATCTGTTCGGTCCCACGCAGCACAGCATTCCGGTGAGCGCGGATACTACTTGATAGTGAAGGAGTAAATGAATGCCGGATGGAAGTTCCAGTCAGATAACTCCGTTCAGATGCATTATGACGCATTGTTGACTGAAAGAGCTATATAGAGCCTTATATTCCATATGTTTTTCCTGCAGGCTGGCCGGCTGGTTTTCGTTGCTTACCTCGCAGGATTCAAGGCTAGAGTCTAATCCCTGATCCGGATCTATACCGCGCCAGATTAGTTGGTTACCCCCTTTCGACCGGTAGGACAAGCAAGAAGGCTCTCCAGAGCAACATTGTCAGCCCTACCACTGATCGTTGATAGGGTAGTTTACTGCTTCGATCGTACAGGTCCTGCCAATCGTGATAATGTTGCATATTACATGCGCGAGCTAAGGGCGGCCCTCGTGACTCGCTCGATGCAGCTTCTGCCCCTAGCTCTGTCTTGCAGAACGCGATGCCCAATCACGACTCTGGCCACATGCTTGATGCAACGCAAGTCGCAGAGTCCAAGGCAGAATCTGCCGTCAAGCACTCCCACACCTGCCCAACATTCACATACAAGAGGCAGGCTGCGAACGGCCCCCAAAAAGCGGTGATGACGCAACAGTATAAAGGACTGGCGACCTTCTTGGAGGGGATGTGGGCTACCCTCCTCAGTCCATCCCTTGCCGGTCGGTCTTCTAGGTTTATTGTCCACCAAAAGTGAAGATTCTGCTCCGAAACCAGAATCATGGCTTCAACAGAGGTGACTAAAATCATAAAGGCAGAGCCTGAACGACCTCAGCCCCCAAGTCGTCGTTCGTCGACCGACTCGTCGAGCAATGAGTCGTTTACCACCGAGGATGCGAGGACTGTGACGGAGGCAGCACGCGAAAAAGACAGTGACAGTATATCTATCTCGTCGACGGCCTCATACCCAGACAACCTCGGCCGTAGGATAGTGTAAGTCTTCAAAAAACACCCGCATCGTCATAGTAGCCAACTCTGATTGGGAACAGCACCCTCGCAGACAGCGAGATCTCCAAGACAGTATACGAGGCCTGGGAGATTACGTACAGCGACGACACCATGGAGTGGAATACCTGGAACGTCTTCTGCGGCATCAATTTTGGCGTTAAGTGGAAGAGCTTAGACGACGGGCGCTTATACATCAGCCCCTTGCCCTCCTACGGCCAGGGAGAGCTTGAGGATATGCACGAAGACGCGATCCGACAGTACGAAGCCAAGGGTCGCAAGAAGGGAAAATCGTACAACCAGGACATTGCCAACAGGATCTTCAAGCTGGACCTAGACATCTATAAAAGACTCCAGCAGCTCATAGACGACAAGCAGAGGTCGGCCAACAGGATGTCGTACCACCGCCGTGAGTGGCGGGTCGTGGTATTCGAGGCAGGCGAGTACCAGATAACGGACGCACTCCCGGAGCGCAAGAAGAGCCTCATCCGACGCCGTCGAAAGTCGCCACAGGTTCAACGTTGGTTCTTCATCCTCCGCGGCGAAGAGGTCAAGTCGACAAAGGAGCATGGAGGCTGGCGATTGTTCAACCGCTATTCCAACCCCTGGTGGAGAGCTGATGCTCACGAGAGTCGAAGCGAGCGACTAGAGCATCGGGAACACGCCAAGCTGCTCCAGCAGCGTAACGCCAGGGCAGCCAGATTCGGCCCCCCTCTTCCTCCTCCTCCCCCTCCTCCCCTTCACCCTCCTGTGGGAACTCCCGCTGGGCGCCACTTACCTCCTCCCGGTATGAGAAGATGAGAAGGACTTGTTGTTCGTGCGATTGAGTTGGATTCAACAGTGAGGATGGTGGTTTCTTTTATATTTCTAACGATATCACGACGTACAAGAATGATGCTATGTGATGACTGAGTTACGTATACTGGGCACAAATTAATGATAGGGTTTCCGATGAGAAGTCATGCTTGAAGCATATCCTCCAGTGCTTCACGACCTTTGGCGTGTGGAGTGAGGCTGACGTTGCAATATGGCTCTAGTGTTTCTCAGCTACAGACAGGGATAGCATGTCGAATAACAGATTAGCACTCGTGAATCTATGAAATATGTCTTTAAATCCCAATTTTGAAAGGTTGCATTCACCCGCGTTGGATGTTCAGGTCGTGATGCAAGCGATCCAACGGCTGCAGGATTGGGAGAATCCATCCGATCCTTAGCTGCCGCTTTGCTGATAGGACTTGAAAACACAGGGACAATTCGTCGGGGAAGCCTTTCCGGGGGCTCGGAAAGGCTGCAGGTGAGATTAGATTGAGGGTTACCGAAGGTTTTAAAAATAGAGTGAATCCTCATAGTTTGAAGATGGATCTAAATACCAGGGAAGATTGCGGTAAATTCCTGGGTTAGACAGCTGGAGATGGCATCTCATCTTTGATCCTAGAACCTTGCCAGTTGCACAGTAATGGCCTGGGTAAGCTAATGCTAGCCCCATTGTAGACAACTCATTGAAACAAGGGGCACAACCTTAAAAGAAGGGTCCCTTTCACGATACGAATGTCCTAGACATTTTGCCCCTGAGACAGTGGAATAATAGTAAATCTGTTCGCATCTTGAGTATTTAATGCAAGGTATGAGGTTATGAGGTATGCATATCTGATGTATATAACATGTCTGCCATATCAATGGGGAAATAGGAAGTTTTCATCTAGTATTTACTCTGATCTCAACTTTTCATCTGAACAATAAAATTATCTGAAGATTACGTCGTCCTATCGTATTGAGAAGGGACTCTAAAGCGTCGTCATAGGTGGTTCTTGAACTGCAAGTCAGACGAACCAGAGGCGGAAGATTCTCCATAAGCGGCGCCGCATCTGGACGGGGATCCCCGACTTAGAATCTTCGGTTCAGCCGTAAAACAAAGCAAAGAAAAAATTATTCGATCCGGCTTATCGACTATGACTAACTTAGCAGGTAAAGATGTACCGCCGTGACAGACCGCTTCTAGACAAGGTAGATGCGAGTCAATCTCAACTGAAATAGGCAAACGGAGGCTCTGAAGGACTCAAGATTAGAGGGTCTGGAAGTAGGTATGGATGTACTCCAAAGGGAAAAAAGGGAAAACAATAGGGGCGCTGGTACACTAGTACTTACCTACATGGCACCGTATTGTTGGTACCGTACCGGCGTACCCAAGTCAGCGAGGTACTCCGCTATCTCCTCTCTTTCCTTGGACTAATACAGTGCAGCGCCGTCCGGGTCCGCTACCTCCAGGTTTAGAAGGCTGTACGCTGCACGTTGCACGTTAGTGATTACCTGGCACGCTAAAAAGTGGTATTTTTGCACCTTAGCAGCCTTAGGTAGTAGCATTGTGATTACCGTGCCTAGACCTTTTCGGCTCCTAGTTCCTGGTTCATTTTTTCTTGCAGTCCATACACGTTTTCTACCTGACTCAGGAGCGGCGAATAAAGAGGAATAATAACAAATAAAGGGTGTGGGGTGTGAAAAGCCATACGTTCCTGAACTCGTCTCTGCGGACTGTCCAGGTTACCGGGTACTCCAACATTTAAACCATTAAGTGCGGATGCAGGCATTTCGACATTTAATTGTTTTTTTTTTTATTCCTTGCTGACCACTGACCAGCCACAACCCAAGGCACCTAGACTTAAACAATAGTCTCTACTATTATACGTCTTACATTCTTTTGCCTTACCCAGGCATTTGTTTATTTTACACACCGTCTATTCCTTCTCTCTATTACCTCGCTTGATACTATACTCTATTTCACTTTCCTTCCTTTGTCTTTGCCTTTCTACGGCTTCAATATTTGCCGTTTCACCTAGACCTTTGTAGTTCGCAATTATCAACATTTCGTCGATAGATCCGACCAACCAAATATCTCCACCCGACCAACCTCGCGACTTCCAGCTAGAATCTGGCTTTCGCCATGGTCATGTCTACCGACAACGGCCTTCTTACCGCCGTGCTCGACGAGCCAGCCGCTTCCTCCAGCGCAAGTTTCTATTCGCACGATACAGGCATGGATCCGGGCGACCAGCAAGACAATTTCCCCAGGCCGATGACTGCCAACCCCTTCAAAAGAAGTCGCATTGGAAGTACATCTGCGCCATGGCATCGCCGACCGAAGTCCCTTGTCCTAGACGAGCACGACTTCCCCCGCCGACTTAGCGAACTCGCTATCGAAGACGGACATCACGACAATGAAGCACCTAAGTCTGCCGACTCGCTCAAGGGCAAGATTCGACGCGCATCGCTATCACTGAAGGGAATCGTCCGCCGAGATCGCCGAGGCTCTGAGCCTGTCACTGACGGTCATAATGCCCGCCCTACTACATCCCATAAAGCCTGGCACAAGCTGCGACAGGCCGCAAGTTTCCGACACTCACGAACATCGTACGGTAACCATGGGAACTTGGAGACTATCTATTCGCCTGTTGAGGCCGACTTCCCGCGCTTTCCTGTACCTGGCAACAGTCTCGCGCCTCCTTTTATTCCTCGACACACAGGTGCTGCTGCCAAAGCCTCCGCTGCTTGGCAAAACGAGCACGCGCGATTCTATCAGGATGCGGTCTCCTTTCCCGAGTCCCAGAACGATCGCGAGAGTGGTATCGGCATCCCTTTGGCATCTACGTCTCAGATTAATGTCCCCATGGAGCAAGGCGCGTCGGTTATCAAAAGAGACTTCATAACCCAGCTACCCTCGGAGCTTGCCGTGCAGATTTTGTCTTACCTGAATGCCGCCCAGCTGGTAAATGCTAGCATGGTATCCAGAGATTGGTTTGCTGCTATTCAGGACCAATACATATGGCGCCAATCCTTCCTTTCGACGAAGACAAGCACCTTTGCCACTGGTCTATCTATCCAGCCTGGTACCGGCGCCGGCGTGCCCACGATTCGACCTGGCAACAACTGGCGCAAAATCTACCGGGCGCGAGAGGAGCTCGACAAGCGATGGAGAATGGGAAAGCAAGCGTGTGCAGTATTCTTGAACGGACACATGGACAGCGTGTATTGCCAGCAATTCGATGAGTATGAGCTCTTCTTAACATAAGCAGTTTACTGGTAGCATATAACTAACGCGTTAATAGGAACAAGATCATCACGGGTTCTCGCGACAGAACTATCCGAATCTGGGATATGCGCAGTCTTCAGTGTCGTCTAATCATTGGACCTCCCGATGTTGTTAACGACAGCTCGATATTGTTCGATGCAACTGGACATCCTACACACTTCGCCTTGTACCCCAACAACCAACGCATCAACCCTTCTGTGCCCGTCACTGTTTCATTCCCCACCCACCACAGTGCCTCAATCTTGTGTCTCCAGTACGATGACGAAATCCTGGTCACCGGTTCTTCCGACTCCACATGCATCGTTTACAACGTACGCTCAGGGTATCGACCGGTTCGACGCCTTCAATTCCACACCGCTGCTGTCCTCGATCTCGCGTTCAATGACAAATATATCGTGACATGCTCCAAGGACTGCAGTATTGGCGTATGGGACCGTGCTACCGGAACGCTGATTAAACAGCTACTTGGTCACACTGGACCCGTGAATGCTGTGCAGCTACGAGGAAACACTCTGGTGTCCTGCTCCGGGGACTTCAGCGTGAAGCTTTGGAATATTGACAGTGGCAAGGTGATCCGTGAATTCATGGGCCATACTAAGGGTCTTGCCTGCAGCCAGTTCTCCGAAGATGGCCGATTCGTTGCATCCGCTGGAAGCGACAAGATCATTCGCATCTGGGATGCCAACACCGGAGAATGTATTCGAGAGATTGCAGCCCACAGCGGTCTCGTTCGCAGCCTACATATCGATAATATTAGCGGCCGCCTCATTAGCGGCAGCTACGATACCGATATTAAGGTCTTCGATATGGAGACCGGTGAGCAACAGCTGGATTTCCCGGGCTGGCACGCCAGTTGGGTACTCAGCGCCCAGAGCGACTATAGACGCATCGTTAGCACGGGACAAGACGCGAAGATCCTTATCATGGACTTCGGTGCCGATGTCACGGATATCAAGATGCTGGAGAGTACTCGCAAGCAGGAAGGAACGACCGATATCTGCAATGCAGGCTTTATATGAAAGAGCATAGACGAGGCCCGAGAGAAGTAATGTATAATTACAAACGGTCGACCTCATAGCAGCAACTCCTGGAGAGTTGCTTCGTACATTCTAACAACTATCAACAACCGGATACGACCGAACACCTTTTCAACGAATTTCCTTGTCACGACGGTTTTTCTACTTCGCTTGAGAGGCTGGCGTCGAGGTACAAAAACAGGGGCAGAAAGAGAGAATCAGAAACAGCGTTTTATTTCTACACCTTTCAATTTGTGCATATCACGAAGCATTGCTCGGCGTCTACAGGACCCCTCGCGGGGTTAGGGGGTAGAAAGTGGTTGATTCACGCACATGCATCCTTTGCTTTGCTTCAGACTAGACCATTCTAGATTCGAGCAGTGATAGAGAAGAGGAAAGAGGCAGATGATGGACCCTTTAGTATTAGCGGTTTGGACTTTCAAGCACTTCTAGCATTTCTCCCTGCATTAGAGAGGCAATCACCTTTTTTCCCTTTTTCATTTTACCCCCTTTGATTTTCACATGGCTGTGTTCTATCCCCATCCTCTTACATACTACTCGATGTACTACATATAGGTAGATCTGCGTCACAGCGGAGTACATAAAGAGAAATAGAGAATATTTTTTCAGATGACTATGACTTGCTATCCATGTGTGAATCTTCTAGAGTGTTCATTCTGCTGAGCTTACAGAATCCGGACTTACTAGTGTCATGAAATAGGCCGAAAACTCGTAGTCCACTCCGGTATGATCCGCCACGTTTCCAACACGCCGAACCCCTTGCCAATGGCGATATTCTACTTCCGTACCTCGATGACAGAAAGGGCGGGTCAGGTAGCACTTGTAGACGTTGAAGAATCGCTAGACGAAAGGCACGGATTTGAGCTAGAACGATATCAGATTGGAACGATCTTCATCTAAATTCACGGTTCTAGTTCTTCCAGGCCCGAGCCCAGGGCCACGACGAACGTTCATAGAACGAAAACCGAGAGAGCCAGTTTGTAAAAATGACTATATCATTGTTGTTGTCGGCGGAGAATTCGGGAATAGTTCAGTTAGCTTCTCGCTCTCGTCGATCGCGGGCCGCCCACGACGGAGCCGGATAGGGGGGGGAGTACATGTCAGCTCCGCGGGTCCCGGAAGACTCGTCAGGGGTTTGGCGAGCAACCGGCCGGGCGCCAGATTCGATGTCGCGAGGTCTCCTGAGGAGCGTCTCGAACGGGAGCGTTTCGAGAGCCCGTGTTCGAGCGGAAAGGGCGACGAAAACTCCCGGATGATGTGCGAAAATCGCGGGTCGCGACGACGCGCCCGATGATGACGATGGGGAAATTGTTTATGTTTAAGTTATCGACTCGTACATATATATAGGCGTAGCGCGCGCGGCCATGGCGCGTGGGACGTATGGAGTACCTCCCAGCCAGGAGTTATCCCGGCGTGGGCTCTGTTGTCAAGGACGATTTGTAAGAGTCGTTTGGTGAACCTTACGCGGAATGTAAAGGCGCTTTCGTTCTTGGTCGAAGAAGTAAGGCAGGCCGGTGTGGGTGTCGAGGATGAATCGTGGAGATTATCCTATGATTTCTCTGTAAGGACTTGTCTGTATCCTGTCTATGCAACTGATTCCCTAAATTTTTGAATCTACTAATCTCAGGGGTTGGAGAACGTTGGAACGGGAATAGGGGACATCCTACGGATGGTACTGGGAAAATCCGACTGAATCTAGTCTCGGAAGAGCCCTGATGCGAGTGCTGTCCTGCCAATATATGGAAGGAATTAAAATTGCGTATTAGGCCAGTGAACAATTTAGTAGATCCAAAATTTGGGGAATCAGTTGCACGGTCAGGACTCGAGTCAGTTGTGACAACTGGGAAAATAGAAATGCCTTGCGGTCCACGAGCGATGTATGTGAATCTATGCGACTCTTGGAGACAGGAAATAAAACATGTAGTCGATCTTGTTGGTGTATTCTGTCACACGGCTAATTGTGCTAAGAGATCGACGATATCCTCAGAGTCGTACGATCGATGATAATATGTAGGTGCTTAAGAATCGAAACGGATAGAATAACTCCGCATAGCAGGGAAAGGATATAAGAGGCTGGCCTGCTAAACGAGGCATCATGTAAGGCAGCCATCAGCGCCACCAGCGTCTAGCTATCGAGATCACTACCTAGATAGGACAATTAGGACAGTTAGATGACAGGCACTGACCCTCCTCGAAAGAGAGGAGATTATCAAGGACCTTAGGACCCTAGAGAATTACTAATCAAACTAAACCTCATGTTCCAAGCTCTATATATAAATCAGCCCTTGTCACATGTTAAGAAATGGGAGTCTTCGAACTGTCGTATTTAGCCATTTCTTGTGTTATTTCTTTCTTTTCCTTTCTATCCGTGCCTTTTCCCGTACATATACACTACCCGGCAGAAAGGTATATACCTAACAACAGGCCAGAGTTTCGCCTGACATAAGAAAGCCTCCACTCCTGCTTGTACGCACTACTCCCTTTCGCTTTAACTACCTGGTACCTTACTACGTGAAGGAGCGGCAACCCCAGTGTAAGTGATATGTACGCACGTCTAGGTAGCAATCAACTATAGGCACAAGTATTGGTTGTAAAGTGTATTGATTGTAGAGTAGAGCTCAAAGAGCTAAGTGAAGCCATCGCCGTTTGCTGCCAACCTTCTTGCCAAACAGGCCTTCGGCTAGCAGCCCAAAATATCACGCGGTCCCCATAATTGCAACATATTTTTGAGCCCTTGATGTTTAACACCCATCCTTATGCTTCCTCGAAGGAGGTCCCTGAACAAAGGTCTCTGACGCCCAGGTACCTAGCCAGCCCGTCTCCGAACCTGCCTTCTGATCGCGTCTTGGAATCACGCTTCCTGACGCCTAGCGACGCGTCGAACGAGTCGGGAGATGGGGCGCTTACGCGCGGCGTTCTCGAGTTTTGCGATCTCGGCGCGGAGTTCGGCCTCGGTTCGTCGCGCGTGGTAGAGACGGATGGTGAGGATGATGGCGACGATCGTGATTAGTGTTAGGACGAACATGTTGGATCGTTGGACCTGTGAATGGTGAGTGGTGAGGAATGAGGTGTGTTTGATGAATAGGAGAGAGACATACGATGATTGGGGTTGATGGATGTTGAGAAATGGTTTCGCGAACGAGTTGTGGTGGTGTTCGAACGATGATTCGGGTTGATGGATGTTAAGAAATGATTTGGCGAACGAATCGTGTTGGTGTTCGAACAATGATGTAGAGTTGAGAGAGCGATACGGAAATGTGAGGTTGGAAGTGGAAGGAAGACGAGGGTATTTGTATTTGATGTGGGAAAGAACGAGATGTGTGTTTCGGCCGAGACGAACAGAACGTGAATGTGAGGAATCCGGTGTCGAAACGTTGAATCTCGGAAACGAGATGAATGAAACGCGACGACATCGGAAGGAAATTCGTTGTGGTGAGTAGCGAGTGAGGTGATGAAGAGTTCGACTGAACGGGTTGCGAGCGCGTTTCGTTGATGTCCCACGGATAGGCGAGCAGTCGTTCGTTGATGAGATGAATGTATTCGAAATGATTTTGAGTACATTCCCATAGGTCGACGGGTTGCGTGCGTGAATTGAACGTCATCCGGCTGGCCAGATCTGGCACCGCGACGAGGTCATAAGTGAACGAGGTAATAATAAGGGACGATTTGTTCGAGTGGGGAAGTTATTCGGGTCGTGTGCGGCGCGTTGAGCGAACCATTGTGTTCACTGGCTTTGTGTTGTCCGATGGTTGCCCCTGAGAGTCGCGACGCAATGGCTCAGGTGACGACTTAGGGACCAGGCAACTCACGCATACCCCGCCAAATACTTGCTCAGTGGAGGAGTAAAGGTGTTATTGGGTATTGGGTTTGCAGAATGGCAAAGCGGTTGCAGTGCTTCAGATCAAAGATCTTGGGGCAATGAGCTCAATGGGTACTCGGCACATCGGCAGATTGGCTGAGGCCATTAGAGTGCTGGACACGCTCACTAGAGTCAATCCAGGTACTCTGTACATAGAGGCTGCTATATCAATTCACCCTGTCGGTAACTCATAGCTTGTATGACACAGAGAAAGCTCATCACCTATCAGGGGAGTAGATGTCTTGGGTGCGAAGGAGAGAAAGGAGTGTGCATGTTGCGATGTGCTGACCATCAAGGCCACTTTTTCAGTGAACCAAGGTGTATTTACTCCCCCAGAACTTGCTGGAAAAGCTTCTACTACGCAATACACGTGCTTTATGCTAATAAAGGCGATTTTTGAAGTCGTATGCCTCTATAGACGAATTATGTAATCACGTTTTTATTGTGATATTTACTTATCGGCGAATCTGGGCATCGTATTGGGTCTTATATATGAGTGGCCCCTTCATGATGTTCACGCTTTATAGGCTCAAAAGGGCAAGTAGCAGAAGTGTGAATAGGGTGGACGTTGGTATAGGAGAGAATGCTTACGTAATGCGGAACAATAGGGGCATGTTGGCATTCGCATTCGGACGGTATCAAGCGAATTGTATGAAATGGTTGGCGCGAGCAGGCAAAAAAAGTCAATCATGAATATCATTATTACAAAATCTAAGATGGAATTATCTGCCTCGTTCGAGTCGATGGTTCCTATGATATTTCAAATGGGATTCCGCGCTGGAAGCCGCTGTGCTGTTAGGAACCACCTGCTCCCTACGATCTGGACTGTCAAAGAATTCTAAAATGTTATAAAAGTAGAGGCATCAAGAACCACATGGGTAGATAGGGCGAGTAGGTAGGGCGGGTAGATTGGAAAAAATAGAATGGAAAAAAAAAAGACAAAAAAGCTCAGTCGTAGGAGTTGAATCCACGACCTACGAAAAACCCTCTTTGGATAACCGTACTGTCGAGTCACGCCTGCTAATTTTGGGATTAGCGCGGTCCAGCTTTTGGTTACCTCGTGGGAGTTGTTTCTAACCACTAAGTCAACCCAGGATGCGTCCTTGTAATGGGGAATGGCTGATGGGTGGTCCTACTATTGCTCCTTATAACCTTTACCTCGGTGCGGGTTTTTTACTGGACGACGGTGAGCCAAATTCTTGCCGGTTGCTCGGGAGACTGCACGAATAGTTTAAAATATATCTTATCTACATTGTAAGTTAGTTGTATGTACATTGCTGCACTATATTTATTCGAGTATGATATACAGTTCTGATCCGCCAGTACATTCATTTGAGATAGTAATCTATCCCCAAACCCAGCGACTCGCACTGCGGCGCCTCCGGAAATGAGGCCTGCACGCTCGGCCACTGCAGCAGCCGCATGGTCGTCGAGTCATCGGCGGTTACCGGCTGCCAGACACCAGCCTGTTCCAACTCCCGCAGCGTGCTCTCGTAGCCCCTGGCTTCGAGGAACGCGGCGTCGGGGTTCGGGTCGAAGGATCGCGCGAACGAGCTAAAGGAGTCGACGATGAATTGCTCGAAGGGAACATCGAATTCGTCCCGCGGCGGCAGATTTTGACGTCCTAGGTTGCCGAAGACGTAGTACAGCTCGCCCGAGTGGCACTTGAGGTACTCGGCATCGGGGTCGCCGTTGGGCCGCTCCGCCGTCGCCGGCGGCAGGCACAGGTCTAGGCCCGGCCAGGTCGTGATCTGGTACGTCCGGTTGAACTCGTAGAAGTATACCGGGTCGAGACGACCGTTTTTGACGCCCGCGTACACGGTCGCCTGGTCGATGCACCGGAACACGCCGTCCGTGGCGAGGTGGCTGCCCATCTCGAACAGCGCCAGGGTCTTGTTCTCCAGGTCTGGGACGGGGAAGAGATCTGAGGGCGGCACGCTGTAGCCTTCTGCGGCGAGATATTCCGATTGGTTCGTGGTTTGTGGGTAGCTAATGAAGGGCGCGCCGTCGTCGCGCGTTATGCCCATCATGATGCGGACGGGAAGCGTCGATCCCTCGAGCTCGAGTTCGTCGGACGTGAGATAAGTCCCGTCGACGACCGGGAACCTGGCGATGGTGCCCAGGTCGGCGAGCGCGTACGGCGACAGGGACCGGAGACACTCGACTTGGGACGTAGCGTTCGCACAGCCGGACTCCGACAATACGGCGTTACCTACGACCTCTAGATCTTCCGCGATCGTGTAGTACTTCGCGTAGCTGACGCCGTAGTTGATCCCTCCCAGGCTGCTCACAGGGATCGCCCCGGCGAACTTCCCGATCGCCTTCGGAGACGCCACCAAGGCCCGGACGCTAGCCGCGCCGGCAGACTGTCCGAAAATGGTGATCCGGTCCGGGTCGCCGCCGAAATCCTTGATGTGCGCCCTTACCCAGTCGATAGCGTTGATCTGGTCAGCGAGACCGTAGTTGCCGTTTGTGACGCTGTCGTTCAAGGCGAGGAATCCAAGGGTGCTCAACCGGTAGTTGATACCAACGACCACGGCGTCGCCCCTGGATGCCAAATTGCCCCCGTCGGTCGTGGGATCGTTCCCTGTTCCGCCGGCGAACGCACCTCCATGAATCCAAAACTGGTCGGATGTTAGCTGGAACGTCTGCCGCTTTTTCGAGAATGAAAAATCACGTATGCATACCATGACTGGCTTGAGCGTGTCGTTCCCAGAACTCGGCCCGGGAAGGTAGGTGGTCCAGATGTTTAGGAACAAGCAGTCCTCGGATCCGACGTTTCCGACCTGAACACATTGGGACCCGTATTCCGTTGCGGAAACCTCACTGCCGTTACCGACATAGGGGACGGAATACGTAAATCGTTCGGGCTGCGGAGCGTATCGGACTCCTAGGAAGCGAAAACTGAAGCGATCACGGAACCCCGTCACAGTCTCGTTGTTGGATTGCACCGAGACCTGCCATTTCTCGCTGGTGTCTTTAAACGTTTCGTTAGAGAACGGTGCTGTCTGTGTACACATAACCGGTAGCACGTCGAGCGATTCAGCAAGAGAAATATGACCGTCGGTCTTGATAGTCCGAGCCGAGTTGTCCTTCGGAGCGATCCAGAACTGTAGGTCTGAGACAACGTGCTTGATATAACTCAGGGCCTTCTGAATGCTTCCGGCCCCTAATTCAGGAGAGTAGAGCTGCTCGCCCATGGCTTCACACGCGGCGCTGGCATTATCCGCAGCGTATTCATCTAAAAGCAAGACGCCAGAGTTGGATACGTTACTGCTTGGACCTAGACGCGGCATAAGACGGCGTTCACAAGTTAAAACGAGATACTCTTACCTAGTAAGTCATTGTCAACTACTATACTTAAACTCGAGTTCAGCGATTGCGGAGAAGGGATTGCGACGGCTCCAACAAAGGCCGCGAATGATAATCTTGACAGCATCGTGACCATTGTTGAGACCTTAGTAGGAGCACAACGGCGCGAAACAACGAGAGCAGGAGATTACTGTGTATCTCACGCTGTCGATTTCATGATCACGAAGTTCAAGAGGAGGCATTGCCAATGCCCACCGGAAACCGGGCCACCTCATACCGTCCCGTCGTCTTCGTGCCTTACTCCACCGGTTGGGGAGTATTGCGCGATAGACGACATATTGCCCAGACTATAGGCTCCACGGCAATCTAGGCCGGCCTGACTCGAACATGCGAGATAGTCAAAGCTCAAATCGGGAGGAAAGGTGTGGAGGTGAGGTAAATACCCCAAATTGGACCCAAACAAGTCCGAGCCCTAGTCTGGGGTAGCAGTAAGCTTTTTAGGCTACGTGGAAACGGCTGTTTATTCGGCGATCTCAATTCAAAATGCCGAGTGCTGGGTCCCTGCGAGTCTGTGCCTAATTTGGGTAGGGCTAGGATCCGATCCTCCACCAAGGATTGCAGATAACGCGATGTTTGATCAGTCGTAAAGGAAGCAAGTAGGAATATCGCGTGCAAGATATGTCTCCAATTGATAGTCAGTATAACGTCATGAATCCTCAACTTGGATTGATCTAACAAAGTACGACTGTTGCCACATCGCCCCTATTCGAGTCGGCCTCAATTGGCAGGCAGATTTATGGCATACGATGCGATGAGGATCGAAGCAATATCTTCGTTTTATGTTAAAAGACTTCGTTTACTATATGGGGTATATGATACGCGTTATAAATGACAGTGAAGTGAATAGCATGAAGATTGAATGCTCAAGCAGCATTTCCTATAGATGATGTGCTCCTCTGTAACCTACTCTCTGAGTTGGCATTACTCTGCCAATTCGACACATCCAATAGACCGTACTCCTCATCACGACTCCCGGTCAACGTAGAATTCTGTGTGTCCAACGGCCAATTCGCCCGGCCGGCCGGGACATTGCGACCTTCGACACCGCCGTTCGGGTAGGCCCATGGCACGCTCGGTCTCCGGGTCTCGTCGGAAAAGTCGCTCCAACCATCGGGCTTGCGCACGAAGGACGGCCAAGTCGGCGCTTTGGTTGATTGACCGTCGCACCCCATCCAGATTTTGAGTCGCGCGTATGCCAGTTTCCACAGAGGGCCCAGCGTTGCCACGCACGCGCAGATGAGGCCGGTGTTGATTTCGAGAATGGACAGCATGAAGCTTACGCCAGCCCACCACGGTCTATCAGTAGTCCCAAGCACTATGACGTCCTAAGTTAGCTGACTTTGTCTACGAGTGGCTTCTCGGAGTGGCGTAAGCCATTGGCGCTAGGTACTTACGATCATATGTAGCGATGCTCCAGCGGGTGACAGCAACGGCCCAAGCACTGTATACATAGGTCAGTGGCTGATCACGAGCTAGACGACCAGTTATACTCACATAAAACCGGAGCTCAAGACAATACTCAAGCCAACCTTTTGTCGTCTCGTAGCTATCTGTAGCTTCCATATCATCGTAAGAGGCAGAATGGCGATGATCAGATCGCTAGCCATGCTGCACGCGCCGTAAAAAGTGGCTGCGATGGAGCTGTTTATGCACACGCCCTCGAGTTCCGGATGCCACTTTTTCTTGATGGGATGACAGCCGAAAAATTCCGTCATCATGTTGCAGAACAGGTAGCCGACGCAGAAGAACATGGTGGCGTAGCACGCCCATCGAAATCGTTTGTACACACCAAAGAGTTGGAGGTATAAGATGCATAGCGCGAGCTTGAATCCCATCAGGCCGAGCACGTAAAATTCGGACGTGATCCCGATCCAAAGATAATAGCGAGAGTTAAGTTCCGAGTCGTATTGCCATATATGTAACCCCATGCCGTTGTATGTTGCGATGGCCATCAGCACGGCGTGTGCTATGCAGACTAGCATGCTCAAGGCCACGATATCTATCGCGAATCAGCCACAGCGCGTTCGCGATGTCATCAAGAGTAGGTAAGCATACAATCGTCAGCAGTATATTTCTTCACCTGGAGCAGATAGGTTTTCGTGTAGAACCTCAACGCCACGAAGATGAATGTGAAGAACGGCGTAGCGACCGCCGCGCGCCATACATGCACGCCATTTTCAGCCGGTAAGTGGTCTGGTGGCGTCCCGTTGAATGTACCCGACGGCGACGCTCTCTCAACGATTAGTGACGGGAAATAGGGCGACATATCAAGGTTGAATAAACCTATGATTCCCGACGGGCCACTTCTATCAAAAACGTCGGTTCCATAGAAAAGAGATGACTCTGGGGAAGCTTAGCGACTTGAAGAGAGGAAAGGATTCAAGAGATCCATCCAGTATGTTAAAGTTCTCACTCCTTAGCGGACCGGTAGAAAGCCACAAGGGGGCTAGTGTCATGTTTCGATTAATCCTATCGGGGTTCGGGCGGTTTTACTCAATACGACGCCCGCCAGGACGTCGGAATGCTTGCCTATAAGAATGCAACCTCTACCCCCGCCTCACCATGCTTTTCTCCCTCAAGCCCCTGAAACGAAGAACCAGGTGAAGGCCCCGAAGGGCTAGGTGAAGGGGCAGAGGGGTTGCAACTGTGCAGGCGCACACGTTAGGGGGCGGTACTGATGGTACCTATTGATGTCATTAGTGCTTACCGTACCGGTGGTGGGGTGGTTTAGATAACGGTTGTTGGACCGAGTAATCGTAGCCTATATAGTGATCATTCAGTTGGGCAAAAACAGTTTTTTCCACAATAACGGTTTTTTTGACAACAATCGTTATATACCAATAACGATTTTTTCAAAAAATTGGCACCTGCTGCGCCATCTTCAATTATCAGGTAATCATACTTCTAAATACTAATTTGATCAAATTTTCGGAATTGCATTCTGTGTGGTTCGAACCTTGGTTTACGTGGTACAGTCACTGTGCATTACTACTAGGCCAAGAGGGATTAAGGTGCTTACATATTATTCACACGGGTATGCGCACTATTGAACCTTATATCCTAGCAAGGTAATCCTTGTGGCTGAATATTTCTCATTATTAAAAGCTGCAACGATTGTTTGGGGCAAAATGGTTTTTGATAAAATAACGTTTATTTTGGATAAATAATTATAGCTGCGAGTAACCATTATCCAAAACCACCGGTTGCCGGTAAGGTACGTTAGTCTCCAGGGGCCCGGGTCGTCTAGCAGGGCTGAATGGCCTATTGGCCTATCGTCAAGGGACAGTAGCAGGCTATGTGCTCGGAATGCGACGTAAAAGGCTCTGTGCATAACGAGAAGGGAAATTGAACGCAACATTCTTCTTGAAAATCCCTTGTGGCCGCGACACCTATATCTCCCTTAGTTGCTATGACAAATTGCCCATTTTCAAATTGTCTGATTGCTCCGACCGGATTCCGCTGTGGCTATAAATAGTACTCCAGTACAGCTACATCGTTGGAGTGCCAGTAGAACATCAAAGAAAATCCAATTAATCGGGTGTGGGGTATGGCTGTGCCATCTATCAGTTATAGCCTGTTTGTGATGCATAAAATCGAAGTGAAAAAGGAGCGAAGATAAGAACATCTCAAGTCTGAATGTAGGGTGTGTGAGACAAATCCTCGGTGGTCTCTAGTTTACGCCACAATCTGCATGTTGCCGTGTCCTCCACTTCCACACTTCCGTACTTCCTGGGGTAGGACGACGAGCCGATTAGGGATATTCCTAGTTGGATTCCCAGTTGGAAAGTCCAAGCTTCGACTGGCATAGTTCCTGTTCCACAGTAGTGGAACCTTGGCATCCAATTATTCCGTTTGGTGGTGAGAAAGACCAACCTAAAAGCTTATCAAAGATCGAAACTTAAATCAGATATACTTGGTCGCGTTTTCCAAAACGTTAATGACCTTAGCTCGAAATGTTTGTTGCAACTTCAGGTCTTCTTTGGAGTCATCCTTCACGTCGAACCCATTCCTGAGGCATGTAAGCACTACCTGCTGATATTTCTCTCCCATCTTAGAAGCGAGTCGCTTTTCGACGTGCCGTAAGAGATGTTTCTTAATAGCCTGCGGATCCCGTACGTTGGCAAACCCAGATTTGTCGAGGCTAGTCGCCTGCTGCCAGAGGCCTGTTGACAGTTAGTCACACAGGCTCAGGTATATGAGGATTCCCCATCATAAAAGCTTACCGATCTCAAGTAAGACCACGCCTAGGGCGTAGATATCGTGTACTTTGTTGAATGGCTGCGTCGGTCGTCCTTGTCTGTCTGGATGTCGATATGCATCACGCAAAGGAGACCTGTCTGACTGGCCTTGAGAGAAGTAGGCTTCCGGTCGACTGAACTCGTACCCAAGAACCCATGGCTCCGAAAAGTCTAGACACTCCTCTGCAGCGCAAGTAAAATCCGGGCTGTTCTCTTCCCGTGGTGGGAAAAATAAGATGTTCTCGCTTCGAAAGCTCTTATGCACCCATTTCACCAGCTGTAGGTGCGAGATGCATCGTGCGAGTTGTAGTGCCAACATGAATCTCTGTCCGAGGGACGGAGGTTGAGAACCTGTTCCAAGGATATGGTAGAGACTTTTAGGTTGAGGCGCACAACCTTCGGGTATAGAAAACATAAACGCTACGCGATTATGCTGCATTTGCCGAGCCCAACCCCAGCAAGATGGTGTTCGAAAGACCGTTTCTTTTGGCTGCCGTAAGAGCTTGGCTAGCTTATCGACGACATCATACGTCCGTGAATCCATCTCTACCGGCACCGGAGACTCTGGGGCATAAGACCGATATTCCACCAGCATGGGTTTTGAATCCCATTGCATGATACCGAATTTTCCTTCAACCGGAACGACAGAGTATAATGCACGATGCGCATCTTCGCCCTGCTGGACTTCGAGTGTACCTGGCATTGACTGCTCTGCGCTAGCAGCTAGTTGTAGCCTAGCATCGACATCGAAACCCAGAGTGCGCGAAGTCGTATCCTCTTCTAGATGTCTCAGATGCTGCAGGTCGACGCCGATGGACGTACCCAAACACCACAGTTTGATGTTATCATAGATGCGCTTGTTCACTTCGCTAAACTCGTTTACAATTGCCTCGACACGCTTCTTGTCTAACAGTGACCATCGCAAGCGTTGGAACGTACGCGACGGCTTTCTGGACATCTCTTGAGCTTGGGATAAGCTCGAGTTAGAGCCGTTCGGCCAGGTGATGAAGATGCTGCTCGTTGGCGAGGACAACCTGGAAAAGCTCTCTACTAGGCCTGTTTCGTCTGGTGAGGATGCTTGCCGCCGGCTGAGAAGTTGGTGTGCTTGCGCGATTATGCCAATGGCTTGCTCAAAAAATAGCTGAATATGGTTCTGCACTTCCGGGTCAAACTGCTCGAACAAAGTTTGACCATGATATATCTAGGCACTCGGTGAGGATCTTGTACTGACAAGTTGCATGCAAAGCACTTACAGTTGATGACTCGAATAGGAGTTGCCGAAGCGCTTTAGTCCTCGTGTTGTCATCCTTGATCTTTGTTTCTAAAACCTTGGTGTCCTATACAGAGAGGTTTGTTATTATATACGTCGAGATATGCCGGTTGCTAGGCAGGTAGGTATGAAAAGAAACTGACATGATCGAAGTCTCGGAAGTTTGAGACGAGATCTGCTGTTCTCTCACTGATTTTCCAGAGCTGAATGACGGCAGCTAATGCCAAGCCCGCAATACTCAGGGGGTCCATCATGGATCTCAAAATTAAGGCAATTGAACAACGATGCAATGATTTTGGGCTCTCCGAAAACACTATAGGAAGTAGGTGTTCATTACGAGCTTGCTGGCGGTCGGAGGCCGTAGCACTTAGCGCTGACAAGAGAACTGCAGACATCATTGGTCAAATGCAGCCGCTGGCCCAATGCCGCCACCAAGAAAGAAACGCAGATGAAAACGCGCTGTCCTCGAGAAAGCTGGGAAACTTCGCATTAAATGGTTAACCTTGTTCTTTTTTCTTTTTTCACAAGTCGATGCTGCACAATGAAAGCAAGCGATGGAGTTGAGAAATAGACAGCTAAGTGTATGGAGAAAGCTCTGCCCATGCTTCAATTGCTAGCTCTACGCTGACTTAGGTATACTGAAAAGGACGAGGCTGCAGCTTCAAACCTGAGCTGGAACACATTCTTGTCCAGGACTTCTGTGTCGAGCTTGAGTTCTGCAGCTTTCTCTAACCCAAATCTATCGGGTCAGGTTCACGGCCTCGACGATGTCTTCAATACCGTGAAAGCGCTTTCTTTACCACGCTTCCAATATGGAGAGATCGAACGCCAGGGTGTTATTGGTGAAGGAGAGACCTTCACCGTCGAACGCTGCGTCGTGCGAAACCAGGTGCTCGCCATGAAGCTTTTAAAAATCAATTCATCAACGGATGATAGCATACTCAGACGTCGCCTTCAGTCTGTTATTCTTGAGCTACGTATCATGCGTCATGCGCCCCTTCGCAGCCATCCCAACATCCTCGCCGTATTTGGCTATGGCTGGAATATAAAGGCTACTCAGATTGTTCCTTACCTATTGGTCCAATATGCCCCATATGGCACACTACGAGAATACTTGTGGCATTTCAAATCCGATATACCATTGACACACAAGGAGATCTTACTGGGCGATGTTGCAGCGGCGACGAGCACTCTACACCTTTGCGGTATCATTCACGGAGACATCAAACTCGATAACGTGCTCGTATTCCATTCATGGAATCGACCAACTAAGTCAATAGCAAAGATCGCCGACTTTGGACATTCCTTGGTTATCAATGGAAAGGAAGACTCTGAACAGACCTATATTAGATATGGGGGCACCTTTATGTTGGTAATGCCTCTTTCCCTTCAAGAAATTTTTACTTACGAGGCATCCTTAGGTACAATGCCCCTGAAGTTCATGGCCAAAAGTCGTGTCCTATTGATCGAGCTGCACTTTATAAATGTGATATTTGGGCTTTCGGGCTCCTGGCGTGGGAAACTTTCCTTGATGGTCAAGAATACGTTAAGCGAATTACCGAGTTGGAGCCATGCTGTGTCGAGGACGGTAATGAGCCGGTCTTGACAATTCCAGACAGATTTCTCGAGTTGGCGAAGAAATCGCTCCCCTTTTCTAAGTCGAATCTACGCGGTAGACTTATTCACTCGATTTTCAACATGACCATCCAAACAAATCCATCGAAACGCATCTCCAATCTTGCGAAGCTTCCATTTATGTCACAGTGGAAGTAAGTACTCATCAATCAAGCTTTTATACTTGGCATATTTAACAAGTCGCTAGCTCTGCCGGAGTCCAAGGGCTAGAAGCCGAGCTAGCACTCCATTTTGGCACTTCAGAATGGGCCTATGAGGTATCACACTTTTTCACCTGTATAGCTTTATATGTATTAACGTATTACTAGATGTGCAGCCCCGAAAACAGTAGAGAAATACCATGGGAGCACGAAGTACAAATATACCAGGGCCTACAACGAACGCACAGCAGCTCACATAATCGTAACGGTGATGTCATCTGGCAACTCGCGCTATGTCGACACGTTGGCTTTGGAGACTCTCCTAACCATGATTCAGCTTACCAATTAGCATTGACGGCTGAAAAGTTAAACCACCCTGTTGCCAGAATCTTCACGCCTCTTCTCACACCAAATGGGCCGCCTGAATCCTATATTGCTGCTAATAGTTATGCGAAAAGGGTAGTCGACCTGCTCCAGCAAAGCAACGTTTTGGACGTGTCACGTATAGTAGATTCCACGAGTCTCTTGAGTCTGTTAGAAACAGAAAATGATGAGTGTTTTACACCACTACACTTCTTGTTCGCCTTCGAGGACCATCCGCAAGAAGTGGAGCTTCTGGCACGTTTACGCATGAAGGGACGGCTTTTATCACCAGACAAACCGACTAAAATAGTGCGTATGGCCCACGCCCAGTGGCCTTTACGGCTACTCGGAAGTCCCCTGGTGTTTGCGATCTCTGTTGGCAGCATAAGCACAGTTCAGAAGCTGTTATCACTTGGCGCAAACCCCTATTCAAGAGCATTCACACCAGGTCAATTTCCGGAAGACCAACGCTCGAAATGGACCCCGATTCACGTGGCTGTTCAGTATCATTGCTATGAAATCCTTTCGAAACTCCTTGACGTTATACCAGATGCATACTATAGGAACGAGGTGCCTTATGCGTGTGCCTTGAGCTACTCGTCATCTTTAGAGCGCATCGCAATGCATGGAAACAACCGTCTTGATTCACTAGAAAAGACAATCTCTATTCTACAAAAAATCGAGCTTCTTTCAGCCCCTGCTCCGAACGGGAGGACCGCCCTCATGCAGGCAATAGACTTCCACGATGCGGACGTTGTTTTTGCTCTTCTGAACGCCAATAATCATATAGGCGGTATACTCTTTCAAGACCCTCGGAACCCGGCCAATTTCAATCGTCCAATCCACTGGGCTGCGCAATTGGGAGCCCGACGGGATGTTCCCGAGGCAGTACGAATCATAAAGATGATCAACGACTTCAGCGACGATATGAATCCTCAAAAGCATCCCCCTTTAGATAGTGCATGGCGCACGCCCCTTCACTTAGCGGTGACTGGGCCATCTACTCGAATATCTACATGGATTGTTGAGAGGAGGCCGGGTCTACTGCATGTCGAGGATAAATTTGGGAGAACCGCCCTTCACTATTGCAATTCTGCTGCTAATGTTAACTTGGTTCTTTCAAATGGTGCAGATGTCAACCACACCGACAAACAGGGCTTGACCACTTTGCATAGGGCATGCCTTCGTGGTGAGCTCGATATTGTTCGGTGTCTGTTGGAAAAGAATCCATTACTTAACCTTAAGAACAACTCGTCCGGTACACCATTGCACTGCGCTGTATTTCGGGGCTCTCTGGATGTGTCTATCGCATTGCTCGAGGCAGGTGCCCCTGTTAACGAGCTAGATGAGTTCGGCGATACACCGTTGCACCTAGCCGCGTCTTTATCTCGTCACAACATCATACGACTTCTCCTCCAGCATGGAGTGGACATTGGTGTAGAAGACTCCAAAGGCCGCACGGCAGTTACTATTGCCAAAAGTTTGGGAACGGTATCTGGCATAGTCACGGATAGAATTTTGCATGGCGAGGACGGATCACTAGACGCCTCATATGCAAAGACTCTCTACGCCCAGTATATGGAGAACGGTTTTGACGCCAACGTCGTCCCCGTTTATCATTCCAGGGAAACGTCATCGGCATCAAATCGCTTGTCGCGCGACTCAGACTTGACAGTCGGCTCGGTTGAATTAATCGACTACGCTGGGTCTTTTCAGGCCGAAGTCAAGCAAGAGAGCTTCGATGCTGACGGCGACAGCGTGACTGACGTCGTAGGACCGGAAAGGAAGCTTGCAGAATTTGTTTCCTATCTTCATACGGAATACCACATAACTCTGATTATGGCTAGGGAATTTGTGCGGTTACTTGCACACATTTCTAAGGCTGCTGAACATATTAGTCTCACAGATCTTCAGCTCTGCCTAAAAATGAAACACTGGGGGAAGCTCATCCACGCAATGCACGTGCTACTAGAAGCTAAAACTATGGCATTCAAACTATGCCATGAAATGCCCGTGGTGGAGATTCTGAAACTCGAGGATGCTTTTTACGCCCAAAGATCAGACAAGGACCAGCGTGGCCCTCGGTATGAGATGAAGGATGATAGGCTCGACGGCCGTTCTCCATGGTATGGTCTAGCAAGATCCACAGCAGCAATACTCGAAATTGGGAGAACCGTCTGGCATGTATTGATGTTAGACGACGCTAAGGTGAACGAATTGGTGGACGTTGGTAAAATGTTCGATCTTACGGCAGTGGACGAGGCTAAGGGATGGCTTGCACCGCCCCCCTTCAATCTAGTTGATGACACAGACAAAGACAGGGCGGCACGAATGTACAAAACCATCAATGAAGTATACAACCGGCCATTCTCGTTTACCCCATTCTCCGAACAACGAGCGTCATTTAGATATCGTGGGAAGGCCGAAGGGAGCTCAGGGGCATCAGGGAGTAAAGACGATGAGCGGTGGGACGCAACAAGTGACGATACCGACGGCAGTGTTGATAGCATCCGCAAGATTAGCGGCTATGACATCGACCAGCTTCGGAAAGAAATGGCGACATCACGTTTCATAAAACATCGATTACCAGGTAGGTACTTGAATACACTATGACGGATTATCCATATCCGATGTGGCATGTGCGCGAGTCACATGTGGGGCTAGCAGTGTTTTCTGGCCCGTGCGGTAGCCTGTGCGGCCAACCTGATTTCTTATATAAGCCGGAGTTCCCTTTGGGGAGAGTTACCCACTTTCCTCGTAACTAGACCAATCAGAGATAGACGACCACCACCACCTAATAGATGAAGCCATCGCGGCTATTCCCACCCATATTGCAATATGTAACGTTATAGACCTTGTCTACCGACATACTAGAATTAGATTTTTAGGTACCTTCGATACAAGCGCACATATCACTCTAGTCTTGCTTAAGATTTTTACTCGATTTGCTTGGTGTATTGCCTGATACATATGGTACGGCTGATACGGTTAAGGGTTGCTCACACGGTTCCTTGGCTCCTGGTATGGTACCATAACTGTAACGATTCCAGAGGCCAAAAAGCCTTCGAACCGATAAGTGATCGTCTCCAAAAAGTTTTGGGGCTATTCCCAATAAGACAAGCCGTCGCAAGATATGGACACACATACTGAGCAGCAATGAATTATCATTAATTAACAATACTCTCTATTCCTTTTTCACGTCGTCATTCGTGATAGCGCTATGCAACTCTCTAACGTCCATTATAAGTCTCAGCATGGGAGGCGGTGCTCGTCACGGTTCATATCCCAGGCATACCAATAAATGCTCTTAGTGCCGGAACCCACCGCGGCAGGATGTAGACAGGGTAGATAGCCATAGCAGCCACCAGTAGACCAGTGAACTATTTTCCGAGTTAGCATGCGCAGTTAACCAATGAAATAGAGACAGAGAGAGACAGGAATTACTGACCTTCTCGAACCAGGTATGAAAGTAGATAGCCGTCATAAGCAACATCCACCAGCACAGCGCCACAACCACCAGCGCGAACTTGCCCCCAACCCCTAACTCGCTCTCGTCCGCCGCGCCGCTCTTGTCAGCTTCAACACCGGCCCCCTTGACGGCGCCGTCGCCCATAACGACGCACCGCTCCTCGCGGGCGGGTCCGAATAGTCTTCCAGCGCGGCACGCCACCCACCCGACCTCCTGCACGAGGAAGTAGCTGCCAAGCACCAGCAAAAACACATGACCGCTGACATCGTGCCCCCCGCTCCACCTTCCCCCGGAAGCGCGACACGCCGCCGCCGTAAACGCGTCCGCCTTATCCGCGATCCCCTCCTCGACCGCTTCGGCCGCGACCTCGCACCGCCCGCCCGTGAACCGAAATCCGCGGTCGATGAGCGGCGGCCCGAAGCACCACTGCGTGACAAGCGCCCACCAGGCCGTGACTAGGAGCCAGCGGGTCGCGGCTCGGACTTTCCGGATTCCGCCGCTGATTTGATTGTTGAGGGCTGGATGGGTGAAGATGAAAGCTAAGAACGAGATGCTGATCCACGCCCACCCGCGCTTGACGAACAGCACGTTGAAGACGTTGTCCTTGCGCGCGAAGTAGCTGGGCGCGGTCGCCGGGTTGTGGGATTGCGCGCCGGCGTCGTAAGGCGCGCCGCGGGTCTGCGGGCTCAGGACGGAGAATAAAGTGCCGAAGGCGAGGAGGGCTGGGTACGCGGCGAGGGCGAGGGTCTCGAGGGGTGTTGGGAGGAAGGGCGAGGTGCGCATCGCGAGTGGGGAGGCGGCTGAGGAAGAGGAGGAAGTCGTCGGTCTTGGTGAGCCGTTCGTGTTGGTCTTGTTGTTACCGGCCATCTTGTTTTGTCGCGGTCGTAGCGAGGAGTTGGTGGTGTTATCGTTGTCGGTCATGATACTGAGATTGATAGGAGGTAGGTAGGTGGCGGGATGGACCGAGAGCGATGGCGAAGTAAACTCTGCGCCTTGAAGTTCGCCGGGGATTATTTATTCTAGGAAAGGAAAAGAAAATACAATATAAGGAAGTGTGTTCTACTACCACGAGACAAAACGAGTATAGACGAGTCGCTTCCGCCTAGAGTGTTCGTTTGTAAAGCATTGGAAAGTTGAACTTCAAAGAATTTGTTAGAAAGACGCCCATGGCAACTTATGACGTATCCTACCCTGGCTTGAGTGTCTAACCGAATTCTTACTAGCTCCAGATATCCCCACAGTGAAAAAATAGGGGTCACAAATTGTTTACGATAATTGAAAATTAAGAAAATTCACATCATTTACGACAGTTTCATATAACTAATGCAATTTTTATTGATGCCTATGAACGAACTTTTCCTATTCGCCATCCTGGATGGCTGTCACTTTTTCCTCGCGACAATTGTGGCTGTCTCATAGGCATCAAGTAGCGTCGTGAAATCAATCCTATGCTACCTATCCGAACTCCACCCATCCCAATGCGTGGATTGCATATATTGATCGTCCCCCTTTTTTTCGTGAAGGGAGGGAAAATTCCATAGTGAAATGCCTCTAGGGCCGTAGAAGAAGAGAAATGAAGAACAAAAGGCACATCAACACCACCATGCTCAACTGTACTGTGCTAAGGGTTCCTCACAGGCGGGGCCCCATCGCAGGTCTCGGGAGTGACAGTTACTGTTTCTGTTTCCGTGGCGGTGCCCGTCAAACGGGGACGAGTCCCTGTAGTCGCACTTTGCTAGGACGTCTGGGGACAAGTTCCCGTTGCCGTGACCGTTTGTGTAATTGTTACCGTTACAGCACCGTCATCATCGCCAGTAGAACTAGTTGGACTCTCTGTGGGGACAGTAAATGTCGTCACGACGGGAATCGGCAATGTAGTCACTGCGGCCGTCGCCGTGTCTATCACCGGAGTACCAACGGTCGCATCTCCAGGTGAAACATCGCCACCTGTTGGTGTTGACGTAGGAGTAGAGGCCGGGCTCTCGGTGCCTGCGCTTGAACCGCCTGCCGATGATCCGCCAGCCGATGATCCGCCAGCCGATGATCCGCCAGCCGATGATCCGGGACCGTTTGAGACTGGATAAGTTGGGACGGTAGCAGCCGAAGTCGCGGTAGATGTCGTAGACGAGCCATTTCCATCACCTCCAGAGCTGACTGGGTTTGAGCCTTGTCCTGCACCGCCAACCTCAAACCTGGCAATAGCAGCACAGAAGTCGTTTCGGTTGTCCTTGTCAAGGATCGCTGACTGACCATCGATAGTAATCATGTTGACGGCAGCTTTGGTGCTAGCACCAAAGAGGTGGACCTCAGTTGAGCTTTCGATGCTGATCATGTTGTCCTGGCAATTGTTTTTGTCTACGCATTCCTGGCTATAGTTGTCGAAGAAGCTGTACAAACCAGCGCCGTAGACGTATACAGACGAGGAGTTCGTAATGCGAAGACCCCAGGTGCGCGCGCAAGTCGACATGTTCGCGCCTGAGCAGCTCTCCTCGAAGTTGGGATCAAAATAACCATCAAGAACCGAAGTGCCTACAGGAGCCACTGGGTTGCCCTGGTAATAAGCCGTCTCTGATTGAGCTATACCGATGAAGACATTCTCGGCGTTGGAAACCTGGTAGTTGTACATGATGCTGTGCTCCGAAGCGGTGCCCCAAAACCAGACGGGCTGTCGCGACTCAACGAGAACACCACGGCCATTGTAGATGTTGAGCTGATCATGGTCCTCCAAGTCGAGCTCGTGGTCAGCGACCCAGAACCAGCAGTTTTCAACGTATGCCGAAGACGATTGTGTAAGATGAAGCATCATAAAAGTACCCATGCATTCATCACTAGGAGTTGTGACCGTCTTATTCTCATTGGCGCACTTGTCGGATTGCAGTAGGGTACCAGCAGTTCCGCCAACACGGAAATGCACGTCCCACATACCAGCTGATCCCTTGTCAGATGCACCCAAATTCCATTCCATGAGAATAGCACCGGGAAGGGGGCCTTTAGTTTCGATGATGAGGTCAGACATCTCAACGCTACCGACATCACCGGCCTGGCCGACTTGGAAGACAGGCTTGGGTTTTGTCGAGTCCATGAACTTGTCGCCCGTAGCCATGAGAAGTGGCCACATCTCTCCGGTGATTTTGATGTCCTTGGGAATTTTGACTGTGTCAGAGACGACGTATGCGCCGTGGTCGAAGTAGATAATGTCTCCTTCCTTAGCGTTATCGAAAACCTTCTGGATCGCAGCTGTATCATCGGTTTGGCCGTCGCCTTTGGCTCCAGCCGTCTTCACACTGACAAATTTGCTGGACGAGACGGTCTCGTACTGAGGCTTGACACGCGTGAAGATCTTGCCGTCATCACCCAGAAGCTGGTTGGGTTTACGAACACTGTCCTTAGCAGTCTGGATGGTCTTGCCAACTGCTCCATTGTACTGTCGGCCCTGAGCAAATCCGACGACCTTCTGGTTTCCCTTAAGAATGGCGGATTTGTCTTTCGCATACTGGATGGCAGTAGGAACACCCTCGCTCATATCCACGTTGTCTAGGACAAGGGTGTTGTTGGTATCCGGCTGATCGGTTCTGAAGAGAGTTCTGATACCAACCGGAACATTCGAGATCTTGCTGTCGAGCATGATCAATGATCCAACCTTGATGACCTCGAATGTGTCGGCAGTCATATCGATACCAATCTGACCACCGTTAATCTTGACGTCTTGCAGCAGCCAAAGCCAGTTCCAGATCATGTGGATCGCAGTGTTACAGTTGTTGAACGTCATATTGCGAGTCGTGTACTGTTGGCTGCCGATGTCCGCTCCGATTCCTCCGCCATTGAACGTAAGGTCGGCCATGAAGCCGCCAGAGCCGTTTTCGATGAACAGGCCCTTCTGCTTATTGTCCTCGCTCGTGTCGGGGTTCATTTCAAAGACGATGTTCTGCAAGCTAGTGGCTTGGGCGACCTGCCAGTGAATACCGGCAATGGAGCTGCTGATCGGCAGGTCCTTGATATCGATAATGAAGTTGCGGACCTGGCGAAAGAAGTTGTTTTGGTTGATGTACCAGTTCTGGGCCGGTTGGACATCATACGAATACGGGTTCGCGTCGATGACTGCCATGCCACCAAAGAAGTTCGCGGTTGCCTTGAGAGTCGGGATATCGTTCGCATCGCCGACGAACTGGGTGTAGTAGGTCTGGTTGATTCCCGTGCTGACCAAGTAAACACCAGGAGGGAAGTACACAAGGGCAGGGGTGGTTGTTCGAGAATCGCATTTCTCTATGCATCTGTCATCACCATCCGTGACGGCCCGCTGAATGGCCGCGGCATCGTCCGTCTTGCCATCTCCCTTTGCACCGTAGTCCTTGACATTGCGAAAGACCTTGTAGTTGTCTGATCCGGCGAACACGGCAGTGCCTTGGCGCTTAATATTGGCAACCCAATAATCCGAGGCGGGATCTTGTCGCTCCTGCAGAGCCGTAGACTGACTGGCAGCCACGGAGCCAGAACAGAGGCCTAAAGTCGCAAGGGACACGGTAAGGATCTTGAGAAGTCCCATCTTGAGGGTAGTACCAGCTATGCCTAGATGAGTATGTGGTTCTTAACCCACTAGAAGGAAGGCTGATGTGGCTGGCACTATCAAAAATTAGTTATTGCTCCTCCTGGGAGGTTATTCTTGTGGTAGTATAGTACGCGCTGAAAAAAAGCTTATATAACTTTTATAGGTAGTCGGTGATGAATGATAGAATGTTTGTTAGGTACAAATGGGACATGGGAAATTATAGGAGGAAAGGGAAATGAAAATGAAATGGGCAAGGACATATTTCACCTTTTTACTTGAAGGCGACTGGCGCGTGTTCAGTGGGAGTTTACTTGGGTGAATCAGTGAACAATAATGATTGTTCATGAATAGGCTAGACAGCAGAGGGCAAGTACAAGGGTTGGGTAGGCTTTGCAAAGAACAGCGGGGAGATGTGAATAGACGAATAGGTGTGACGTGTTTGTTGTGGTGGACAAACAAGTGACAATGAAAACCAGCTGGGTCAAAGACTTACAGTCACAGTCACGACAACTCGTGTTCTTGTTTGTTGAATACCTCGCGCGCAGCCGAGCGACTTAACCGAGTCAAGGTCGAATCAGTGGTTAGCGTGAATGTAGTCTTTGGTATTCCTTAATAATGAGTGACTGAAGGAGACACTTGTAGTCAAAAGGAACCGAAGGGAACGGAAGAAAGGAATGGCGCAAGGGAAACTAAGAATAGAGAGTGAATGTAAGGCAAAGTAATTGTAGGAAACGCGGCGTTGATGGAGGAGATTAGAAGTGAAGAAGTGGTGTTGATGTCAAGGCACATGTGGCACTTCACGTCACTCAGCAACGCTGAATCGGCAAATAAAAATTGGCTGAGCGGCAACCACAAGATATATACCGCCGGTAGGAGTAACCTGCAAACAACTAGGTACCTCATACGACTGATTCCCTAGGTGACCATACCGTTCTTACTGTGCGTAAAGAAACCTGAAGATCTACTCAAGTCAGGTACGACGTATGTATTGCCAGGCACAACCGAGCTCTGCCGTTACCTCCTAACCCAATTAACATCGATCATCTGCAAGGTACCAGGCCCCTAGTCCCTACCGCTCTCCGCACATAGTGCATGGGTCTCTTCGGACCGCTCTTTCATCTTAAAAGGAGATCCAATTGCCACATGGTCATGATACATGATACCACCTATAGTGGGTGCGACCATGCGATGCAGTGAACCAATGAAAGCCGTGCACCCTCCCAAAAGAAGCAAGCACTGGCTAGTAGCTGTTGTGTCTTGTAATCTTTTTGGCACTAGAAAAAGACCTCGTATAATGACATTTAATTCCTGTCAAACTCAGTGCAGTATTCTCCTGGCCATTTTATTGCATTATATCAGATTGACAGAATGCCCCTTGAGGATTACTCTGCATTTCAAAATCCGCGATTCTGACAGGAAATATTGGTCTACTCAGATTGCCAAGCCAAAGCAGGAGGCAAGGTACCTCAGATTAAAGAGCCAAGACCCCGGAACGATCGCAATCCATAGGAACACAAGAGCCTCTAGCACAGATACCCCTAATATCTCAAGTTCTCAGTAAATTTACGTCCGAACTAAATGATAACACAGAGTGAAACACTTTGCTCGGAAAATAGAGTACTAAACTGCAATGTTCCTTAAGACAGCTGATATTCCGTAGGCAAGTTAGCTGCTCAGACACCAAGGAAAGAATGCTAGTTGACCCGACGGCTTGGAGTTGCACTTTTCAATGGTACATCGCTAATCACGACACCGGCATCCCATCATTGGCGGTCAATTGCTCCATGTTCCTGCACATCTTACAGGGATTAAGACGATCTTAGGCGATCCACATTTCCTTCGCGCCCTATGAATACCAATGTATGCAGCCAAGCAGCAAAGGCAGCGCAGAGTGATACTCGATTATAGGTTAATAGATCCCCTAGTCAGATCCGTAATCCAGGTACTGTAGAAAACCCTACTAGCTTGCATTTGTAGGAGTTCAGGGACGAATAGGGTGAGTCTTCTCTAGGCGACGAGCAGATAGGATGATGTCAATATTGGAGCCCCCTGAAGTTTCAGATGCGGCCAGCGGACCTTGCAGGAACCAGCCGCACTACCTAAGCCAGCTGCACATTGGGGGCGCTTATAGTTATCGATAGGGGGGCTACAGGCTACAACCGGGTATCTACTGGCCACGGGTGCTCGCTTGTTAAGGGCCAGGGGACATAGCACAGCATCGGTTTACGAAAAGGATCTTTGGATAGGATCGTTCTCGAGTCCAAGCTAGGCTCCATACCTCATGCGAGTTACCTAACGTGAGCTTGTATTTCTGCTCGTGCTACTGCTTACAAGTAAGTCCTACATAACTTGGTTGACCGCCGGGGGAAAACGGCATGACAAGACGGCTATCATCGATCATGAAGTGAACGTCGTGCAGCGTTTGCCGTGGGTTGGCATTGAGACGGTAAGGAGGAAATTGTCGGAATTAAGATTAAGTCTTTGACTTCTGACAGCCCTTACAACAGCATAATATCAATAGAGCCAAATAACCAAGATCAATAGCATCATCGTGGTAAACTCGCCGTAAGAGGCGTTCTATGACAAAACAACCATCCAACCAACACCATCATATTAGCAATGCATGAAACAACACCATCGCACCACCAAAATTACAAATCTCGGTTCAATCTAGTCCATTCATCCCTCTTTCATATTCAATCCCAGTCTAACTCCACATAATGGCAAGGCCATGTGCAATCCACTAACAAGCAGAGGCAGATGCGATTATCAGGAATTATTTGGCGTGTTCGATTCCAGCGAGATCGCAACTGGACAAGACCCCCATAATAACTGGGTCTAATGGATTGTAGATGTTTCGAAACATTCCCTCCACCTGTGGCCCCTGTACCTGAACAAAGAATCCATGAGCTCGTGTTTCAGCCCTGGGATGTCGGATCGCGGGTATATTTCTACGGATCAGGTACCGGGCTAGTCCCACTTGCTATTTTGGGCTTCACTAACTCCGCCGGGGCGGCTAGACAGGATCGTCGTCTTTAGCGATCGCGAGGTGCTAGCTATAAGTACATGGCAATTCAGCTTTGTTGGTTGTTGGGCGATAGGATTTGCAGAATATCTACTCGTCAGGAATTGAATCTTCCGACGTTTAACCAGTGGCAAGCACCTAATATTAGGGACTTTGATTTGGAAAAAATATTTTAATTTAGAAAAATTTTAATATTTATTTTTACAAGTAAAACGC
>JAOXNQ010000009.1:1177025-1209128 GCA_028571165.1 Hypoxylon perforatum
GCCGTCGCTGCGCTTCGTGCCCTTCTTAGTCGGCTCGCCTGTCGCCGCGTCCCGCGGCGCGTGCTTGTCGCAGGCCGGCGCCACCGTCTCCATGTTTTCTTCAAGCTTCCACGATAGCCGCTTCAGCTTCCAGTACTCGACGCTCTTGGCCTCGGTGTTGTGCTTGACGATGCCATCGAGGCGCAGGGTAAAGGTGTTGGTGCTGACGGGATGCACGACCTGCGGGTAGTGCACGCTGGCGGCGATGTTGGTTGGCGGGAATATCCTTATACTGTGATGCGGTAGGTCCGGAACTGGAAGAGAGCGCTTTACGTCGATTTTCTTAGTGAGCTTGATGGGGGTTCCGGTTTTGGGCTTGACCTCAGCCGTAAAATCATACCGGATGGCGACGACTGCATTGTCCGTGCTGGCGGGTAGATGACCGCCTAGGAGGACGGAAAAGGGGAATTCATGTGTTCCTAGATGTGGTGTAAGCAAGCGCTGATCTAACGTAAAAAATTTATTTGGGGCGGACTCACGCTTAGACAGAGTTGTCGGCTCACCCAGAAATGACCAAGACTTGATTTCGGTTGTCTGATTTGCGCATTGCTGGCAATGCCCTGTAAAGGGTCTTTTCTGAATCACATGGATCTCTAACTTGGCTCCGAAGCTTTCAACCTCGAAATCTTCTTCCTTGACCTTCAATACCAATTGCCCGGAGACCAATGCGCCCGTGCTGTTCTCCGTGTCGCCGTACAAGACCGCCGGTGGCGACTCAATCTTCCAATCTAAGGCTGCATTGGGGTTTGGCGCCGGCTCCTTTAACGCCTTAGAACTGCCGAGGTGAAAGCTCGGGAAGCTGAGGCGATGGTTGTGAGCGTCATTGTGCTTGTCCTTTTCGTTTCCCCTGCCCCTAGCGGGTTCGGACATCTTTACAGGGGGTGCGGTGGAATTCGGCGTTGGTGTGTGGTCCGCGGTGTCGAGCACCGAAGACGCAGCGGAGGAGTGGCGTGTGGGCCGTTCTCTCGATGCGGATCGCGAGTTAGTAGGACTTCTTCTCCGTTGTACCGATGCTTTGATACTGTGTATGTTGTCGTTGGAGGACCGAAAAAAATCGACTACCCGGTGTGGCATGTTGACTATTGACATTGACCGGTTCTGGTCTGATTTGTTCGTCCTAGGTGGACCTTCTCTTTTTAAGTCTTGTGACTTCCCTCCGATGGTAATTACCAAAATGAAGCGCTATTCGTCTGTCGCTGGGTGCCGATGGAGCCTAGGGCTTGGAACGTAGAAGCTAATGCATCCAGATGGCGGCTAGGTCGTCCTTAGGTCGTCCTGTTTGCACTGGAAAATCTGGGGAGCGTCGCCTAAATTTCAGGTCGATGGCGTAATGCAACCCAATCCCCTAGGAAAATATTGTCGAGGTCGGCTGATCTAGTGTGCTTATATGCTAGTCGATGTCTGTGTCATATGCAAGGACGGTTTGCTAGAAATGCAACTGTCGCCGATATCGTCTTCGATTTCGATCTCGATGTTTCTGTCGTTACCAAGTCTCTGGAATTATCCCTTCGCCTTTTCGACGTAACCGTCCAATTCGTTCTCTCTAAGAAATTCTCTTGCGTATTCCCTTTGATTTGGTGGGGTGGCGGGGTGATGGGATGGTGACCGTACTTGCTTGAGTCTTAAGTCTGGCGTTGTACGTTGTATCGCTGGTAAAATGATAATAACAAGAGTTTGACTGTTCAAGTTGTCTGAAATGGACTGATTCTTCTAAAGACTTCTGAATGTTTAACTTTGTGTGAAATTGCTCTTGTTCTTAGTTGTTAAATCGGGATGCGATTCATATAAGTGTAAGTGGGAAATAGGTGTAGGTAAGGTCTGCGGTAACAGAGTATTACACTGTCGTTTCTCTCTCGCCTAGGGAAATAAATTCGAAATGCTTGCGTCTTCTCTCGCAATTATGTTCAACTAGTAATAAACCTTCTACCGCTCCTAAGAATACCCGGGTGACCTCGATGTTATGTAGCTGGCGCAATTCATAGCCTGCTTCACATCATCCTTTCGCCAGAGCTTTTGATCAAGTAATTATGTGTCATGAAATGGGGCGGAACTGGGACCGGCCCCTTGTAACAAGTCACTACAAGTAAAAAATTCTAGCGGTCTTGCGCCCTCAGGCCCTCAAGCTCCTCCACTGGAGCTCCTCCGGCCACAAAGACCACAGGGGTCTTTAGGTACGTGCTACTGTACCTGTAACTGATTTGTTGCCTTTTTGATTTAGCGGCTTTCGTAGGCTTTCGCAACGTCTCGGCCTCTTACACCTTCAGCCCTTTCATCGGCCGGACCTAGTGACACTAGATTTACGTAAGCGGGGGTCTAGAAAGTCTGGAAACCTGCTAGACTGCTGGATCCGGGGGATTTTCAGGCACTAAATTTTGATTGCTTTTAGAGGCGTAAGGCGTAGGATGAATTCTTTGTATGCACGTTGGCCATGGATGCTAGACACCAACATGAAGCTTTTTCTCCCTTTGCGCAATCCACCCTAGAGTTCCGGCGTCTTATTCGACGGTAGAATCGTCAGCCCTGTGCGTAATCCTAGAAAGTCGCCGCAAAAGGCTAGCTGAGGAAGCATGATCACCATGATGCAATATAGACTAACCAAACAACATCAACTCATCTACTTAGGCGCGTAGATATTGTGTATCAACTATTTCTAGGCATTTTAATGCTTGCATACCTACCTAAAGCTGCTGTGATACAACAGTCAATGTTTATTTTAAACATGCCGAACAAACGGTCGAGCTCGGACCATTGGCCGCTTGGCTCCATCGGGATACTCTTCAAAGGGCGGTGGACTCCTGAGCATAACCCTTGAGGTTAAAGGAAGGGAGAAATTTTATGGACCCACTTGAGTGAAGCCATCGTGAAAGGATTAAGAACATACGACAGGTTTCTGGGGCCACTAAGGTGTCGTAGTAGAGCCACGATCCGATCGCTAGTGGGTTCCGTTACTCGATCGTTACCCTATGAGATCCACCACGGTCCATCCGATTACCAAATCGGGGGCCGGCAGTATTGGCCGAAGGACCGCGAAAAACTCGGAAACAAGCGAAGACAAGTTCTAGAAAGAAAAGGAGAAAGGCGGGCAGGGAGAGTAGCGGTAAAGAATACAAGAGAATTAAGACTTGTTTCACTTGAAAAATATCATCACTATGCATACATTCAATTTTCAATCTCCAAGATGATTGTTTGCTCCGAAAATAAGTCGCTTCGTATTGTTAAAGAGAAAATGTGCGTAGGATCAGTAGGTACCAAATTAGGACTCAGCTGAGCCATGAAAGGAATCAAAATGCGATGCCAAATGCCAAGCATAAGTTCTGCGGGCGTTTCCTGGCGACTGGGAAAAATAAATTTTCCTTTCCTCATAAACCGGCGGGGTGGCGGGGTTCGCCGACCGAATGCGGGCCCTCTTGAGTCACGCTTGGGAAATATTTTCTCACCTTCTCAATGCCTCTTAAACATTAAACATCCAGCTCTCCACCATATCCACCTTCACGAACTAATTTTCGCTCGCCTCTTCTCGGTGTACTTCGCTATCCACTGTATTGTGTGAGCCGCAGATTGCCGCAACTCCACCGCATAGAAAAAACATTTTTCCTTACCTTGAACAATGACCCTCTCAAAGAGAGCGGATCGTGATCTGTTTCATTTGTTTTTTAGCCACTGACGTGTAAATTACATGGTCTCAAGGTTCGTATTTGCAAACCCGAGTCTTTGGACATGGTCGTTGGAATTGACATGGCAAGCCAACAGTTCTTATACGGCCACCATGTACTACGTTATGTGTAACGTCAGTCGCCGGCTCAACCGGGAACTACCTTACCACTTGTTACTTGTTACTAGGTAGGGTTCCCAGGATCCGTCCTCATGGGTTAGGTATGTTGTTTACTGTCTTCCAATTGCGATCCACGGACACTTTAATGCGATGCCTCAAGCGTAATCGCATTCATCAATGGTACTGCGAACAATTTCTCATTCAAACGTATTTCCTCTATGTTTTATCCCGTATATACAAGCGTATCTCTATGTAAGAAATTTATATCGATGAAGTAAACACCCCCTTTGCAGGCTCACAACCTCAGCGCTAGATCGCCGTGGCCTGTGGGGGACGCGGGGAATGCTCTCCCGCTTACAAGTCGTAGGTCGAGCCGATGGGGCCGAACTTGATGTTGCTGTAAGTGACCTTGGCGCTGGCGAACTTCTCGCGGACCTGCTCGGGAGTGCTGCCGTCGATGGCGCAAGTGCCACGAGCGACACCGGGCTCGGACGCGTCACGGTCGAGTGGGTACTTCTCACCGTCAAGCCACAGCATGTTGGCGTAAAGGTCGTCCCAAACCGACATGACTAGCACCATGGGCTCACCCGTAGCTGCGCCCATCGCCGACAAGCCACCCATCTCCTCAAATCGCATGTTGTCTCCGAAGAGCTCCTTGGAAGCATCTATTTAAAGTTAGTACAGCCCACCACGACTGGAATCATTCAACAGCAACATACCACAGAATGTATCGTCGATGACGTTGCCAGGAGCGACATATTTGGACTCGGGAACCTCAATTTTCACGCCGTCCTGGATGAAGTACTGGGATATGCTTTCAAGAGATGTGCCGGAGCCGTGGAACTGAGTGACGACGGTGAACTTCTTGGTCGTGTCGACAGTTCCTCCCGGGCCGTAGAAGTCGGTGTTGCCGTGGCGGAAGGGGTTCAAGTCGCAGCCATCGGGGTCACAGCTTCCAGCGTATCGGTCATCAGAGTATGTACCACCGCAGTTGGTGCCCTCACAGATGTAGTAGCCTTCCGTCTCGCAAGGGTGGGGTGTCAGCGCGTAAGACATGCTGTTGGCCTCCCACAGGTCCATTTCGGCGCAGCAGGCTCCCATGTTACCAATGCCAGAAGCATCGTCAGCCGGGTCCCAACCCTCAACGTTACCCTAAGAAGAAGCATAATGTTAGTCGCGGTAAGTATCGGAATTAGGAACCTCCACGCTCAGCTTACCTTGCCGCCAATCCACTTCAGGTCTCGGGCACACTGCGAATCGCAGTAACCAGTACCGTACTTGGCACCGGCCTTGTTAGAAGGGTAACTGGCCATGCCACCATCCTCCTCCATAGAGACGAAGTAGACGGCACCGTTGAGGCCGCAGCCCAAGTCACCGTTCTCAACATCGAAAGCAATCTCGTTGCCGTTCATGGTGAAGGTCTGGTACTTGTCTTCACCGTTCATGAGATAAAGTCGAGAGCCGATGTTGGTTCCGTACTCGTGCGTGGTGCTGAACGCCAAGGTAACAGCGTTACCGGAGGTAGTAACACCGTACGTTCCCGAGTAGTCGGCGCCCTCAACGGCGCAGTTCGTGGCGCAGGCATCTCCATCGGGGCAGGCGGTGGTGTTCCATGCGTTGCCGTCGTAGCAGTTCTGGTAGCCGTCGACAATGTGCGTCCATCGCCAGTTGGAGTCAATGACGACCTCACCGCTGACTTGGGTACACGCGCCAGGGGCAGTGCATTTCGACCAGGTGAGCTTCGGGTGCGTCTCGGTGTCCTCCTCGCCGACTTGCTGGGCCTTGCCCAAAGCCAGCAGAGTCGCGACAGCGACAGTTGTTGATTTTCCGTACATGGTGAAGAAAGGGTCTTGACTAGTACAGGTGGTGAGTAGTATGAAGCTGCTGACCTGCCAGAACTTCAAACTCGAGAAAACGGGCGGCAATACAATCCTTTTATCTCAGTTCGAGCCATGCTTAACTGCTGATCGTGAAACAAGTCGTACAAGACAGGAAATACGGTGCTCAGTCGTCCATAGCCCAGAGTCTTGGGCGAGGATGGCAAATCAGATTCATGATCCGGATAAATGAGGAATTGATTTGCGGCTCCCCCGGTAGACTCGGCGGGTCCTCGAAGATGCAGGTCCGGGAACAGGGGTCCTCTACAGGTTGAGTGAGCGCGACTCGTTTCTTGGCTGGCCACGGAAACCATTCACAATTGCATTGGGGTTGTCGGGGGAATGCGGTAGCGAGAGACTGATCACTTTGCGATTTCGCCTCCAACCAGATGATCGCGCGTATTACTTGTTGTGTGACACGGAACGGCCAACCCACATCGTTGAGGTACGGTAACGACCATCGGCCTAGGCGGGCCGGTCCCACGAAACATGACGAAACATCAGCTGCGATTTCCTGTGGAAGAGGTATTCGGAGGAAGAGATTCTTTCAGCTATCGTACGAAACGGGTTCTCGGAGGCCTAAAAACACGAAGCTTCGTCACCTCTGACAATGAGAGATTATTTCGCCTTCGAGTTGTCAACGATCTGCTTCGAAGAATTCGAAGGCGGTTATGAGAGCACATCTAATCAAGAGTATTTGATTTGTTGCATCACCCTGTCTCTTGGCTCTTTTATGTTGATTAATTGTCCGGCTCGAATGAGACGCTGGCATCGTCAGCTTGCCTCTTGCTTTCTTAACTGCTTTGGCACTCATTCACGAACCCGATGTTTTACCTTCCGAATTGCCATGCAGAAGCAATATGCCTTATCATACCTACAACAACTTCAACTTCATCATCTACATGCTATTCACCACTTCGACGACCGTGCATGACACGTCTTTCTTCACGTTGATATTCGCGTAGTTTACATCTCGTTTTATCAAATTCTTCGTGACGCGGGCTCATCCATGTCAGTTTCTTATCTCATCCCGCGCTCCTATAGCATGGGCCCAAATTGACTAACGACGGCTAAATTTGATGATGATATGATGCGTTCCCAGCGACCTGGCTCTCACGCGCAAGCCTCAAGGGGCCTCCCTGGTAAGCCGCGGATTGGAGATGATGGTTCCATTTCTGGGTGCAACCTTTGCATCCTCTGTGCCTGTATCAATCTAAAACACATGCTTACATGCCGGACAAGGCCCGAGGGTAAGTCATTAGATCGGATGTTGTTCCCGCCTCTTACTCTTCGCCTTATTAACCTTATCTCGCTAGGGCCAGTCTCCCCAACTTTCTCCACATCCTCTCCCCCTTCTTTTTCTCCATCTCCCCATCTCTTCGAAGAAAATCCCCCGCTTCGCTAACTCCTGATTTTCCTTTAGCGACCCCAAATTCCCCAGAGGCCCCCCCTCGGCCCTTTTGAGGCTAGCGGGACCTAGCTTCTGTAAAAATTCCCCGGACCCTTCATCTCCGCGGTGGGATACCTAAAAGAGTAAATCACTTCCCTGCTGAGCAGTAGAGCGCGGATAGAGGCCTGACCGTGGCGGCAATGTCGTGCAGATCCCTACGCCGTACCAAAATATCCTAGGCCAGATATAGAGCGCACACGGGAGACATGGTGGGGATTGACATTGAGCCCTGGCACTCAAAGCCTCCCCGGTCTCATATACACTAACGAGTGATCCCCTTTCATATATCACGAGAGCGACACCGTCGCATGGTTCATCGGCCTTGCGTTTTCTTGGCTTACCATATGCCACCGGAAGAAATTCCCGGTTCTCGCTATCGGCCACAGCGACCGTATCGACGTGAATCTGCGATAAGCACCAGGGAGGATATTGCTGGCCGGCCGCCCTATCTCGAGAGGCGAAGCGCCCGATTTGCTCCCAAGATCAACGACTCTTCTCTCCTCGGCGTAGATCATTCCCGTTGTTAGCCCGGCGCCCTCGTACCATATGCCCGGTGCCATATGTATGTAATCATTTCGCGGGGACATCGTGCAGCTTCTCTAGAAGAGGACGTTAAGGGTCCTGGATGCTTTTATACATGATCGGCGACTCCAAATAGCTTGCTCTTTACGACTGCATACGATTATTTATAATATAGAGAAAGTGCTCTATCTGAGATTCGGTCATCACCCTGGCTTCACAATCACTCAATTAATATGCCTTTTATTACAGCATGTGAGAACACGTATTGACAAAACCAATTGCGAAAACCAGAGAGGGAAAAAATAAGTCCACTGCCATTACTTGACTCCATTTCTTTTAAGTTCGCGAGTCCGAATGAATACCTTAATATTATCTCGAAAGCTCTCCATTGACCAAATAAATCTCAAGCGACAATTTTGGAGGACATCGCCCTTATCTCATAGCCACGTGCTTCTTTATATAAAGCTAATATCGACATCCCGTGTTGACGCACATGCTAACTCAGAACACCTTGACGGGTAAAGACAGGCGTGGCAGTTGATGCTTTACATATTGCCATATACCGACCTATATATAGCACAGCAGGCACGCGACTAGGGTTGCCTGCCCTCGACACCCAAGATTTAACCGGGTTTTACCTAACTTGAGGCTCATAAAATTTACTTGGTCAATTGACATATAAACTAGGTATTTGACAATTTCTAAGATTGCAGCCTTCCTAGTTGCCGCAAGACCGCCGGTCTAATATTCAGTCAAGTCCATGATAAAATTTCAAACTCTCATATCGGCCCACATGTCGATAAATGCGATATTGCTATACTATACAGAACTTTCTTGTAGGTCTTTGCTGACCCGATACGATTTTCCTTTATCCGTGAAAATGCATTCGCTTCGCGGCTGTGATATAGGGGTTTGAAAAGCGCTCGTCGCCGAGTGTGCATGAACTACTGACAAGAGAGTCATGTAAAGTTCAACGATTGAGACTTACTAGGTTGACGAGGTTGAACTTGGGGACTCTAGTCTTCCCATTAAGGTTGGCAAGAGAATACACACTCATAATCTTATAATAACTGGCGTAGGATGATCAGATAGCACATTAATCCAGGGGTTTCATAGTAACTTCACATGGATTCAATGAGGAGATATATACGAGGAAATTAATTTTATTATTTCACTAAATGGGTACTAGCCTTACCTAGGTTAAGGTGTACTGGGTGACCTACTTTGGATATGTAATATCCATAAGGTGTTTCAAGAGGAATGAAGTCATTAACGAATGCTTACTGGTATTAATTTTTTCCACCGTATCCCATAAAAATGTCGCTACCGGTGGCATGGATGGGACCCTGAGGCTTGGGCTTCTTGTCTTTAGCTGTTGATCTCGCAACACCCGGCGTCGAAGACTTATCAACTCTGGCGGTTGAGTTAGCCGGATACTTGGTGTGGTTCGGGTTGTTAACCCAGCTGGGCTTAACAGTACCTGGAGGTGCGTTGTAAGGCATCTTTTGATAATGATCTATTAAGAACAGCTTGGGTTGGTTGGTTTTAATAAAGAGTGTGGTAGGATGCCTCTAAGGATACAGTGGAATTTTGCTCTGATGAAACATAGTAGAAATGCAGTTACATATTGAGACTTATATAATTTTTGAGAACCTCTCCCGTCCGTGAGCAACATCCATATGAATTGAAACAATAGCTTTGTTGACGATTTTTTCCAACAAGCGATTGTTATGTGAGTGGAACAAAGTCATAACGGTTAGAAATAATGACAATAGCATTGTTCGGTATGGTCCTTTCAGTTGAAAGAGAAGATCGTCGGGTTCACTATCAACATATAATTGCTTGGTAACAAAGACACACATTATGGTGTTAAGACAATAACTATATGGCATGTCTATTGAAAGTACCTACCTGTTAGTAACCCTTAGCTGTGGGTATCTATGTAGTCGAAGATGATAGGTAGTTGAATAAGACAAGACTACACGAGCTTCTTAGTCTCTCTTGCTTCATGAAGTACATTGGTACTTATGGAATCGACCTGAAACATAATTTGAATAAGTTAGCTCTTTCATAATTGTCCCCGAATGTGTCATAATTCTAATTCTGTTAAACCTTCGCGCGTTTTTCCTAGGTACCTACACTTGTAAATGCATATCCAGATGTGATTGGTTCATCACGGGCTTCAGTTGGCTTGCAACCAGGGCTACCCCTAAATTGTCTATCGATAAGCAACTAGCGCTAGAGCGGCGGGGCCGCGGTAAGCCTTAACGTAGTGGCTTGGCTGTTGTGAGTTATGACGGTGTCCTTCTACGCCCTTTGCGGTCTCCAAGCTTCGCCGTGTTACTCATAGACGTATGACTCGGTCTCTTCTTTCGCAAACATATATTACGGACCATTGGCTTACAATCTGGGAAGTCATAAGTTGAACACTTACTATACTCAACCCTTCGATCTGCAATCCATATTTCCTACGCCAACAGGCAGAGTTTCAAATGATCATCCGAATACACCAGTATTAATGCTCCACCTGCGAGTCCCGAATCACCAGCAAAGATGGCCGCGAAAGGCGCAAAGCAATTGCCGCATGAGCGGCGGAAAGGAGAAGCCGTATGATAGAGCTGTCTATTCTACTCCCTTTGAAGTATTCTGACGTAGCGCATTAGGCATTGAGCGACTTTGCCGAGTATGTAGAGAAGCAGCAAGCAAAGCGATACCCCAGCTCCAAACCCGCCGCACCGGTAGCCAAGTCCGACCCAGTCGAGCACCACGAAGAGCTTGACATACTCGACTCCTTAAACCTAGGCGATTCCGAACCTAGCGTCTCCCTCCGCGACCTCCTACTGGCCCCCGCCGACGATGCGGCAGCCCAACAGAAGCTCTCCGACCATATCACGCAAAGACTCTTAGAGGGGCATAATGAGGCGGTATTTGATTTGGGGTTCGAGAATAATGGCGACTCAATGCGCTTCACCCTCGGCCAATGGAACGTTGCATTGGATCGTTTGAAACAAACCGCCAAGTCGGTAGGCGCCGACTGCGATGTCCTCTTGACGAAGAATCTCGGCGGCGAAGTCGAGGCCGAGTCAACAGCAGCCGGGAACCAGAGTAAAGACACAGACTGCACTGGCAAAATATTAATACGGCGGGCCCCTTCTAGTATCGAAGATGTTATCGAGACCAGGATAGCCGTGGTCGGGAATGGTGAGTCAATTGAACCTGTACGACTCTTAGGTACGTCGTGCGCATGCTAAATACTGTTCAGTTGACGCTGGCAAAAGCTCTATGCTCGGGGTTTTAGTTAAAGGCGACCTCGATGATGGGCGAGGAAAGGCCCGCGTCAATCTTTTCCGTCACAAGCATGAGATCGAGACAGGGCGTACCAGCTCAGTCGGGATGGAAATCATGGGCTTTGACACCATGGGAAACGTCATCACATCTGATACTCCAGGGAGTAAGTTGGCATACGATTTATGTCCGTGGTTCTGATCATTGCTTACGACAACCTAGGAAAACTCTCGTGGGAGGAGATCGGCAAACGGAGTGCGAAAGTCATCACCTTCACTGACCTGGCTGGTCACGAACGCTACTTACGAACTACTGTCTTTGGCCTCCTTTCTAGCAGCCCTAATTATTGCTTGCTTATGGTCGCGGCTAACAATGGATTGATTGGAATGAGTAGAGAACACCTCGGTATTGCCTTGGCCTTGAATGTTCCCATCATGGTGGTTGTGACCAAAATTGACATCTGCCCTCCGAATATCTTGGAGCAGACTATCCAACAGATCACCAAAATCCTCAAATCTCCGGCGGCACGCAAAATGCCGATATTCATCAACAACCGCGAGGAATGTATTAACACGGCTACTCAGTTCGTGAGCCAGCGGATATGCCCTGTCTTCCAGGTCTCCAATGTCACCGGCGAGAACCTGAATCTCGTTCGTACGTTCCTGAATATCCTTCCCCACCATGGTCGATATGACTCGGACGCCCCTTTCGAATTTCATGTCAACGACACCTTCTCCGTGCCTTTCGTTGGAACAGTTGTTAGTGGCATCGTCAAGTCCGGCGTGGTCCATACTGGGGATAGCGTGCTGCTTGGACCCGATTCACTTGGGCAGTTTACTCAAACAAGCATTCGTTCTATCGAGCGTAAACGGATCGCCGTCCCCGTCGCTTCCGCTGGTCAGTCTGCTAGTTTTGCGTTGAAAAAAGTACGGCGGAAAGACGTGAGGAAAGGGATGGTAGTTTTGCCAAAGAATGAAGGGCAGCCGCTTCCCAAGGTATATCGCGAGTTTGTTGCCGAAGTTCTGATCCTTTCGCACGCTACCACCATCAAGACCAAGTATCAGGCGATGCTTCACGTGGGTCCAGTATCGCAGACTTGCGCTATTATTGATGTGGACCGCCCTTTCATACGAACGGGCGACCGCGCGACCGTGGCATTTCGATTTGTTCAGCGTCCGGAATATCTGGCCCCTGGGGACAGGCTGATATTTCGAGAGGGACGTACTAAAGGACTGGGGATTGTCAAATCTGTCGGATACGACCCCAAGCAACCGCTGATGCCTCGTCAGCCGGACGGCGGAGAGGCGCAGGGGCCCGACGGGGCTGGTGGCTCTACTGAGAGGGGCACCCAGCCCTCAACCTCTACTAGGGGGGCGAGAGTCGGCGCGTAATGCCTACGATGAGGGGGTTCGTCGATGCAGATCTATGCGCTCTGCAGGTTTCGGCATTAATGTGTGATGCGGGTTTAGCGGATGGAGAGAAAAGCATTTACGATATAGCGACGCTTGCCCGTTTGCTCTACGGCATGTTTACGAACAAGACAGTGCTACTGCCTTACATGAGGAACGGAGTTAGGGCGCATTCATCATATGGGCTCAGGGGTAGGTACGTTACTGATACCCCATCCTACAGGTCCTCCGATACATGGTTTTATTTCCCATAGTCTTGCATTGCTACTTTTACACAATGTATCTTATCATCCCCGGATTCTGCATCTTTCGTTACGATCATTTCTTGACCGCTCTACGGGCAGAACAATGGGATTTTATCATTTGGGGCATAAATAACAAGGACCCTGTGCAGTGCTCCCTAGGCATCACACCCATGTATCTGGCTGAGTCTAGAACCCTGGAATCCATCTAGAACGCGAATCTTGTTGTTGGTATTTTATTTTATTTTTGGCGCAAAGACCGAGTGATATAATCATGTCAAAGTCCAGATTATATCTTCCGACCTGTCTCGGACGAGTAATTGAGTAGCGATTTGTAATTGCGGAGAAAACTGCAAAGCTGTAGAATTGACGTGCGCTGTCGTCAACGAGCTCGGGAACATTACGGCTTAGGCGGCTCAACGATATGCCGGCTCTTATCTGACGAACGGGGCGGGCATGCGGGAACTAGGCGAGGGGATCTCGGATTCTTCGAAGAACCCGTCGAAATGTCCGTCAACGATTCTGCAACGCCAAGCTCTGCCGCACCGGGTTGCTTACCGATAGACGACACTACGCTCTTTTCAGCAAAGATGTAACCCGGTCCTGGCCATCGCCAATCACATGGGCGCGCCAGCTGTGGGAAACAGCTGCGCTTCTTATGTACCGGAACGGTGCCGCCCGCCAGATCTGGCGGGTGGTAGGTGGGCCAGATTCAACCACAAATCATTACATGCGTCCCCTCTAGCACCCGCATGCGGGTTGAAAATGCCGGATGGTGACAGTTGTAGCCGGCATTGGCAGTGCATCACGGTCCCCTTTCTCTGCATATACGTTAGAGATCCCTCGCCGTCATTGGCCGACGCACGTTGGTCGTAACCATAAAGCAAAAGGGCCTGGCCACCCCGTTATACGAAATACAGGTCAGTTCCCCCTCGGGGTTTCGGACGGTCATTAATCATCGCGATCCTTCTTACCTGGGCACCTACCCTGGATGCTGGTGCAGGGGAGCCAAACACCTAAGAAAGCGGGTGAAAACAAAAATGCGATGCGATGCCATTCGGAGAGTTTAACTGGGCTGGCTGGCTGGCTGCGCGGTTGCCTAGATTACGTTCTACCTGCTGGGATCGTCCATGAATGGGCTGTCTATGACACTCGATGAGAGAATGCTGCTTTCTGGGGTTAGCACCCCGCGCATGGGTAGCACTGCGGGACCATGAGAGATGCTTCATATATAATATAGACATATTCCCTCAGTAGGAGCTCGGACTGGTTCAGTTCATGAAACCAATTCACTGGAATACACTTACCACGACGACACTACTACGCCATAAGCTCATCATGGCGCCCACTATTCCCGAGAGTAGTCCTGTTGGGTTTGTCTTGTTAGGCGTCTCATTAGTAAGTCGACTTGGCTGGCCATTATACGGTCTTCTCAAGTACCCTCCTAAAGGGGTATCCGGACTTACACCGTAGCTACTTTAGATCGGACTATACATTGTCGGCACCGTCTTCTACCGGGTCTTCCTCCACCCCCTCCGTTCGTTCCCCGGCCCGATCCTATGGCGCATGACCATCCTTCCGCGAGTATACTACACAGGAAGAGGTGAACTGGCCTTTAAGACAGCCGAGCTCTTTAAGAAATACAACACGTCAATCCTCCGAATTTCACCTAACGAGCTTCTCTTTAACGATCCACAAGCATGGAAGGACATCTACGGCCACCGCACTACAGGGGCTCCTGAGCTTCCAAAGCATCCTGGTAAGTCGGCTCTTTTATATTGGTTGTATTATTGTCTGAAGTCAGCGACAGCCTGAGTGATTTCAAGTTGCGCGCAGATCGTGTAACCACGCCCCTTTATATCTCTCTACTACCACACACAGTTACTTAGCAATAGCTCACTTTGAACCATGTAGACTTTTATAGGGTATTCCCTGACATACCCGCATCGGTCATCGATGCCGGCCGCGAGGAGCACCAGCACATGCGTCGGCTGCTCTCGCACGGGTTTTCGGACAAGTCGATGCGGGAGCAGGAGCCCATCATCGGGTCGTACGTGGACCTGCTGATCCAGCGCATCTACGAGAACAGCAAGAACGGTACGGTGGCGCTCGACATGCGCAACTGGTACAACTGGACGACGTTCGACGTGATCGGGGACCTGGGCTTCGGGTCGGCGTTCGGGCTGCTGCGCGACTCGGCCTACCACCCGTGGGTGCGCATCATCACGCACGCCATCAAGGAGACCACCATGCTACAGATCATTATCAGGTTGGGCTTCAAGCCCGTCGTCAACTGGGCCCGCCGGTCGGGCCTCATGTCCAAGAACGACCAGCACATGGACCTCGTCAAGAGCAAGCTGCAGCAGCGCATCAACCTCGGCGTTGAGCGCCCGGATTTCATCGAGGGCCTCATCCGCAAGAAGGGCGATTGGCACCTCAGCTTCGACCAGGTCGCTAGCAACGCGAGCTTGCTCCTCGTCGCCGGCTCTGAGACTACTGCTACTCTCCTCAGCGGCGCTACCTTTCTACTGACTACCCACCCGGAGCAGCTGGCCAAGTTGGCTAAAGAAGTCCGCTCTAGCTTTACTAGCGAAGATCAGATCACGCTGACTTCTGTCGGGAACTTGCACTAGTGAGTGCCACGTTGTTTCCTGTCGACCAAATTGGAAAAGACTTACTAAAGACATTTGACTAGTATGCTTGCCGTTCTAAACGAGTGTTTCCGCCGGTATCCGCCGGTCACAGGCGACCTCCCGAGACTCGTGCCGAAAGGAGGCGTTACCATTCTGGGGCAGCACGTGGCTGAGGGCGTAAGTCTACCATTTCATGGTACCTTTTCTCGGACTTAAGCACCAGTGCTGACTTTGGGGGAAACAGACAACCGTCCAGGTCTACCAGTGGCCCATCAACCACGACGAGCGCTGGTGGAAGGACCCTTTCGAGTTCGTGCCCGAGCGGTGGATGGGCGACCCCAAGTACAAGGATGACAAGCTCGATGCGATGCAGCCCTTCAGCGTCGGACCGCGCAATTGCATTGGAAGGAAGTAAGTCCAAATTCACCCCCACGGCAGCATTATGGCAAGGGTGCAAATAAGGTGCTGACATTGAGAAACTACTAGCTTGGCGTATGCGGAGATGCGCCTCATCCTGGCTAAGATTATTTATAACTTCGACATGACGCTGGCTGATGACTGCAAGGACTGGCTTAGGACCCAGAAGGCGTACGTCGTCTGGGATAAGCCGCCGTTGAATATTTACATGACGCCCGTGGTTAAGAAGTCGGGTTAGGCGAATTGTATATTTGCCGATCTGCTGCTGAGCGAGATACGGAACAGTAAGCGATATAATGGGCTTAGAGGAGCTTGAATCTCGTCTCATTCATTTATGAAAGGAATATGGTGCCTTGATAGGAGGGTAAGGGGTAGGGTGTTAAATTGCAAGCATGCAACTCTCTTGTTTCGGATCATTTGATCTTCTTTTAGTGTATGCGGACGTATAAGGAAGATTGTTCTCGAGTCTATTGGAATGATGGTCGTTGATTTTGGCTCGTGACACAAGAGTGGGACGGCGGAGTTTTAGAAGACAACCGCCAAAGTGCCAATTGTGCCATTTCCGCCAAATGGGCCAAATCCGCCAAATGACCAAAATGTGACAAAACCACAGTGTATAAATCTAATACACCAAACACCACCTATTTCACACTGTATATAACCACTCCATGAGTAGTTATCGAGTAGTTATCGAGTACTCATGGAATACTCTCATGGTATGCTTTAGGTACCTAGGTACCTAGTCTCATGAGTACTCCATGAGCACTCCATGAGTACTCATGTCAGGCAATTAGGTAAGTACCTAGGTAATGAGTGGTTATGGAGTACTCTATAAGTACTCCTTATAGTACCTAGGTATGTAACCTAAAGGCTCAGACGACTAGGCTAGCGATAAAGTCGAATTATATCATAGATGCGATGTCCTTTTTATTGTATTAAATATTTAATATATTTAATATAATCACCCTTACCAGGTACCTAATCTAGGTAACCTTGTAGGTAAGTAACCCAGTGGCTTGGTGTGCTGCTACACCTTAAAAAATACAGTGTCAAGTTGTATATACTGTGGTTCTGTCACCTTTTGGCCATTTGGCGGATTTGGCCCATTTGGCGAAATTGGCACGATTGTCACTTTGGCGGTTGTCTTGATAACAGCTGCCCAGAGTGGCGTGCAGGGAGGCTGCAGAGTTACTTCGAAGGATTGCGCCGTTGGGATTACCCGAGCGGGTGGCATTAGCTTTCGTGTATAGGAGACATGTACCTAGGTGTTCAGTACCTTGATGCTCCAATGAAAAATACCTCTCGAAAAATATCTGATCACCACAAATCATAATCAAGGGGGGTATAGCATTAGATGAAGCTTAAGATAAGTATATGTATTACCTAATCAACGACCCTGAATCAACTGACCCTTGGAATAACTGACTCGTGGTTTCATTGCCGCAGCAATCGCTAGACCATAAACGGATTCGTGAGATGCATTCTTCTATCTCCTCTCTTTCCAACCCAAACGTTTTCGTGCTCTTACCGGACTGTAGGTTCCACATTTCGCCGACTATGTCCTCGATAGTCAGATCAAATTCAGTAGCCAGCTGGAACAGTGGGACTGCGCGACGCTTATACCATTGCAGCGGCTTTGGCGAAAATTTCATGCTCTCTCGATAGCGTGCCTCTAGCCCAAGGAAGTGCTTGGCGAGTTGAGTCTTGGGGATCTCCCTAGGATCTGGACGGTCAAATCGACAGTCGACGATAGGGCTAATAAACTTATCATTTTTCTCATCGACACTATACGTATAATTCTGCAAGGAAATAGATATTAGTATTGAAGCGCCCGGGTAATATTGAAATCAAATACCTTCATATCTGACTTATTAACACTCTCTTGCTTAGAAGTCCAGCTTCGTGTGTAAGTATCATGGGTGCGTTTCAGCTGTCGTAGCCATACCTGTTCGAGCTGGTTGTAAGTCATCCCAGGTAGACTAGCCATATATTGCTCGAGGATCTTGAATTTAATTTCGTTCCTTTCGTTCCTCTTCAGAACACTCTCTTTATCTAAGGGTTCCATTACCATTAGAGACCAGGTGTTCCAGCTGTCAGTGCTTCCACGCGTGCAACATACGTGTTCCATGGCTATATCCTCGAATGCCGAACGTCGGATAAACGACAACAGAAGATTTTTCGCGTCCTGATGTCGATCGCATTCCTGCAACTCCGATAGAACGTCAAAAGTCCAGAGCGGATTGGTTTTGGTCAATATTCCGTCATCGGTAAACCGAATCCCTAGGAAACGGGTTGCAAGACAACCTTCGGGAGCACATGGGCAGACACAACGGTCCTTAGTCAAGACATGGGCCCCGTTTTTAAGAGCAAAGCTAACATATGCCGAGACGCGATGTAAGTCCTTTTTGTCATATTGGCGATCGAGGTCTCCCATTGCCCACATTAACACCGTTTCGCCTTTCGAATTTTGATGATTCAAGTCTGCGCCATTCCTCAAGCAGAATGGCAGCCAGCCAGGATCCCAATGCATCTTTTTATTCATAATCGGCGTCTCTCCATTGTTATCCTCCTTTTCAAATGAATTAAAGCCATGTGCAACTAGCGCTTCGGCCTCTTCGCAATCATTGACGTGGTGAAGTAATGTGCTATTCTTAGCTTCACCAGAAAATCCTGCGAAGCGGTAATTAACGTCGTCGATAAACTGTAACAAATTAATGAAGCGACTTGTGGTCCTGCAGGATTGAAATTGAAAATTCAGCGACCAAAGAGCTGTTTTGGCTAGTTTTGAAACTAGCCAGTCTACCCCTTCAACTTCTTCGTACTTAGACCTAATGTGGATGATTAGGTCGAAAACCAAGTCAAAGTGACCCCTAGTCATAGCGAAATGTATGAAATTCTGATGATTAACATCGTCGGTAGATAACAACTTAACATTGTACGTAACCAACATTTTAGCTATGTCCGTATTTCCCATAGCTGCTGCGTACATCAGAGGTGTGCACCCGTAATGATCCCGGACATTTGGGTCGTAGCCAGCTTCTAGAAGCATAAGTGTCGTATCTTCTCGGAGGACCGCAACGTGGAGAGGAGTTTGTCCAAGGAAGTTAGCATCCGTGACATTGGCAGGTTCCAACAACTGCGACACCTTGCTGTTGTCTTGTGTTAGGATGGCATGCTGCAAAGGAGAAGTCCCCCCGAAGTCTAATTTTGAGTTAGCATCATCATAGCTAAATGGGTTTAATAGTGACACTACCAGGAGATTCGGTAACAAGTAACGACATGAGCTCAACGAAGAAAGGATCTGGTGCTCCTTGGTAGGCTGCCCAATCTTGTGAGCATGGTCGGGACCAAAGTTTCCAGTGAGGAGATGGCAAATTGCCTGGATCCAGCCCTAGATGTAGTAGCGACTCCAGTAAGTCGAGGTGCGGGGCTTCTCCTATCCATGCAACGCATCCATACAGCAACCTATTCTTTATTAGACGACATATCATAAGTACCAAGACAGTAGACTGGAGAGGAACCTTAAATTATCCAAACCGAGTCTAACGCCAAATTCCTTGATGAGTAGCTCCAGTAGTTGAAGGCGGTCATCTAACAGAGGACCAAGTATTGGAGGACACCGAATCAGCTCCTGGCCTTAAGTCAACACAAGCCCTACAACCTGGCTTTGGAGAGAACACTTGACGTACCTCTATATAACCTCTTCCTGCTGGATTGACATGAAAAATCATGTGCGGGTCTTTCCTGTAAAGCTCTCTGAAGCTGGCAACAGCCTGAGTTGCGTTAATTTGATTTGTGTCAAATTCCCATATAATTCTAAACCCAAAGGATGTATATCTGACGACCCTTTCGGTCTCAAGTGACGGGCTGATAGAGACTCGACCCGCTACCGTCATCATATCCAAGCCGAACTTCACAGCCAACGGGAATCCCCACGGCGTGAGTACCCATTTAAATGCTATTCGATAACGGCGTGCCGTACACGCCTTGTTGTCGCAACCTTGGAGAACCATCGATAGTGGAGTATACTCCAGACTCCAGAACCTTCTAGTGATGCTACCGCGAAGGTGACAGGAACACGAGCAAGACCTGCGATCGCAGGAGTCATTCTTGAAATTAGGCCGTAACTTCATATGCGGCTGAATAATATCACCTGGCATATGTGAGAGGTGACCTTCAACTCGGAGTAAGCCCATAAACTGTTGAGGCCTTGTGTCCATAATGAACGTCCTCGCTCTTTAATACAATTAGCATTCATCTTAGCTACCACAATACTCCAAGAATTAACAGCTTACAAGATCAAATCCCCCTTCAGACTTGCGATAGCCTGTCGCAGGTCTTCCATTTCGCTCTGGACATCTCGTGATTTAAGCAAAGCTTTAAGCTCCGAAACGCGACCAGGTTTATCAGAGCTGCCAGGAAACCTCTTCGTCAGCTTATCAATTATTGCGACTAGAGTCTGGCCTCTCTTGTCGCAATGCTGTACAATAGCCCGCAACTCTGGGCTTTCCCCAGCTGCGCATGTGTCCGCGTCGGGGAGAAATCGCAATATGTACTCCAAGTCTTCGAGGATCGTGTCGACATCGTGCTTGAAGTTCTTTGACTGTCGGTAAAGGGCTCGCAGCTTATCTACTCCGCTACCTAGCTGGATGGCTAGCGAAGTGAAGCCAGCTGCCGCACTCACCAATCCAACTATTTCTGCCATGGCCTCGAGGCTCCAGGTCGCAAAGACGTGTAAGAAAGAGGAAAATGGATCATCGAGATGACGGCTTATATATGACCTATCGTGGCTGTGCAGAAAAGCCTGCAAAAACGCCTGCAGGAAATGGAAGAGATTCTATTGGTGTACACTACCAAGGCAGTGGAAGATACCTGAGTACCTGAGGTCTAATTGGTGATTTAGCGAGCAACTGCGCCAAGTGGCTGAGAATGACTGATCTTCTATGTAAGAGGCGGGGTTGGGCATATTTCAGGCTGCCAAAAGCCCTCACAAGGCTCTCTCACTTTCTTTGACAGTCAGTCAAGATACAAGTTCACGATGTCACTGAATAAGGATAATAGTGAGTGAATTCGCCCTGGTAAAAGGTCATATACCTAATCAAATGATAACGCAAAGTTTCTTTAAAGTACTAACTTGTTGATTCAGAAAATGCGAGTCTTTAGTAGGTGGACGAACTCTTCTTACGCAACACCATGAACTCCCACACTACTTAGAATGGCTCTTTCAGACAGCTCTACTAGACTCCCCGCTCATGCGTGACCTCAAGGTCGCAGCTTCAATCGCGGACTTGATATCCTTCTTGATTGAGCTTCTGTCGTCAGCGACAGCTTGGGCTTCTGTCTCGATCACTACACCCTCATAGCCTGACCGTTTACCATATGTAAACCAGAAGGTGATGGAGAGAATGATGACTCCACCAAGTAGAAGAGAGGCGTAGTTCCTACATCGCGGAGAAAGTCAGCATACTCATTTTAGGGGGTGTGATATGAAGGTCAACTTACATGTTCTCCACGGTCACCGGGTTGACAGTGGGGAAGCATAGAACTATAACGAGGAAACAAGACCATGCAAGAGCTGCGATATTGATGACTGGGCCGAGCTTTCCTAGATTCCAAGGCCCCAGTGTCTCTCGATGCTGCAGCCTGTTGAAGAGATGCAGCGCGATAGGTATCGTGTACAAGACCATGACAGATGCTAGGATCACGGACATGAAGCCGTAGAATGCCGTCGTGTTCCCGATGTAGATGAGAATGATGAGCATCGGCGGCAGGGTTATGACCGACATAGCTCGTAGTGGGACGTCGAAACGAGCATCGACAACCGCCAGCCACGCCGGAAACATGCCGTCGCGCGCCATGGCAAAGACAGCACGAGAGCCGGAGCCTATGGCGTCAACGGACGAGACAAACGCTATGATAGTAGCTAGAGAGTTCATGACGATTCCGCCGGCGATACTGCCGGTTGAGTTGATATATATCTAGTAATTGGTTAGAAGACACCCTAATTGAATAAGTCTCTATCGAGTGGAATCGGCATAGGAATTGACGTACCTGCGTTGCTGGAGACAGAGCGCCAATCGGACTCGCCAAAACGCTATCGAGATCACCGAGGCAGAACAAGAATACAATGATGAATGGAAACGTAATGAGCCCATTTGCAACAACATTGTAGAACACTTTCCAGAATCAGCTACATTCATGCGTGGTACCCCAATCGGGCGGGAAGAATCGATGAGTTGGGAACTTACTCGCTCTTGGGATGGTTCTTGAGGCGTGTCGGGTCTCTTCCGAGAAGTAGGCGGCGGTTTCCAGACCGCCGAATCCGTATACGGAACTGAGGATGCCGATACACCAAGCCATCCCGTCGCTCCACCCAGTATAATTCTGGGACCCCGTGAAAACCCACTCGGAAGTCTGCTTATTTGGGGTACATGCGAGCAGGACAACAATGATGACGAGATACCCTATGACGTGGATGACCATTGCTAGATACCCATTAGACAAGCTGTGCGACCCATAGTACAACATGCGCTGCGTACCTGAAATATTCATGGCCTTGATGACCTTGTGTCCACATAAATGCAAGCTGGAGCCCACGATCATGAACCCCCAAAACATCTGCGTGGTTGTATGAGCTTAAGTAGCTGAACATGTGAGCTGTCAGGGGTTTCCCTTACCAGTGCAACATGCCATCTCTCTGGGACGTAGTCTTCACGAGAAATGATAATGTAGGCCTGAAGTTGAACAGCGACACCTGACATCGCGCTTGTTATCCCGAGCCAGCCGGTTCCCGTGATGAGATAACCTGTCACGAAGCCCTAGGGATGCGTTTGATGTGTTAGCAATAAAGCTTGGTTATATATTGTTCCTCAGGTATTGCTCACCACGAATGGGCGGTATTTGGCAGGGGCTAACGCCTATCAATTCCGTATCTTCTGTTAGCTTCTGTAACTGAAAGATGATGGGTAAAGGTTGCAGGCTTACAGTAATCCAATGATACAGAGCGCCACTAGTTGGCCACGCGCTGGATAACTCAACTGTCAGTTTGAGGCCTTCACGCAACTCGATGATTTAACTCACCTTGCCAGCTCAGCTAGCGAAGCCGAGACCACAGAAGAAAATGCAGCGGCTGCGATATACCCGTAGAGTAGTGAGCGTGGACCACCACTTGTAAGGGCTTGAGCAGCAGCTGCAGTGATGCCTTCCCACTAACATGGCAATAAATGGTTAACAGGCACAACTCGACTTGCGAAAGGTCGCACGTGGGAGGTGAGTGAGATAAGAAGCAGATATTCTTACTGTTCCACTGATGCTTATGGCGATGCCAAAAACGGTCCAAAACCCCCATTTGCGTACGAAAACCTGCTGCTTGCCCACGGCGAGAATGTCTTTCGCATCATCGTCGTCTAAAGTAGCGGCGACTCGAGCGTCGTGCTTTTGCCTGATATCGTCGGCCATTTTCGCTAACGGCAATGGAGGAATGATTTGGCGCGCGAAATGTTGGCCGATCGTGCACTAAGTCTGGGTAGAGCCGTTGAGATATCCATATTTTGACTACTTGTAACAGAAAGCCTTAACCGGCCTGCTGATTAACTCGTGCCCCTGGCGATAAAGGGAAAATCTCCCAATTGACCGAAAGGGGGACGGATAATCCTTAGCCTATCAGCGGCCACCAATATCTATCAGCGATATCTTTCAACCCATCCAAGGTGGTATCCGAGATGGTGTTGCATAGTAGATTAGCAGGGGTTCTCCATACTTGCAGGCATCTAGTTTGGGGTTGAGATGCAAGATAGATGGTGGACTATCTTAGGAAGCTAGGAATCCATACCTTAGCCCCTATTAGATAGCAATGACCCCATTTATGTACCTCCCTGGTAGGTAGTCATAGTAAACATAACAAATACACCTTGCTCAACGAGATCTGGGTTGGATAGCGGTTTAATGTATTTCAACATGGCCGGCTTAGCTCAAGTCGTGCTCATTTTGTACGATTATTGGTATACGGTTCTCCCTAGTACCTTACTTGTCTACTTCCTCTTTCAGCGCTATCGCCATGGCCTCAATAGAATCCCCGGCCCCGTTATCCGGAGCATATCCCCCATCCCACGGATTGTGTCGGTGTTGAAAGGACGCAGTCACGAAGACGACATTAGGCTACACCAGAAGTATGGGAAAATCGTCCGTATCGCTCCGAATTCTTTCTCGATTTCCGACCCGGCCGAGATTAACCAGTTGTACGGACTCGGCACCAAGTTCCTCAAGTCGCCGTTCTACGAATTATCAGAAGCCCAAGATGAAGAAGGGATAATTCCCGACACTTTTATCATCAATGACAAAGAGCTCCATACGCGTATGAAGAAAAATGCGGCTAATGCCTATTCTATGAATGGCCTCGTGCAGATGGAGCCTTTGGTCGAGCCGGTCACAGAGCGGCTGGTCAAGAAGCTGGAAGAGTACGCGGAGAATGGGAAGGCTGTCGATATCGGTGACATGATTGCGAACTACACTATGGATGCTGTCTTCGCCCTGACATTTGCCCGTGACTTCGACTACATGAGCCACGGCGATGTCTTGGGAATTCACAGAGTGATGAAGGTGGCAAGCTGGTATATGGCTGTGGTACGTCGAATCTAGTTCATTTCCACGCATGTTTCTCTTTCTTCTCACGCAAGACTCAATGCCAACATCTCATTACCTAGTTCGGTCAAATCGCGTGGACTCACAAGTTCTTGCTGGCAAACCCGGTGGTTGCCGGGTGGGTGTTTGGCGATGGAGGCCAATCGCAGGCTGACATGATGGCCGTCGCCGACACGGAGGTCCAGAAAGGGAGAAATAGAGTTTCAGAGGACGGGCCCATGACGTTTTTACAGCGCCTGATCCTCAACCAGAGAGCAAACCCCAAATCCATCAACGACCGCGAAGTCCTAGCGCACGCGTTTGGCAATATCACAGCCGGCAGCGACACGACGGCGACGGCTATACGCGGCATCTTTTATCATCTGCTGAAAACCCCGGAAGCGTACCAGAAGCTTGTCGAGGAAATTCGAAGTGCAAATCTCGCCCTCCCGGTTAGCTTCGCGGATGCGAATAGGATAGCATACCTCGGAGCTGTTATCAAAGAAGGGATGCGTCTGCATCCTTCTGTCGGTATGATGCTCGGCCGAACAGTTCCGAGCGAGGGCGCCGTCATCTGCGGGTACAAGCTTCCGGGTGGGGCTGAAGTTGGTCTCAATCCTTGGATCCTCCATAGGAACCCGGCCGTCTTCCCGAATCCCGACAAGTTCTGGCCCGAGAGGTGGCTGTCGTCTGTCTCTTCTGAGGAGCAGCTAAGATTAATGAACCGTTCCTTCTTGACGTTTGGCCATGGTGCGCATACGTGTAGCGGCCGGTGGATAAGCACCATGGAGACTACAAAGCTGCTTCCGACCTTGCTCATGTACTACGACATGGAATTGGATGACGGCGGCAGGACGTATCGCTTCGAGAATTTCTGGTTCACGATGCAGAAAGGCCTAAGAGTTCGTCTTAGGAAGCGAGTAGATTTATTATAGGTACCTAGGTAGTACAATAAGTCTGATCGTTCCCATATTTTAGGGGGTGGATTCTTAGCCCCTGAAATAGAAACGTCCACTACTTTTACGCCCCTTTCAACCCGACAGCGGACCATTACATCCCATCACAATCTTTTTCGCAAACCCACCACGATATCGAGGTACGTATAATTAGATATTCAATTGAGATGCGGAGCGCGCTACTAAAAGTCTTTTCCATAGCAAAATTGGCCTAATCAGCTGGCAGGTGGGCTTGAGAAACTGTTAAGCAGCCGACGGAGCTGAGTACGCTATAATTACAGGGGAGTTAGTGGATAAGATGCGCTATAAGCATATTCGCAGGCAAAGACGCTATAACGCCTTTATTGCAAGGAGCTTAGCAGGTATATAACGCTAAAATTGTAGGGCAGTTAGTGAATAAGGCCCCTATGAAGACTTTTGGTATTCATGCATATCAAAGCGATGTGCAGACAGCGGCATTTGCCATCTACATAACATCAATTACAATGATATTGTGCAAGAATTGCAGCACTTAACTTAATAAAAGGTCTTTGGAATACTAGAAACCTGTTTAATTGAATGTCAGGGAGGATTCATCCATCTGTCATGCATCCTTACGTAATCATGTTATGTAAGCGGTGCGTCAATAAAATGCTGGCGGCACGCGCCAGGAACGCGTTTTAATTTCTTAGGAAAACCGCGACACAACAACCATGACATCACCAGTCAATACATTCCATTTAACATTAGCTCTGCCTCCGGCTATTATTATACCATGATGGCTGGTGGTGCGTTCTCACGAACAAGACTCGACGGCTCGTCTTCCTTCAAATCCATGCAACTATAGTCCCCTCCAGCAGGAAGTGATAGTTCTTCGATGGTTCCTTGCCGGCCGGATCGTATATCTTCTACCAGACGATCGAAGTGTTCCTCGGCATTCTTTTGGACATCAAAATCCAGGATCCAGTCGAAGAGTGGCATGACGAGGGAGTCTGGATTCTTTTCCACCATCTCTCTAGTCCAGTTGGTTTTGTGATAGATGTTTCGCGTTGATATCGAAGCCTGGTGGATGACATGTGATCGATTGAAACGAAGGCGCTCAAATACCTGGAGCGCGAGAGGGACGTCTCCTTTCGCCTTTTCTAGGCAGATCGCTACCGCGGCAGCATCTTCTACAGCCATGCATGCCCCTTGCGCAGAAGTAGGCAAGTGGCAATGAGCTGCGTCGCCCATGACTGCAGAACGCTTGGAATCCGAAAGCCAAGTCTTCACAGGGTCCCTCCAGACTAACTTATAATCAACTAGTCGGTCTTCGGGAGTAAGATTGACTACTTCAGTCCAGACTTGAGGAAATCCAGCTTTGGCGAGATACTTGTGCACATCCTCCTTCTTTCCAGGAAAGGACCAAGACTCGCCAATATCCGCATCATCTAGATGAGTAAGAACCCAAGCACAGTCCCTACACACGATGAGTTAGCAGTCTATGACATTCTGAATGAAGAGAGGCACTACTCACTTTGCGTGATTCCAGGTGTAAATAAATCCGTGCATGTCCGGCCCAACCCAGAATATCGTGGTATCTTCCTCGTCTTTCGCGAGAGCGGCCAGATAGGGGTTCTTTCTCATCTCTTCGGTCACGTTGAAGAATGCTCGGAATATGGCATAACCGCTGTTCACTCTGCTCTCGGGTAGGTGTAGCAGCTTGGAACGAGCTAGGGACCGAGGACCGTCGCATGCAAGAACAACATCACCGAGGACCTTCTCGCCGTCCTGGGTGAGAACGCCGCGCTCCGCGTCGGTGTCCAGATAGTCAACGACCTTGGTCCCAGCCCGGATCTCCACGCCTATCTTCTGGGCATACTCGTAAACAATACGGTGCATCTCGCCGCGATGCCCCGCAAAGGTGCCTCTTAGCTCTTGGCCTTGAGGCCACGGGTCCTGGCGCAGGAAGACGTTGTCCTGGTTATAGAAGTCCATGGTCTTTGCCGCATTCACACCGGAGTTGAACATAGCTTCACCGACCTTGCCGTCATCCCACGAGTTGAAGATACGCCCCGCATTGGGCACGAAGTCGAGAAGATCACCGTGTGAGCTCGGGCCTGGATATGCCTCCACTATGACGGGATTCATGCCCCGTAGCTTGCATTCAATTGCCGCCGTCAGGCCGCAAAATCCGGCGCCGACAACAACGACGCGGAGCTGCGTAGCCGAATCTGAAGACATGGTGAAATCGGAATAGAGTTAAAGCTGGTGTTTCAGAAGAGCTCGACAAGTCTGTCTAGGTGTGTTGTCTACCCCATAAGCCATGATCTACATATCCCGTACCTAGTACTCGGGAGAACGCACATGTATGTACTATTCTAAACAAAAGACACGCACTGATAGGAGAAATGGTTATGACAGAACATACGACAGGCCTAGTAGCAAGTCCCCGCCAATCATCTAATATTCCAGAAATCAAGTGGGCCACCAACAAGGTCTATGCTAACCTCCATTCAGACGAGATAATTGGCAGGCTACCTGGTTCTAGGCGACCCCAACTGTGACAGAAATCCTTATCTGATCTTAATTTGCTTTAGTAATTCAATGTAAGGTCCATATAATCAAAGGCTATCTTGAATGTTATCTGCCTCCTAAACCCCCCCTATTCGATAGACAGTGCATATCAGGTCGTAGTCACACGGTCCTTACACCCCACTTAAACTACCACCAAAACATCCCATAACTACCTACTCAACAGCCCACAATGGTCGTCGTCGCAGTGGCTGGCGGCACCGGGGACTTAGGTCGACTCATCGTCGATTCTCTTCTCGAGAGAGGGCAGCACGAAGTCTACGTCTTTTCACGTAGGGTAAGTTTCTCCGTATTTCCTGCACAGTGGGCATGTCGATCAGCTCAAAAAAGGTGACCTGAAATTGACATGATGAAAGATACCTGAAGTGGCTTCCACACGATTTTCGCCTATCTCTGGCAAGGCGTATAATCCTATCATTCAAACCGATTACGGCTCCGTGGAAGAATTAGTCAGACACCTCACGGACCGGAACGTACACACTGTTATATGCACGCTGGCAATCGATTTTGAGTCTGCTAGCAATGCCCAGATCCAGCTCATACGTGCGGCGGACAAGGCGAATTCGGTCAAGCGCTTCATTCCGTCCGAGTTCAACGTGGATTATGATCTGGGCGACGACATCCTCCCGTACCCGGACAAGCGCCTCCATGCGGCAGCTCGAAGAGAACTAGAGAAGACAAGTCTTGAGTTCGCATACATCTATCCAGGTATGTTCATGGATTACTACGGCATGCCATACATCGAGACGCACCTCCGACCACTACCGGGGTGGTTCGACGAAGCCAGCAACACTGTCCAGATAACCGGAGACGGGAACACGTACTGCGTGTTCTCGCATACCAAAGACGTGGCGAGATACACGGCTCTTGCCCTCGAACTGGACAAGTGGCCACGAGTGCTGAAGATCATCGCGTCGCGTCTCACCGAGAACCAGCTCGCCGCAGTGTTGGAGAAGAATCTGAACCGCAAGCTTAAGATCGAGTACGGGTCTGTGGAATACATAAGGAGCAACCGAACGACTCTTTTGAAGCCTGATGATCCTATTGCTGCGCATTTCCCGGGAGGGGCAGAGCAGCTCTCGGCTTTGATGGCGGATCTCGGGTTATCGATGGCCTTGGGAGCGTACGATTTCGCAAGCATTGAAGGCCTTGACTTGGTGAAGGCTTTCGAGGGAAAGACGGAACCACCGCTACGAATCGAACAGCTGATGGAGATGGCGTGGAAGGGTCGATAGCATGATATCTTACGTAACATGATTACCTACTCAGATTGATTACGTAAGGACTCGTTACATGAATATGGCAAATATCTAAATGACTCCAAAGACTCTCAATCAAAAATACTCTCAAAATACACCATCATTGCTCCTTCGTGAACAGTCCTTGCAAATGCCTTTAGCTCAGCATGTGCCGCGCACTCATTATCATAGTAGACCATGTCCTCTTTCGATGCGAATACCGACACTACAGCAATCGTAAATCCTTTTGCACGGTCATCGGGAAAGGCTTTTCCAGCAGATACGGATAAAATGTATGGCTTCCCATCCTAAAGTTACATAGCGTTAACATCCGCATCGTCCTGTATGATGGGGAGAAAAAAGTCAATTTGTTCTTACCTTGACAGCCTTTTCAGGCATTCCTTTATAGATATCAAGCAGCTTCTTGCGATTCTCCTCATCCGGGATCTTGAAGAGCGTTATGCGGTTGATTCGCTTTCCGGAAGACATCTTGTGTGAAGTGTTGTCTGATTGTCTGATCCTCTCAAGGCGTTTGATATTTCTTAGTCTTAACACACTTGTACTACATCCAATCATTGGGGTACCCGAATTTAAAGTCATACATCATCTAGGTAGGTAATGCAAATGCGGTTAGGTCATCAGTCTCGGCATTGTTTGCCTACGTTGTCCTTGGTCAGGGTGCCTAGGTGTTCGTGATTGGTTGGATTATTCCTTGTGGTTTTCCGGCCCCGGGCGATCGAGATTGACCGATCGGTCTCCTAAGCCGCGGTCCGCCGTTCCGCGTTTCGGTGTCTTACTCATCTTAGATTCAAATTTTTTACTTCATCTAGGCTTATGTGGTCAAGCTCGTCATCCGGCAGCTATTATTTAGTTCAAGTAAACTCATAATCCAACGCTGGTCGCATACTGTCTTCTCTATATAACTCTTTTTTCTATTCCAAGGCTCGGAGATCTCTGAATCCCTCAAAATGACATCGGTGACGGTACGGGGTATCGAAGGTCGCGAGATCACAGGTTAGTCATCCCCAACACTCACGAGAGACAGTTCATCGCGATAGCGAATAACTAACAAGAACTACAGCGCAAACCGGACTATTCATTGATAATGAATTCGTTCCCGCCAAGAGTGGTGCCACGCTAGATGTCGAGAATCCAACAACTGCGACGCACCTTGCAACCGTCTCGGCAGCGCAGAAAGAAGATGTTGACTTAGCAGTCCAGTCCGCAAAGAAGGCTTTTGTTACTTGGAAGAAAGTCGAACCGAGTACCAGACGGGAGCTTTTGAACAAGCTGGCGGACATAGTCGAACGCGATGGGCCTCAACTGGCTTCGTTGGAAGCAATCGAAGGGGGATTTCTCTACAGAGACTCACTCGGCCTTCACGTCGCTCAAGCTGTAGAGAACCTCCGCTACTTCGCAGGATGGGCCGACAAGGTAGACGGCACGACCATGTCCATTTCGCAAGGTCTAGCGTACACACGGAGGCAGCCTATTGGTGTCTGCGCCGCTATCGTCCCCTGGAACACTCTGTAAGACTCGTGATGACGCCAGCACACTAGCTTGCTGACAGACCAATAGAATGATTTTTTTCTGGAAGCTCGCGCCGGCAATTGCAGCTGGTAATACGCTCATCATCAAAACCGCTGAGCTTACCCCTCTCTGGGGCCAAAAAGTCGGTGAAATGATCCGAGAAGCAGGCTTTCCGCCCGGGGTTGTAAACATCCTCCCCGGCCTAGGTAGCGTCGCCGGTCAGGCCCTCTCGGAACACGACGAGGTCAAGAAACTCGCCTTTACCGGAAGCACCGCCACCGGCCGTCGCATCATGCAGGCCGCCGCGCGCTCGAATCTCAAGAAGGTGTCTCTGGAGCTCGGCGGCAAGGGCCCGAGCATCGTCTTCGACGACGCGGACTTGGAGAACGCATTGCTTTGGACGACCATCGGTATCACCGCCAGCAACGGGCAGATCTGCGCCGCGGGCAGTCGCATCTATGTCCAGGACACCATCTACGAGAAGTTCCTCGCGGAGTTCAGCAAACGCAGCCGCGAGGCGGTCCATGGAGATCCGCTTCTGCCGGAGACGACCAAGGGCGCAGTAGCAAGCAGTGCGCAGCTAGATAAAATCATATCGTATGTGGAGAAGGGGAAGTCGTCTGGCCTCCGGCTTCTGCATGGGGGAGAGAAGCTGCCGGGCGATGGGTACTTCATCGCCAACACCGCGTTTGCAGATGTCGGGCAGAGCCACAGCGTGATGCGCGAGGAGATCTTTGGTCCGGTTGCGAGTATCGCTAGTTTTAGCACAGAACAGGAGGTCATCGATAAGGCAAATGATTCCGACTTGGGCCTCAACTCCGCCGTGTTTACGAACAATGTTAATCGGGCGATGCGGGTTAGCGAGGCGCTCGAGACGGGTACGGTCACTGTGAATTGTTGGGGTCTGGTACATGCCAATACTCCTTTTGGTGGCATGAAGCAGAGCGGGTTTGGAAGAGACATGGGCCACGAAGCGCTCGATGGCTGGACTGTGACCAAGACGGTCAAATATAACCTCCTAAATTAAAGGGAAAGGATGAATTGTAACATTGGTTTAAAGGCGTCAATTCAACGACGGTGTGAATCCTAGAAAGTCCATATATTGATTGATCGAACGCTGATTAGAAGGAAGCTACCGCATGCCACTGGGATGGTACAGAGCTAATATCCCCGCCGCCGATTACGTAAAGCACCCAGCACCACCGAATGTTTTGGCTGTTAGGTGTGCTACGTAAGCAACGGGTTCTCCAGCCACCTTAGGGTTATAGCGGGGAAACCTGTGCTTTCCTCAATTTCCTCAATATCACCACCTCAAACAGTACCTACCATAGCGGGGGAATCCCATAGCGTGAAACCGTTATATGCAAGTTATTATAGCTGCCCCGCCATATATATTAATTGCTAGATTACTTAATTAAAATAATTATTAAATTATTTAATTAATTATTAAACGATTTAATTATTTATTAATATTATAATTTAATAAAAATTAATTTCGAATTTATTTAATAAAAAATTTAAAATAATTTTAATTATAATTTTAATATATTTAAAATCTAAT